>CM042009.1:47045544-47135544 GCA_023525715.1 Cichorium intybus
ATTTTGTAGCAAATTCCGTGGTCAGGGTTCCGTAGTAAAATCCGTAACAATAATTCTGTAGCAAAATCCATGGTCAGGGTTCCGTAGTAAAATCCGTGGCTATGTTTCCGTAAAAAATCCGTAGCAATGATTTTGTAGAAATTTCCGTGGTCAAGCTTCCGTAGTAAAATCTGTAGTAATTTTCGTAGTCACGCTTCCGTAGTAAAATCCATAGCAATTTCTGTGGTCATGCTTCCGTATTAAAATATGTAGCAAATTCCGTGGACAAGCTTCCGTAGTAAGATCCATATGTGTAATTCCATAGCAGATTTTGTTACGAAAAAATTCACGAAAAAATTTACAAAAATAAATATAATTTTCAAATATTTGGTACCAATATCTAAAAATACAAATACGTAAAACAAAACAAATTTGCATATTATTAAATAAATCCAATAATTCTTATTACATGAAAAGTAAAGAAGTCTAAATCAAAATAAATACTTGCTAAAAACAAAGCAATATTTTGTTTGTTGCTCCTTCTGGACTATTCTGTTTAGTAAGCATGGAGCAATCATCTTCTTGAAGTTCCATACCTCAGGTCTAGATGCACTTGGTTTTTTACCTAATGCTCCCTTTACATTTACTTGAGTCATCTTTCCTGAAAATTAAGTACCAATTATATCAAATCACATATTACAATTCCAGCATTAAGCAAGCTTCACTACTAGAAAAAAGACCGTTAATGACACGCATTGCGTTTATGTGATTATGGATATCTTTTCTCATTTTCAGGAAGAAAATAAGTGCCTTCAAGAAAAAAACAAGGAAAACGAAAAGACAATGTTAATTTAATTTCTGCATAAATAACAACTTATAATTGATGTCTTTTTGCTTACATGTTGCTGTAATTGTTGGTCTTTTGCAGGTACTAGATATTGTTGCTTATTTCATTTAAAGGTATGCATTTCTATCAACAACTAAAGAATACATTTTCAGTTCAATACCACATATGAGCATAGTGGTTATCCTTTTTTAAAAACTTTTAACTAAGAAGCAAGTTATTATACATGTGACTGAAATCAAACCTGTTATCATTCTTAGCATAAAATCAGGAACCAAACCTATAAAAGTAGCAAACATCAGCCACCTGCAGCAAATGTGGTGTTAGTGGTGGTGCTAAATCGAAGACTGCAAACATCGGATCGGATTTGCGATATCGGATCATCCAGATGCAATCAACTTGATTCGACAAACTTCAAACTCGATTGAAGGTGCAGTTTCTTGGCTCTCTAACTCGATGACTGCCAAGATGGAGAGAGACGGTGGCAGTGAAGAGATGGTCACCGGGAAGATCTACAAACAATAAAAATCAGATCTACAAACTACAAAAATCAGATCTACAAACAATAAACCCACAAGAAACCTACCTAATATTAACTACCACCGCCGGCGTGACCGTTTGCAGGTTAGATCTGGGAAGGAGATGGTCACCGGGAAGGAGATGGTCATTGCAGAAAACCCACAAGAAACCCACCTAATATTAAAACCCACAAGAAACCTACCTGATCTAGCTCTAGCATCAGGAGATTATATACATCTGAGAAGGAGATGGTCACCGGGAACAAATCGGGAAGGATCGAACCGGAGAAGGAGATGGTCACCGGGAACAAATCGAATGGAGGTGAAGCTTGGCCGATCGGAGGAGGAGATGGTCTGAACCGGTTGTCGATCTACAAGAAGGGTCAAGGTCTAAACCGGAGAAGGAGATGGTCGGGAACAAATCGAACCGGAGAAGATGTTGTGGCCGGTGAAGGAGGGAGGAGGAGATGCTGTGGCCGGTGAGAGTAAGAGGTCGAGTAGAGAGAGAGGCGTTAGGTCTTTCATATTGAGTTATGGGTTTTCTTTTATAAAATTGTTTTTTAAATATCAGATTTATTGGTAGTCATAATTAAAAAATAAACATAATTATGTTTGTATCTTTTATTGAGAGTGGCTGACTTTTCAAATGAAATTTGTAGGGTCGTTTATTTATTTGTCCATCAAAAGAGAAATGAGTATATTTATTGGTAGTCATAATTAAAAAAGAAACATAAGGAGAAACGTGTAGGCAACACAAAAGTTCAAACCCCAAGATCCGGATGATTTTTGGAATTCGATTGCAAGTGTAAACTTGATTTCTTGCAAAATAAAAATTGATTATTTGAAATATTATCACGCTAGACTTCATACCAAGAAATATGGAAAATACTATTAAATAAAAAGGGAGTAAGAACATAAAATCACGGTATTAATATGACACAAATCTAAGTTACTAACAAAATTATCCCAATGGAATTTATTGGTTATGGAAAAAAGAATTTCTTTGTTTTAGATTAATCCAAACAAATATTATGTAGCTATGTTACCAAGCATACCCCAAAAGTCCAATGTCTAACTTTGCTTTTTTACAAATATCAATTTTAATATTCTTCCCAACAATAACATATATTTAATTTTAACCGAAACGGCATACCAAAATCAAACTATGTGCCGCCATAAATTATTTGCGAAATAAATTAAAAGCCACTCGAAAATTATTCGTCGTAACAAACTAATTGTCACTGCTGTATCGCGTAGAAACGCTCTTATTTATTTCTATATATCAACAAAAGGAATCTATCTTTCAAGTATTAATTAAACTTATAAAATTATAAAATAACACAAAAACACTCTTATTTTGATTCGTTCATAACTATTAGAGTTAAAAATTCATAAAATAAATACCAAATACAAATACTTAATAATAATTTATTGAAAATGATAATTGTCAAAACAACATAACAACATTACAAATACCTTGCATTTTAACTAAAACAATAAATGTGGTCCAAGTTTTATGATATATGGCGCAACTAAAACTGAACCCACTTGCACCAAAAAATAGAAATATAAAGAAAAGGAACCAAATCGATTTACGTATCCAGTTACGAATGAACTTCTTAAACAAAGGCAGGTACCCAATATAACTATTCCAATGAAACTATACATCAAAACAAAATCGAATAACTAATACTTAACGGAAATTAATATTGGATAAAAACTAATCACCGAACCTTGCTCCTCTACCCCCCCCCCCCCTCCATTAGTGATCGCCGCATTGCGTGGGTTCACTACTACAAGAAACTGTGCATGACAACTAATATTTTGATAAATATGCTATTTAGAATATATAAAAATAAAAAATTCTTGCAAAGATAAAATCATATTGCAAAACCATTTTTTAACTAGATCCGACTTTTTTGATTTAATGTCGGTTTCGACAAAAATCGAAACTAACTGCCTTCCCTACTACAAGAAACTAATCGACATTCGAAAATACTTGCTGAAAGAAATTATTCGCCGCCGCCGCATCGCGCGGGTATGCCGCTAGTATATATATATATATATATATATATATATATATATATATATATATATATATATATATATATATATATATATATATATATATATATATAATAAACATTTTGAATTTATCAAAAATATTGTCTCTCAAATGCAAAACAAATCACCAGAAAATATAATTTGTAACAAACATGCCTATTCTTCTTGCAGATTATCAACATTGGCATCCGTATATTTCTTCTTGTCACTCCCAAACTGAAAAAAATACATATATACAAATTGAGACATTGAAACTAAATGTTGATATTACTGAAACTTGAAAGCTATTACCATTATTTATTCTGAATGTTCCACAAAGTGACCACCTCCTTCATCATGACAAGCAACTAACAACTATCAATAAACAATTGTACACAAGTTAGAAAGAGGACGTTGCGGGTATATATGATAATTTTCCTATGTTAAATCGAACACTAAAGACCACAAGTATCTTGATTTTCCTATGATAAACAGGCATCCACACATCAAATAGAAACAATTTCAAAAGCAATATCACAAACCGATTAGCCTAGCTTCACTGATTTTCAGGGATCTGTAAAATTTCAAAATCAATTTCATACAAACCAAGATCGGGTTCATAAAAACTTCATACAAACCAAGATCGGGTTCGCCTAGCTTCATTGATTTTCAAATATCTATAAAATTTCAAAATCAATTTCATACAAACCAAGATCGGGTTCATACAAACCATGATCGGGTTCAAAATCGACATCACCACCATCAAGCATCGCCTTGAGCAGAGGATTTATGGCTTCTACCATCGGACATCACCATCATTGAAATCGCCTTGAGTTAAGGGTTGCCGGAATTTAAGGTTCGGATTATGTAGGTTTCTCGATTATCTAATTGATTTAGAACTTCGATTATCTATTTCATTTTATCCCCGATCTCTCCCTGTTACCTTCTTTTTGAAACCATAAATAAGCAGCCCCCTCCCTTCCGTCTCTCCTTCCTCCTACCAGTGTCGGAAACCCCTCCACCTAAAGATACATCTCCGTCGCCACCACCAACCATCGTCCACCAACATCGCCACAACTAGGAGACCACTGCACTGCACCTGGTGTCCAGTTGTTCACTGATTAAAGCACAAACGCCAGCCTGAGCCCACCTCGATCCAAAGCCACCGCTTGGAATTTCTTAACTCCGCTGGCGGAATCGGTGACCAGTAGTACTCTTTCTCCATTTTACTCTTTCTCTCCCATCTGCTCCTCCTACTGCCATCGAAACCATCAGAGAAGACCTCGCCAGATGTAACACCCCGTTTTCCCGATTATTTATTTTCAGCAAATTAAGTATTATTTTAACGAAAAATAAATAATAATAATATTGAAACTTATATCATGAAAATTCCAGTTTTCAAATTGTGCAATCGTTAAGTTCTTTAAAAGCTAATTTTTACTAATAAACCAATATCGAAAGAGATGACATCATTTTATACCGAGCCTATCATAATTATCTTTGGGACATAACGTTAATGAGTCAACATATGACGATGGCCAAATGTAGCGGTCTCTTCCCTTTATGTGATTATGATTTAATAATAATAAATAGATTTTATCTTATCAATATATATATATAGATATACTAGTTGGTACCCGTGCGATGCGGCGGAGACGAACAATTTGTTTCGGCTATTAGTTTTTGAACAACGGTTAGGTTTCCAGTCGGCAAATAGTTTCTAGTGATATGTTCGAGCAAAGCGGTGGTAACGCAAATTTGTTTTAAAGTATATTTAGTGATTTGTCTATTTAGCGATTTGTATTTTTTTTCGCACGATGCGGCGGTGACGATTAATTCGTTGAGACGACTAATTTCTGCCGACGATTAATTCTTTGGGGGATAATTTGGGTTAAAAATAAATTGATTTGACAGGACAGTTTGGATTATCTTTGAAAATTTTATATCTCAAAATTCAATTTAAAAAGGTTGGAAGAATGATGTGGGCTCGTTCCTTTTCCCCACCTGTTCTTTTATATTTCAAAATTCAATTTAGAAAGGGAGGGCAATTTCGTCATTTCAATTTAAAAACAAAGCTACCTGTTCTTTAATCATGTGGCCTCGTCCCTTTTCCCCACACATGTAAACCAAGTCAAAAAAGAAAAGAAAAAGGAGGAACGAATAGAAGAATTCGGGTACGTTGGAGGGAGAAAGACGAAACACACACTTGTGTGTCTAATCCCAATCGAGAAAGAGAAATCCGGCAGTGTAGTAAGCGACTTCCGAGCAAAAGAGAGGCGGAAAAGAGACATGTACAGCGGTGGTCGGCGGCCTCACCGAGAAGACAAAGTAACAGCGACGCCGACGGTGTTTTCCGGCAAAATCCGGTGCTACGGTGGTAGGCGACAATAGGGGTGGTTCAAGGAAGGTTTCATAGTCCGATTTCAAGCTTCAATCAACCCCTATTTCAGAATCTTTATGCTTTTGGGCAAAAAATAGGAACGGTATAAATTGATTTGGTAAACCCTAGTTCCTAAATCCGAAAATTTCTGAAAAGAGTGATGGTGAGGTGTGATCGAGTGGAAGGAAACCGGGGACGA
Source organism: Cichorium intybus (assembly GCA_023525715.1). Lineage (NCBI taxonomy): Eukaryota > Viridiplantae > Streptophyta > Magnoliopsida > Asterales > Asteraceae > Cichorium > Cichorium intybus. The sequence continues at coordinate 47,051,508 of CM042009.1, forward strand.
TGGTGCATCAGGGGGTGGGCGGTAGTTGATGTCGCGAGCTGTCATCGTCACCGGAGATGGATGCGTAGGCCGGAGGTGATGGGGTCGTCGGAAATGGTGAACGCCGTCGGTTTAGATCGCCGTCTTCTGGTTACGTTGCCGGTACAAAGCAAATGGCAAAACTCAAATTGGTGGTCGACTTTTAAGAAGAGAGAAGGAGGCAAGGAGGCAAGGGGCGTGTTTGTTCAAGCCTTGACCATCTTTCTCTCCCTCTCCAGGTTTGTAATATAGTACCAAGAAGGGGCACTTTGGGTTTATCAGTTCCATTTTTAAGTTTCTTTTAAGCTAATTTTGTGCCGATAACACACATATTCACTACTTTTTGCCTTGGTTTGGATTTGTTGCAGGTTGCAATAATATACAAGTTTCGAGATCAATCAAGTTCTGCATTTCTTCTCCAACAATATTTAGTATGATAGTTTAATCGCTTTAGTACTAGCATAACATTTAGTTTTTTTTTTAAATTTTTAGGAGACATTTGTGTTTTAAAAATTGTTGTTAGATAAATTTGGATTGAAGTAATGATCGAGTGTTTTCATTAATTATCTTAATTGCCTTTTTATTAATTTATGTTTTATTTAAATTTTAAAAAAAGTGTATCTAATTTTTAAGAAAATTCAACAAGTTCGAGCCGTTTGTTTCAACAATTTCAACAAGTTCGAGCCGTTCGGTTCGGGCGGTTTTGTGGTTTAATTCGAATGACGTTCACCCCTTGGGCCAATATGGTAAATCCAAAACGTTTTGTTACTTAATGTAAAATAGTCTATCTCTTTCTTTTATTTAAATTACAATGATTATATAATATGAAAAATGATTATAAATTATAAAAAATATTTAAAATAAAGGTTTGGGTATATACGATATTTTGTAAGTTAAAAAGGGTAAATACGAAATTTAGATTTTAGGCCTGGCAAATACGATATTTTACTGTTTAACGAAGGTATATACGACATTCACCCAAAAATAAATTTCATAGCTATACTAGTTTCGTAACAAAATTCCCTTACTAAATTTCTATAAAAACAAGTTCCATAGCTAAATATATATGGAAATAAAGGACGTAACAAAATCCGTAACAACGGTACCAACGTATATTGATTCCATTGCAAAACAACTACGGACCACAATTCCGTAGAACATTTCTGTAGCAACTTATCTACGGAAATTCATTTCATAGCAAATCAGCAACGTAAATTAATTTCGTAGCTAAATTTCGTAGCAAAATAACAACGGATTATAATTACGTAGCAAAATAACCACGGATTGTATTTTCGTAGCTATTTTCGTAGCAAAATGACCACGGATTGTATTTTCGTAGCAAAATAGCAACGAAAATCCAGTCCATAGCAAAATTCCGCAGCAAAATAACAACGGATTATAATTCCGTAGCAAAATAACCACGGGTTGTATTTTCGTAGCTATTTTCGTAGCAAAATAACCACGAATTGTATTTTCGTAGATATTTCCGTAGCTAAATAGCAACGAAAATCCAGTCCATAGCAAAATCGGTAGCAATATAGCAACGGAATTTGATTTCGTGACAAAAACCGTAGTTATTCTTGTGTTCGCTACGGAATTTTCATTGCGTGGCAAATGTCGTAGTAATTTTGCTACGGAAAGTCATTCTGTAGCATAAACCGTAGCAATTTGGCTTCGGAAAGGTCTTCCGTAGCACATTTCCGTTGCTATTTGGCTGTTTTCTTGTAGTGTTTTACCCTGTAATCGTATGTTTATTAATGAACATATGTTCATACATGAACATATATCAAAAGTGATCTGATTTCAATGTTCGTAACAATGATTCGAGTGGAGCAAGTTCTTCGACAGGAGCAAATTCTACTTTTTGGAATTGATCGATCTTCTGAGACATTGTATTCATAAGAATGTAATATTGAATATATATGGAATATCTTGTTTTTAGGGATTTGATTTGATTTAATTTCTTATGTACGTTCAGTTATGAGATTCAAATATGGATATGGATGTTATTTTGGACAATCCTACCCTTTATCTTAAAAACTTGATCTAACGGTTAGGAGCATGGTTCTGCAGTTAGGTGATTTAATTTGGTTCTGCATTGAACCCATCCCTATATATATATATATATATATATATATATATATATATATATATATATATATATATATATATATATATATATATATATATATATATATATATATATATATATATATATATGTATAGACTTAGGATCTTTTGAGAACCACAAGTCTCCCGAGAACCCGAGAACTCCCAACTCCTTTTAGATCAATCCTATATCTCCCAAACCGATATTTTTTTCAAAAAACCGACCACATAGGCCTCTAAAACGCTCAAATAGGTGCCGGATCGCTGAAAAAAATTTCCGAAAAAACGACTTTTTTTTTTTTTTTTTGAAAAAAATTTGCACATGTGCAAAAAAAAAAAACTTTGCACATGTGCAAACTTTTTTATACGTACATTTTTTTCAAGTTTTATTTTATGGATGTCTTTCTAACATATATTTAAGGCGTTCTGTAAAATAAAATTTCAAAAAAAGTGTACGTATAAAAAACTTTGCACATGTGCAAAGTTTTTTTTTGCACATGTGCAAATTTAAAAAAAAAAAAAAAAAAAGTCGTTTTTTCGGAAATTTTTTTGAGCGACCCGACACCTATTTGAGCGATTTAGAGGCCTATGTGGTCGGTTTTTTGAAAAAAATATCGGTTTGGGAGTTCTCGGGGGACTTGTGGTTCTCAAAAGATCCTAACTCTATATATATATATATATATATATATATATATATATATATATATATGTATGTATGTATGTATGTATGTATGTATGTATGTATGTATGTATGTATGTATGTATGTATGTATGTATGTATGTATGTATGTATGTATGTATGTATGTATGTATGTATGTATGTATGTATGTATGTATGTATGTATGTATGTACGTACGTACGTACGTATGTATGTATGTATGTATGTGTGTGTGTGTTGTGTGTGTGTGTGTTTGTGTGTGTGTGTGAACATTAACAAACGAACATATACGAGCATTCACGACACAAATAAAAGAACGAGATCATTATTCATGTTCGTTTATTTAACTAAACATATACAAAAATATTATGTTTATTTGTTTGTTTATTAAATAAACAAATATAAATAATCATATATAGTTTGTCAAATGTTTAATTTTGTTTACATCCCTTGTAAGGACAACTTTTCGATATTTCGTTTGGATGAAATATTGAATAATTGAATGACATATGGTGGTTATTTAATTCCATTTAAATTAATTAAATATCGGATGTCAATATATATTGTCTGAAATAAAAGTTCCATTTACGAATGTTTTCGATTCGTTTGTTTACTTAAACAAATAAAAAATGTTAATATCATAGTTGCTTATTTTATAAAAATAAATATAAAAAAACTCCTACTAAACAATTCCTAAATAGTTTACCAGAATGTTTAGTTTTGTTTACATCCCTGTTTTGGACAACTTGTGGATATTTCGTTTGGATGAAATATTGAACATTGAATGACATATGGTGGTTATTTAATTCCATTTAAATTAATCAAATATCGGATGTTAATATATATTGTCTGAAATAAAAGTTCCGTTTACGAATGTTTTCGAATACAAATTAATCATGTTCGTTTGTTTACTTAAACAAATAAAAAATGTTATATCATATTTGTTTGTTTATCAAAAATAAATATAAAAAAACTCCTGCTAAACAATTCATAAATAGTTTATCGAATGTTTAGTTTTGTTTACATCCCTGTTTTGGACAACTTTTGGATATTTCGTTTGGATGCATTATTGAATATTGAATGATATATGGTGGTTATTTAATTCCACTTAAATTAAATAATTAAATATCGGTTTTTAATATATATTATATTTGAAATAAGAGTTCTATGACGATACGCTGCTTTTAATTTTATTGCACTTGTTAACGAATATTTAGTTTACCTTTGTCTGAAACTATATGAATAAGACAAGTTGACCAAATGTTCAAAGAAATAACATGAGAACACCATTACACGAACCCCATTTTGTTTTCAGTTCAAGTCGATAATGATGCACCAAATCATCTGCGATTCATCCTTTCCGGATTAAGATTGGAAATCATCTCGTCTTCCCGGTGGCGCCCACCGTCTACCGGCGTTCTCCGCGTCTTCTCCGTCACTGTCACAACCTTTCACTCTTGCTGTTCGATCAATCTAACCCGACAACAACAGACAAAACATTTAACTAAGCCAGGATCAATCAGCATATGATTCAATCGCACGGGTTCCATGGATACACGTATCTTCCATTTACTGATTGTTTTTACTATGTACGGGTTCAGTTCTATCTCATCAAACCCTAATTTTGGTGTTTCTTCCACGATCTACGAATCTTCAATTCTTGATTTCCATGGTGATTATTCGCCGCCGTGTCCTCCACCGCCATCTCCACCGCCACACCCTCCGGCTTTATCGTGTGAAGAAGATTTACGAGGAATCGGGAGTTTAGACACTACGTGTGAACTAAATATCAGTTCGATTTTCGAAGCCGATGTGTATATAGAAGGAAAAGGGAACTTTCACATACTCCCTGGTGTTAAATTTAAATGTCTTACTTCTGGATGTTCGATAATTATCAATGTTAGTTCTGAGTTTAGGTTAGGGTTAAATTCAGAGATAGTAGCAGGGACGCTTCATGTGACTGCAGGAAATGCGACATTTGAAGAGGGCTCCATTGTGAACGTGACTGCTTTGGGTGGTGATCCACCGGAGCACACAAGTGGTTCACCAAAAGGGGTGTTTGGAGGTGGTGGAGGGCACGGTGGGAGAGGCGCTTGTTGTGTTGTGGATAATACAAAGCTCCCAGAGGATGTATGGGGTGGCGATGCTTATGGGTGGTCAGATTTGCCTGAACCCTATAATTATGGAAGCAAAGGTGGAGCTACTAGTAAAGATGATGATTATGGAGGGAATGGCGGTGGCAGGGTTTGGGTTGAGGTGGTGGATGCGGTTGAAGTCAGTGGAAGAATTTTTGCTGATGGTGGTGATGGCGGTGTCAAAGGTGGTGGAGGATCTGGTGGCAGCATTTATATAAAGTCCTGGAAAATGTAATGATCTCTTTCTTTATCTTTATCATCTTCCCTTTCTTTTTCTGTTATGATTCACTAGATCTAATTATGCAACAATCATCTCTGTTTGTTCTATGAAGAACAGGACAGGTAGTGGCATCTTAAGTGCATCTGGAGGTAATGGTTTTGGTGGAGGTGCTGGTGGAAGAATATCTGTGAATGTATTCAGTAGACATGATGACCAAACATTCTTTGCTCATGGTACATTACTACATTACTACATTCATATAATGAAGATAAGAATCAAGAATCATGGTATCTCATTTATCTATATTCATACTTCTTGAAATAATCGATACACAGGGGGACAAAGTTATGGCTGTCCTGCAAATTCTGGTGCAGCAGGGACATTCTATGATGCTGTTCCTAGAAGACTCAGAGTCAACAACCGTAACATGTCAACAGATACAGACACGCCTTTTTTTGCATTCCCAAATCAGCCTCGTTGGACAAGTGTTGATATTCAAGAATATGCTAGAGCTGCTGTCCCTTTACGTTGGAGTCGCGTGCAGGTTGCCAAGATATTCACTTAATTAACACAATTTTTAACATTTTCTCAAACATTTTGACAACAATTGACTGTTTTTCTATGATATATAGGTTCAAGGACAACTTAGTTTATCAGCTGGAGCTGTTTTAAGCTTTGGTCTACCTCATGATGCTGTGTCAGAGTTTGAATTAATGGCAGAAGAGCTTTTAATGAGTGATTCAGTAATCAAGGTAAGCAAGAGGGATTATATTTATGTTTTTTCTTATATAAAAAGTTGAGTGGTTTTCTACTATTCTTATTGATTTCTTTATATGTTGTTTTTTAGATATATGGGGCTTTGAGAATGACTGTTAAATTACACTTGATGTTGAATTCCAAAATGCTTATAGATGGTGATGGTGAAGGTGATCCAATTATTGCCACTTCATTGCTTGAGGCTAGCAATTTACTCGTTCTCAAGGTAAATTTTACTAAAATAAAGTCAGATTTTTTACTTCAAAGTTTTAAAATTAAACTAACTTTTATGTCAGGGAGGATCTGTAATACAATCAAATGCAAATCTTGGTGTTCATGGGCAAGGTTCATTGAATTTGACTGGGGAAGGGAATATTATAGAAGCTCAACATCTGGTTTTATCAATATTTTGCTGTATTAATGTAAGGCTAGTTGTATTATTTATTTAGAATTTCTGATTTCTTCTTTGAATAATATATTTAGCCACTTATGTAGGTTGAACCTGGATCAATGATTCGAGGTCCTTTAGAGAACACAACTATTGATCACTCGTAAGTACCTTTAGTTTTAGTCAATGATTTGGTTGACTTCAGTAGATGATATGTTGATATATAATAGGGCACATTGTGAACTGGAGGTTTGTCCCATGGAACTAATTCACCCCCCTGAAGATTGCAACGTGAACTCTTCATTGTCCTTCACTCTTCAGGTGACAAACGATTGGAAAATTGCATAAAATAGCAACATGCTTTATTTTTTTTACCAATATAGACAATTTACTTTATATTTTGCCTGCAATTGCAAATTTATTTACCCATAATAGCAACTTACTTACATTTTTTTTACACATAATAGCAACGTACTTACAATTTCTTTACACGTAATAGCAACGTACAATTCTTTATTTGTAATATCAACATACTTGTATTTTTTTTATATAGATAATAGCAATATGTATCAAACAAATTACAATGATCATACATGTAGCAAAATTTAAGTACATTCCTAATATAGGTACAAAACTAAAGTACATTGCTACTATCGGTAAAGAAATGTAACTATGTTGGGTAAAATGTAAAGTTGAAGAGATAGTTCTTTTTTTGATTAGTCATCATGCCTATTATGTAGATATGTAGAGTTGAAGAGATAGTTGTTGAAGGTTCAGTAGAAGGATCCGTTGTTCATTTCCAATGGGTCAGAAGCGTAGTAATCAAACCTTCCGGATCAATAAGTGCTTCTGGATTAGGTAACACTTTTTTTCATTATGATAAATAATTATTTTTATAAACATCTGAGACATTGAGTTTATGTAGGCTGCATTGGTGGGGCGGGGCAAGGAAAAATCTTGAGTGACGGTACTAGCGGTGGTGGTGGACATGGTGGCAGGGGCGGTGATGGATTCTATAACAACAGTATAGTTGTTGAAGGCGGTGTTCCTTATGGTAATCCTGATTTTCCTTGTGAGTTTGGTAGTGGCAGTGGGGCCGATAGTCTAGGTGGCTCAACTGCTGGTGGCGGTATCATAGGTAAGTTAAGTCTCTGAATCTTTAAGGTTACTTAAAATAAAATTAAATCATCAATCATGTTATTATGTCCTTTTTGAGTTTATTTATAATTTGAAATAGTGATGGGTTCATTGGAGCATTCGTTGTCAAGTTTGTCAATCTACGGGTCACTAACAGCTGACGGAGAAAGTTTTGGGGAAAATATAAGAAAGCAAGATGTGAAGCGTGCGGGTGGTGGATCTGGTGGAAGTGTTCTTCTGTTTGTTGATCGATTGACACTTGGGGACGAATCTGTAATTTCAAGTGTTGGAGGGTATGGTAGTCAAAATGCTGGTGGTGGGGGTGGTGGTAGGATTCATTTTCATTGGTCGGATATTACTGTTGGAGATGAATATCAGCCTGTCGCAAGTGTTAATGGAAGCATTAACATCGGGTTTGATTCTTGAATCTTGTTAAATTAACAATTTTCTTATAATGTCATATTTTCTCTTTACATATATTAATTTTTACTTTATTAAATATGTCAGAGGTGGAATCGGTAAAGGTCTGGGCCAACCAGGGAATAACGGGACTATTACTGGATTCGTTTGTCCACAAGGGCTCTATGGTATCTTCTGTGAGGTAGATTTGTTATTTTGAGTAATAAAAAAGTGTAAAATTAATCAATAGTCTCATGAATTGTGATAAACTCGAATATAGGAATGTCCACTTGGCACTTACAAGAATGTGAGTGGTTCTGAAAGATCTCTTTGCTACGATTGCCCAGCTCTAGAGTTTCCACATCGTGCCACTTTTACCCCTGTTCGAGGTATTTGTTTTTTCACCTTAATCTCTCTTTTTCCAAACAAATCAATTTATTCCAAAAGTTTAATAATATTACAGGCGGTGTTGCTGATATTCCTTGCCCTTATAAATGTGTATCTGAAAGATACCACATGCCTCACTGTTACACAACATTTGAGGAATTAATTTACACATTTGGAGGACCATGGCTATTTGGTTTTATGCTTTTAGGGTTGCTTCTCCTTTTTGCCCTTGTACTTAGTGTTGCACGTGTGAAATTTATTGGCGGGGATGAATTGCCTGGATTAGTCCCCACTCGACGTGGCTTGCAATTGGATCGCTCCGTTCCATTCTTGGAGTCATTGAATGAGGTCTTTTTTTAACTTTTTATTTTTGTTACGATTCCATTCTGTTTCTAAAAATATTGTTTGTTTGTTTCAGGTTCTTGAAACAAATAGAAACGAGGAATCACAGAATCATGTGCACAGAATGTACTTCATGGGATCCAATAGTTTCAGTGAACCATGGCATCTCCCTCATTCCCCTTCAGAACAAGTAGCTGAAATTGTATACGAAGATGCATTCAATAGATTTGCAGAAGAAATCAATTCTTTAGCAGCTTATCAATGGTGGGAAGGATCATTTTATAGCATCCTATCCATCATTGCCTATCCATTTTCATGGACATGGCTGCAATGGTGCCGCAAAAAAAAGATACAAAGATTACGCGAGTTTGTTAGATCCGAATACGATCACGCGTGCTTGCGTTCATGCCGTTCCCGTGCTCTCTACGAAGGCCTCAAGGTTCCTTTTTTATCCTTTTTAAATCCAGGAAATAACAATTAACAAAGTACTATCATTGATGCTTGATTGTTTGTAGGTTTCTGCAACTTCTGATATGATGCTTGCTTATGTGGATTTCTTCCTTGGTGGAGATGAAAAAAGAGACGACCTTCCTCCATCACTTCATCAAAGATTCCCGCTCTGTTTGGTTTTTGGAGGAGATGGAAGTTACATGGCTCCTTTTGTTCTTCACAGTGATAATATTCTAACCAGTCTCATGAGTCAGGTTTGTTTAAAACTACATAAAAAATGAAAGTAGGATCTTACATTTATTTTCTTGTTATTATTTTGTAGGCTGTACCATCCACGATTTGGTATCGATTAGTTGCTGGTTTAAATGCACAGTTACGTCTTGTTAGGCGCGATCAACTAAAGTCAACATTCCGATCAATCATAAGCTGGCTTGACACGTATGCAAATCCAACTTTAAGTGCCCAACAAATACGTGTTGATTTAGCTTGCTTTCAACCTACTGCCTTGGGGTATTATCAATTCGGATTGGTAGTTTCTGCTGTTGACAATGACATGTCACCACCTTCAATTCCCAGTAGTCCACATGGGTTACCTGACGTGCAGTCAAGGTATTTTTTTTCCACAAATAAGTGAAAGTAAAGTACATTGGTATTTTATTGATTTCATACTTACATGGTACACAGTTACTTTGTGAATCATTATAGTAAAATTGAAGAACGTATACAAGAATCCGAACACTTAATAGCAAACAGAAGATCATCCGGATGGATTCTACATGAAAGTAGCTTAAGAAGACTTAGAGAGAATATGTTGTGGTACCCTTTTTCTTTTATTATTTGCAACACCAAACCAGTTGGTCATCAGGTAATTAATTCAAATTCAACTCCTTCAAACTTACTAACCTATTTTTTTTTTTATTATATATCGAGATATCATAAATCATAAAAAACTCTGTAAATTGTTTTACAGGATCTTGTTGGGTTGGTGATATCTATTCTTCTTTTAGGAGATTTTATACTTGTGTTACTCATGTTACTTCAACTTTACTCAAATTCCATGGTGGATTTCTTTTTGGTGTTATCTCTTCCCCCTCTTGGTATTCTCCTTCCATTTCCAGCTGGAATTAGTGCTTTATTTAGTCATACACCTAAGCGTTCATCTGGACTTGCACGTTTTTATGCACTCTGGAACATCACATCTTTAATCAATGTTGTAAGTCATTTACTTCAAATAAAACTTTAAAAACTATAATTTTACATCCTTCAATTAACTAACTGACTACAAAAAACAATCAAACAGGTTGTTGCGTTTATATGTGGATATATTCATTACAAGAATCAACTCCCGCCAAATGACAATCATCTAAATGCTTTGTCATGGAGCTTAAGCATGTAAGCTACTATCCATAGTAATAAATATAAGTAAAGTACATTGCTATTTATTGAAATATGTGTTTTTTGATTAATACAGGGATGATGGTGGATGGTGGATGCTTCCATCTGGATTGATGCTGTGTAAAATAGTACAGGCACAATTAATTGATTATCATGTGGCTGATCAAGAAATTCAAGATCGAACATTGTACTGTAACAATCCCACTGTTTTTTGGCAATCGTGACTTTTATGTTGTGTATGTGTGTGTGTGTGTGTGTATTTAGTTGTTTAAAAGAAAGAAATTACAAAAAATACGGAACTTAGAACGCCACCTGTCACCCGAATCTGTGGATACGTGGAAATGGACCAGATGTAGGTTTAGAGCATGGGTTGGGATGATGGGTGGTTGTGTTTTATGTTGTTTTTTTAACACCCATTTGTTTTTTTTGCTCATTTGGGTTTTGGTTTATAATCTTCTACTTTTGTAAATCTTTACTACTTGAATGGAGTCGATTTTGAGACAAGTTTATAATCCCTAGATTTGTGTAAATGAAGTTTGTTTGATTGAATGATGTCTTGTTAGTGTCAAGCGTGACTACATATTAACCAAATTACAAAGGTACAAGTGATGATGTCTTTGGGGTGTTTTCAAATGACGTTGTCTTTTGTTTTTGGTAGATGTGTCGTAATGAATAGTTCTGGTCAATTAAATGTAATTAAAGTTCTGTATTGATTATACACGGGTTGGGTTGTTGACTTTTAACGTGTGCAATAAATGTTGGAATTTTTTATACATATTCAATATGTTAGGCTGGGGGGAGTGGTCGGCGAACCATCCCCTCGCTAAACAGCCACGTTGGTTTGGTTTGGCGAGTTCGTTGAAATATTGGCGAGGAATCCATTGGCGAAGGCGAAAGGCGAGGGTGGCGGTGTGGTTTGGCGAGGTTGGCGAGGCTTCAGCAAGGGCTTCAGCGAGGGTTTGGCGAGGCCACTCCCTCCAGCCTTAAAGACCATTTGCAATACATATCATGGAGGTTACGTGATGGCTGATTAGGCTCCCCATCATACCGTGAACATCACCCCGGGTTTGATGTGATGTGCGTGATCGTGATGTAATGTGATGGTGATCACGGTAGATCACAACCAATAGCATTTTTTCCTTTTTTTTTTTTAAATTACCACTCACAACCAATTAAAACCTAATATTTTTATTCTTATTGAATTATTTTTATTTAGAAAAGATGATGTGGTGTGATGGGTATTTCTAATGTCGTGTGATGATAATGTGATGATGTGTGATGGTGAGATGGCGGTGATGTGGCGTCCATCACATGTGATCATGTGATACGTACTCCCATTAGCCTAATATGACTAAAAGTTATAATATGTATAAAAAGTTTCATTAAAGTCCATAAGTTTTTTTACGTATTAAACAAGATTTATACTTTTAAAAAACATAAAAAATGATTTTAAGAATGTTAGATTTTCGTTGTTATATAAAAACGTAAATATGTTTTTTTACGTTATAAACCGTATAAACCGGCAAAAATACATTTACATATAAATAATATTTTTTTTAAACGTAAATACGATGTTTAAAGAAATATTTTTTTGTATATAAATATGTATCTTTATGTATTAAATATTTTTTTGTTCACGAATAGGTATAATATAAAAAAAATAGTTAGGGGCAAAACGTAAAAAATTACAAACTTAAGCGTTTTTTTGCACATTTCATTTCATGGTAACATTGAAATCTTTGATAGCAGGTCAAAAGGGTAAAATCGAACATTTCTGCCAAACTTAAAGGCTTTAATAAACCAAAAATACGTATAAGGATAAAAACGAATATTTCCAAATAACTTAAGGGCTTTTATGATCCTAAATCATTTAGAAGATCCATATATTGAGATATACTTGGTGCGACCTTCGTTCCACTTGGTTTATTACGGGTAAATTTCAAAAAAGACACTAAGTTTTCAAAAAAAAAAAATGATTTTGACACGGTGTTATTATTTTTTTTCAATTAAGCCACTAAGTTTTGAAAATTTTTTAATAAAGTCATTATGTTTTCAATTTTGTTTCAATATTGACTATGTGACCGGTCAACCCGGTTTTCAGCTGACGTGGCATGGTGACATGGCACCTAGGTGTTAAAATTGAAACAAAATTGAAAACATAGTGACTTTATTGGAAAAAATTGAAATCTTAGTGACTTAATTGAAAACAAAATAACACACTGTCAAAATCGATTTTTTTTGAAAACTTAGTGACTTTTTTGAAAATTGCTCTCATTTTTTAAAAGTATAAATACTTCTTTTTACGTTTTTAGAAGTATGGATACATTTTCAGAAGTATATATATATGTATTATTATGCTTTTAAAAACACAAATACATGTTTTTTTTTTTTGCATATAAACATGTATATATCAAAAAATACTTATTATAAAACGAGTTCAAGCCTCTTTCTCAATATATTTTTCATTATAAACATGCTTTGGATTGATGCGATACATGACTATAAACAAAACGTATTTTATATTTCTAAAAACATAAAAATAAGTATTTGTTCGTTAAATTATATTTGTTTGTTTATGTTCATTCGGTTATATTAGTTTAAGTTCGTTCGTGTATGTTTGTTCATTTAGGAGTATAAATACATATTTATATGCTAGTTTAAGTTCGTTCGGTTAGAAGTATAATACATTTTTAGAAGTATAAATACGTAATTTTGCGTCTTTTGAAGTATAAATATATATTTTTATGTTTTTTAGAAGTATGAATATATTTTTATGTTTTTAGAAGTATAAATATATTCTTTTATATGTTAAAATATTTTTTAGAAATATAAATACAAATTTTTATGTTTTTAGAAGTATACATACATCTTTCAAGAGTATAAATGCTTTTTTTAAGTATGAACTCATATTTTACGTTTTTTAACTTATAAATACGTTTTGTTTTGCATATAATCACATATCGTATCAATCAAAAGTATGTTTATAATGGAAAAATATTGAAAAAGAGGCTTGAACTTGTTTTATAATATGTATTTTATTGATATATACATGTTTATATGCAAGAAAAACACGTATTTGTATTTTTAAAAGCATAATCCATAATTCCATACTTCTAAAAACGTAAAAAGAAGTATTTATACTTTGAAAAAATATAGAACAATTTTCAAAAAGATAATAAGTTTTCAAAAAAAATTCGATTTTGACACTGTGTTATTTTGTTTTTAATTAAGTCATTAAGATTTCAATTTTTTCCAATAAAGTCACTATGTTTTCAATTTTGTTTCAATTTTGACACCTAGGTGCCACGTCACCATGCCACGTCAGCTAAACACCGGGTTGACCGATCACGTGGTTAATATTGAAACAAAATTAAAAACATAGTGACTTTAAAAAAATTGAAAACTTAGTGACTTAATTGAAAAAAATATAACACAGTGTCAAAATCGAATTTTTTTGAAAACTTAATGTCTTTTTTAAAATTTACCCTTTTATTAACAAAATTTTTGAATTTGTCCATGTGTTTCGTTAGAGTTGAGACATAAATCAAATAATTTTAAGTTTTAACATCTTTATTTATTTTTGGAGAAGTGTAAGGATAAAAAAGTATTTACTACAATTCTATAATGGTAGTACCATAGGTATTTTCCCAATATATTTGTAGCTTTTGTCTATATTTCATTAATTATCCAATCAAAATGTTGGTTCTAAACAAAATAATAGGAAAACGTAGTGTGTTTTTTGAAATCAAATATTTAGGGTAAATTGTAAAAAAGTCACTATGTTTACATAAAAAATTGATTTTGATGCTGTATTTTTTTTTTGTAATTAAATCACAAAGTTTTCCAAATTGTTGTAATTTTGACCATTTGACCAATCATCCCGGTTGCCAAATAACATGGTATGGTGATGTTTCAGTATTTTGTGACATGGTACTGATGTTGCATGATGATATTTTATGTTTTAGCTAAAAGTTTCTTTATTTTTACGTATTTGGCTATTAAAATAAAGGGCAAAATACAAAAAAAACACAACCATTTATTAAGATATATGCAGAGAAACCCTTCATTAATTTTTTGTTCAGAAAAACACAATCATCTTTGTTTTACCTTTTAAAAAAACCAAAATTAAAACTTTTACCGGTAATATGCTTACATGGCATAAACAATTAAATGTAAGCACACATAGCAAAAAAAAACCCACTGACTTGGCAATTTGAACAAGAGTCTATGGTTACTTTTCTCTATTACTTGGCCATGGTTTTTCTGACAGAAACTAGGGCACGTCCAATCCCCTAAGAAAGAGTTTATCTCTCCCACCAATTTTTTCTGGAAATTTTAGAGTGAGTTTGGCTGTTGACAATCACCGCAAGAAGATTAAACTGATTTTGGAATGAAGATGAAGAATCTTAAGCTCTCATGGGAACTGTCATCTAACCTCCCGTTACAATTGGAAATTGAAGTGATTCATTGCACCGCTTTTTTATATCGAACAGAACCGGTTCTTCTTTGCATCTTTTGTTACTTCATTTACACCACTCATCTTTCATCTTCACATGTAAGTCTTTGCCGGTGAAGTTATTGGAGTTTGCGTGGAAAAAGTCGAGGTCCTTTAAACCGAGTAGGAGGTTGATGAGGGTTAGGTCTTTGTCATTGAAGTTATAGTTGTTGAAGTTAACACTGACGATGCCCTTTTGATTAAGATCCGGTACGATATCGCAAATGAACCCTTTGTAATCTCGGCATATATTTTTGCCGGTCCATATGTATCTGTGATGTGTTTGGGATCGTATGTCACTTTTCTTCTTAAGGCTTGGATTACTGGAAATGCTTCTTTTAGCAGCTTTCCCTCGAAGCTGCAGGATTAACCTGTTCGTGATGGAGGTTTTGGTGGATGTGGTCGAGGTAGGGAATGTGGTGGAGGTGGTGGTGGTAGGTGTCGTCTTGGCGGCGGCGGTGGTGATATGAGTCGTTTTGGAGGGGGAGGTGGTGGTGGACATGGATGGGGAGGTGGTGGGAGCAGGTTTTTATCTTCCGGTGGTGGAGATGGAGGCGCAGCACCACCACCTATGATTATCGATCTAGATTCTGGAGTCTTTCTTTAGGAGTAATTTCGCCATTGATAGCTAAGAGATGAGTGATGCAGATGAAGGAAGGGTTTGAAGTGTTGCCCATGTGTAGGCCGTTGGGCGAAACGGAAGAGTAGAGGAAATTAGGGATGAGTGATGGACGGGAGTTATCGGAAAAGTCATATCGAGAAAGTTAATTATAGCAACAACTCTTGTTCATAGTAGACTTTTGTTCAAAGTGCCGAGTCAGTGGGTTTTTTTCCATGTGTGCTTAGATTCAATTGTTTGTGTCATGTAAGCATGTTACCGGCAATTATAGGTAAACAGTTTCAAGTTTGGTTTTTTTAAAAGGTAAAATAAAAATGATTGTGTTTTTCAGCATAAAAAATTAATAAAGGGTTTTTCTGAATATATGTTAATAAATGGTTGTGTTTTTTGCATTTTGCCCTAAAATAAATAATGACCCAATTAACAAATCCACCCATATATAAATCATAATTATCAATTCTACTAAATATATATTTTACATTTTTAACATAGTTATCAGTAGATACTATATAATCACCGTATATCATCTTACTTTCAAATCAATTTTTAAAAGCATGCTTTGAATTTGTTTCTATAATTATCAGTACATAGTATATACAATCACGGTATATCATCTTACTTTCAAAATATTGTACTTGTATCCTTAAAAAACTAAATAAAATACTCTATCCATTATAGTTGTTGTTTTAAATCTTACTTAAGAAACTATGGTCATGTTAGCGCCAAGTCAACGCCACATCACTAAAACTGACACATCGTCATGTCACATCAATTGACAGCTGGGTTGACCGGTTAAATGGTTCAAAACTGCAAAAAATTGAAAATTTTAGTGACTTAATTGCCAAAAAAATAAATACAGTGTCAAAATCAAATTTGTATGTAAACTTATTTTAAATTTGCATCTTTTGCATTTAGACGATAATTTCATTTTATTTATATAAACATATTAATCTTGACTTTTTATTAAATGAATCAAAAAGTTAGAGTAATTAAAAATAGATATTAAGAAAACAAGTTAAACGAGAGGAATTCGCGTAGACTATTGATCATATTATTTATAAAAAAAGATTATTATTTTTAATAGTATAGCCTTTGTAATCATTATTTATACCTTAGTCATTTATAAAATTGAAAAATGAAGAAACCAGACCTTATCTATACTTAAAATCCACATATATAACTCATTGTTTAACGACAGTTTGCCGCTTTGTTTACTTATAAAATTATAATTATAAACAATGTTTTTGATTATATAATTTGAACGGATATTAATTATAGGCGTCAATTTTGACATGATAAATTAATATAGATTCACTTAACAACGTTCCTTTTTAAATTTTCACAGGTTAAATTAATTAGATTGTATTCAAATCATTGTAACATGGTGGACCGATTTCTTTAAAACCAAATTATTATTCTGAATTATGTAATTTATAAAAAAAGTTATTGTCACCGTAGCACAATCAACTTTGTATTTTTTTCTAATTTGGTCACCAACGACGATTTTTTTTTTTTTTTTTTTTTTTTTTTTTTTTTTTGCATAATAGGTCACGAAAGTTGTAATTTACTGGTTAAATAGGGGATTGAACCCAATACTTGCAGGTTTGTAAGCGACTATGCTTAGTTGGCATTAGTGACATGGAGATAACATGCTACGTAAGCAGACCCCTTCTAAAACAGAGATATCTTTCACTAATTCATCCTCTTTGTGAAGAAAAACCCAATTCAAATTCCAAATATGGATACCTTTCGCTCAGAATTAGCAAGAATTCAGTTTTTAGTATGAAACAAAAATGATTATTGATAGGAACTAATCTAGCGCGGTTAAAGAGTTACAAACCAAACATAATCAATACACCTTTTATACAAGTAAGTCAATCTAAACATCCTTCAATTTTAGAATCTTGATAAATAAACGCACTAAAATAAAACTTTATATTGTTTTAATGAAATTCTATACAAAGAAAGCGCAAATTTAGGATTTTTCCTTGATCAGGCATGGATCAAGAAACAATAATACCCGATAGAAACCCTAGATTCAACCTGTGTGCGAAATCAAAGAACATAAATCTGATTGTGAGTTGAGGATATGCAAGAAAATAAGAAAGTGGACACTATGTATCGGGAAGGGATTTATATCTATAGAAGAAAGAGGAGATATTTGTTCTTCTTTAAGTCCAAGTTCCCAGACGGGGGGTTACAGAATCAAAGTCAGACCCGTCACAAAGAATCACCGGTAATAGGCTATTGAACGGTGGGATTAAGCTCGCAAATCATGGACTCAAGCCAAAAGGATATATTTGAAGGGTTATAATGAACATAATCGGAAGCAAGCGGAGATAATCCATCGTCGTTGCCAAGAACCCCTTCTAGATGCTTGATCTTTTGTGTTAGTTATGTAATTTGTTCATACTTTTGTATAGTTTGGGGGTCCTTATGTAATTATACTAAACTCTGTATTATTTATACTAGTGTATGTTAATGCAAACCCTAAGGGGTATTTTCCACACACAAACATGGTATCGCGCATGGATAGCCGCCGATACCCTAGCATAGAAGATTAATCGATTTTTTTTCCGTACTTTGTTCGATATCAAGCTATTGTCTGCGACTTTCTCCTTCTTGCCCACCTTCTATGCTCCCTGTCGACTACAAAATAGTTGTCTACAACTTTAGGCGCTGCTATCCACCAATCTTGCCTCCTAGTCGGCTCCAACAATTCCGCTGCCAAGCTATCTCGCTCAATTAACAGTTTAGTACGGTAAATCTACTCCATTCCCTCGTCCGAACGTTAGTTTTCTAATTATTACTACGTTAGTTTTATTACATTGTGTTTTTCGATTTTCCATTCCAAACCTGACTTCTACTACCGGAACCTCTCATACCACACCTACCGCACATCAACTTGTTTATGCTGAAACCAACGTATACAATTCATTCAGCTTCAAACTCACCTCTAATGGATCTAAATGTAAGCTATGGTGCCGTATTTTTAAAGATATTTGTACCGGGCTAAAGTTTTGGGTCATATTACTGGAAAATCCGTACCTAAAGATGATGATGATGAAGATTGACACTCTATTGATGCTCGTGTCAAGTCTTGGTTCTATTCCACTTGTGGTCCCTCCGTCTTACAAGTTATCACCAAAGACTCATGCACCGGTAAAGACATGTGGGATAACCTACATGAGTTCTTTCTCAACAATAAAATGCCAAGAATGCTCCAACTTCAAGAACAGTTTCGTAACTCAAAGAAAGGTGCTTATTCAATTCACGATTATTGCCATAACCTTAAGCATCTTGCCGATGCACTCCATGATGTCGACTCCGAAATATCCGAAGTTGAGCTTGTCATGAAAATACTCTGTGGCCTCCCACTTTCCTACCATAACATAGTTGATGTCGTTACAAACACCAAACCCTTCCCATCGTTATAACCATTTTTTGATAAAGTTAGCAGTAAGCACATCAGCAGACCCCAAGTTTGCGAATCAACATATTAAACTACTCAATATAGTAGGCTACTTAACAAAGTAACACATAATAGAGTATCACTCAATAGAGGAGGCTGCTCAACATAGTAGGTGTAAGACCCTAATCTCGGAAAGTCAAATTCCGAGTCTTAAGGAGTCAAAGAGTAAAGCCCGGAACCAAGTATCGAATGGACAATATTTAATAAGAGGACAAAAGTGAGAAAACGACAAAATATAGAAGTTAGCGCCGCTAACCCTATGGTTAGCGACGCTAACTGGTCAGATCCGGATAACTCACGATTTGTCAGCCTGAACGCTATGTGTAACACCCGACTTATTAACCAAAAACACCCCAAAAATTTTTTTGTTTTTTTTCAAACCAAACATTTCACAAATAAAACATAAGTATGGGGTTTTAGTTAATACAATACGAGTACAAGAGTATCACAAAGTATAATACATGATATTATACATTCTTCAAGCCGGGTTGCTACTTCAATCCTAAGTCCTCAGTCACGGACTTTGTCCTTTCCCTTCGCAGGGTCACGCTCACCTGCAGGGACATATCAAATAAACGGTGAGCTATAAAGCCCAATGAGTAATCAAATCAATAACAATATGTACAAGAATAAAATTCTCCATACAAAGTCACATATGTATTATCATACAATACAAAATCAAACATGGCTCACGGGTTAGCCCGCTATTGCCTTGGCTCACGGCTTATCCGGTCTTGCCTATATATAAGTTTAGCACATCAAATAACCCATGGCTCACGGCTTATCCGGTCTTGCCTAGACTCACGGCTTTATCCGGTCTTGTCTATATTATTTATATAGATACATTGACTCACAGCTCCGTTCTTGTCTATAACAGACTCACGGCTTATCTAGTCTTGTCATATCATTAATTTAGATTGACTCACAGCTTATCTGGTCTTGTCATATCAAATCATATATCTGTCATTTTTCGTCCCCAAAACTATTTTCAATCCGCAGCTGCTCAACAATCATATATCACATCAAATACGAGTGAGATTACTCACCTGAAGGTTTGCTACAACTAGCTCTTAGCGGTTCTTGCCTTTCAATGTTTTTCGCGAAATCTTGTCCCGTACCTATAATTCATTCATTTTCAAAATGATTATAGGTTAATACCCATTTCAATTAACTCTAATATACTAGAGTTCAATAAAACAATGTTATAAACAATGCCTAGTTAATAAACTTTCCGTTTACTAACTTTATATGAATTTTACTATTCACCGAGGCATTCGGATCGGTCTACAGTGCCCCTGAGGGGTCGGAAACTCAATCTAAAAATTTTCCCAAACTTTTCAGACCATAATACGCCTACGGTTCAAATTTGAGCTTAATCGGATAAGCAACGCAAAAGATAGCATTTCAAAGTTCCTGCCCAGGGTCTGCCCACAGGCGCGCCGCGCCTGGATAGGGGCGCACCGCGCCCAACGCCTGTGCAGTCTTCCTGTCCAGTCGCGAATTGTGCACTGTAGCTTGCTGTTTTGTCCTTTAAGTTCTTAATTTCGTTCTTAATCGTTTGGGGTTTGTTCCTAGGCTAAAACCTTACATTTTTACAAGGTTTTTAACCTCCAAAACAACCTCAATCAATCATGGGAAGAATTAGGGTTCTTAGTTCTAACAACCCCAAATCTTCAATTTCATCAATTTTAACAACCTACTTCCATTTTCTTGTTTTAAGCTCTTACTAGCATGACTTAATGGAAGTATCTAACCATTTTAAACACCCAAACACAACTGAAATTGCAGTTTTTGAGTTCTACACAACTCACCAAGAACAACTAGTCAAGAGCTTGGAAACTTACCTCAAATTCTTCCAATTATGCCCTTTTAAGCCAAGGATCACAATCCAAGCTTCAAACCTTCAAGAAACCCTTCCAAACTTCTGCAGAATCGCACTTAGAACTTCTCCCGTAAGTGTTAAAATTCTGCACAAGTTCTTGCTTATATATCCCCAAGATTTACACTTTGGTCCTTGAAGTTGCATATTTCAAAGTTTTGCCACAATTTACAAATTTTAATGACAAAATCACATTTTTATAACATTTTAAATCCAAGACTTAAAATATTATTACGAAACAAGTCCTTTTCTGTCAAAAAGACCAAATTACCCTTTTGAGGTAAAATGACCATTTTGCCCTTTTTATTATAATTATATAATAAACACGTTTTGGCGTTACACTATGGGACATTGTTTGTGTTTGTAGTTAGCGATGCTAACTTTAATGTTAGCGCCACTAATGTCGTCTGGGGGATAAAGTCACATTTTCGTGATTTTGAGTAATTTTGAAGTCCATAACTCACGTTGGGTCCGTTTTTCTTCAGCTTCAACCCTTAGAAACTCTCTCTAGCCTCCATGAATGTTCTTGCATCATCTCTTGAGGCTTTGAAGGTTTATGGAAGAAAATAAGGAAGCAAAGGTGTTAAGGATGCTTGTGTGAACAATGAGATCTGATTTGCTTAGTGCCTTGGACCATTGTAAGTGTTTAGAAGCTTGTTTTTCCTTAGTTCTTGTGGTTAATGGAGTTTTGAAGTTATTTCCAAGCTTTTCAAGATAATGATGGCTCGATATCTTGGATGAGGGTGGGATTTAGAGACTAAGGATGAGTTCTTATTCTTTTAGTCTCTGAATCCTTGAGAAAAACCCAAGCCTAGTCTTAATGTGGTTGTGGATGAAGTTTTCAGTTGTTAATCTTCATTTTTGGAACTAGATTTGTCACCATGGGCTTGTTTGGCAAGGATTGGTGGATTAAGTCACGTTTTTATGAGTTATTGGACTGTTGGGGACAACCCCTGGAAGTTATAGCTTCTGTCTTAATGGATTAAGCACTTAATGGAGATTTGGACTGAACAGTGGAGTTAGCGGCGCTAACTCCAGGAGTTAGCAGCGCTAACTTTGTCTGTTGACTTTGTTGACTTTAACTGTTGACCGTTGACTTTTTGACCAGTTTGACTTTTGGTCAAAATTGAAGGTTTTGGATGCCGGTCTCATAGGATTATTTCGTTCGGGATGTAGAAAGTTCTAAGTGAGGTTTATCCTTGTTAGGAAGTGCGTATTGACAAGAGCTGGGGGCACTCGCGTGGAGTGTTGTTTAGCTTAAGGTCGCGAATCAGGTGAGTCTTCTCACTATACTATGGGTGATGTTACATGCGTGGATAGTCTTTATTACTTTGTGTAATAATGCGATTATTTGTGCTTTACGTGTTTGCCGACGAAAGTCGAAGGCTGTCAGACTGTGGGCCGACAGTGCCGTCTTGAGAGCCGATGACGATGTTTGCCGGAACAAGCCGATGACGATGTTTGCCGGCGAAAGCCGATGACGATGTTTTCCGATGACAGTCGATGACGATGATTTCCGACGGATCGGGGCAAGCCCGAGAGTCGATGACGATGTTTATGTGATGGATCGTGTGGTATTTTTAGGGAACTCACTAAGCTTTGTGCTTACCCTTTTACCCTAAATCTTTTCCAGGTAAATACTGGCTTGAGCTTGGAGCACGACACGACTGTACCGCATCTGAGGATTTCAATGATTTAAGTCTTCCGCTGGGTGATGTTTGTAAAATATTTTGATAAATACGTTTTATATATTTAAATACTGAATGGTTTTAGTTGGCAAACTTTTTTATGTATTTAAATCGCTTTTAAAAAAATGAAAAATTTATTACGGAATTTGGGACGTTACAGTAGGATACTAATCAAAGTAGGTTACTCGACATCCATTTTGGCTCAGTGGAATTTCTATATTTTTCTATTAATTTGCTACTTCCAAGCATGTTTTTCCACTGCATTCCAACTCCTAAACTCTGTAGACCACTACCAGGGGATCTACCCCATGGACCCAACAAGGGGTGTTACTTAATGACCCTCGTATTTCGTCATGTCTAGGATCAAACTTTCTTTATATACAAGTATGCACTCCCATCTTAACTTGTATTAGATCATAGTTTAAATCCCTATAGGCACTCGTCTTTCTTGTGGTTACACTAAATGGTCAGTGATACTAAAATCACTAACATCAAGTTCTCTATATTGTAATATAAAATTGAACTATCTTGATTTATATAAAAAATCGTATTTATTCATTGAAAACGTACAATTAGCATTTTAGAATTTGGGGTATTTGAAAGGTACCGTGAAGTAGCCGACATAAATTAATATTGTTGGAGATATGCCGATTGGCACAACAAGTTAGTGACATTGCAAATAAATACATAAGCTGTAACACCCGGCTTTTAAATCAAAACACCCCTGAAAAATTTTTCATTTAAAACCAAGGTTTCAATACATAAAACCATAACAAAGGGGTATATTTTAATAAAAACGGGTACAAGTGTATCAAGGAGAGTATAAAATACCATAACTCCTTTAAAGCCGGGCTGCTACTGACAGCATCTATGAGTCCCACTTCAAAGTCACGGACTCTATCTTGTCCCCTATCAGTATCATGCTAACCTGCAGGGACAGTAACAAATATCGTGAGCTATAAAGCTCAGTGAGTAATCAAATCTGCAAATAACATGTATCAAAATACAATCATATAACTGTCTGGATTTCGAATCCAAACTCCTAGCCTTACTGGCTGACCATATATACTCTAGGATTTCACATCCTATTCTGTAGCTCTACAGGCTGAATCATAGTGACCTGTAATTAACAAGCCACGTTAGTTATTTGCATCTATAATCATGTCTAACCATTTCTGTCCCATATTTCTTAGTCACAATGGACTGCATCATATATCATGGCTAAATAAGCCGCACCCTGTGTCATAGCTATATAAGCTGCCCCAAAACATTATCAATATATAATTCATAGCCCGAAGGCCGCACCAGCTGGGTTTAATAACCCGATATCATAGCCAAAAGGCCGCACCATGTACCTGTAACAAAATCATAGCCAAAAAGGCCGCACCAAATATCATAGCCCGAAGGCCGCATCGGAGACATAGCCCGAAGGCCGCACCGGAGTCATAGCCAACAAGGCCACACCAAATCATAGCCCGAAGGCCGCATCGGAGACATAGCCCGAAGGCCGCACCCATTGGATATAAAATCCAGAATTAGTTATGGCTCACGGGTTAGCCCGCTGTTGCCTTGACTCACGGCTCCGTTCTTGTCATCGCAATGACTCACGGCTTATCCGTCTTGCCTCTTCAAATGTATCTTTGAACCATCAATTTCGTCCCACAATCAGTTTCAACCTGTAACAACTCAATCATCATATATCACATATGGTATTAGTGAGATTACTCACCTGGATACTAGCTGCGTTTCGATTTCGGTTGTTTCTTGCCTTTGCGTGCACCACAACCATTTTGTCCCATACCTATTTATCCATTTATATACCAAATGATAATAGGTTAATAATCATCTACATTGACTCTAATACACTAGAGTTCAATACAATATCATTACAAATAATGCCTAGTTAATAAACTTTCCGTTTACTAACTTTTTATGAATTTTACTATTCACCGAGGCATTCGAATCGATCTACAGTGTCCCCGAGGGGTCGAAAACTCGACATAAAATTTTTCCCAAACTTTTCAGACCATAACGAGCCTATGGTCCAAATTTGAGCTAAAACGGACAAGCCAAGCAAAAGTTAGCATTTTGAAGTCCCTGTCTGAGGGGCGCACCCCGCCCAAACATGGGCGCACTGCGCCTGGGCGCACCCCGCCAGGGGCTTGGGCGCACCGCGCCTGGCGCCTGCACAGGTCTCCTGTCCAACCGCGATTTGTGCACTGTAGCACGCAGTTTTGGCTCATTAAGTCCTTAATCCAGTCCTTAATCGATTGGGGTTTGTTTCTAGGCTAAAACCTTATACTTTAACAAGGTTTTCAACCATTCAAAACAACTAAATCAATCAAAATGAAGAATTAGGGTTCTTAGTTCCAAAACCCCAAAACTTCAAATTCATCACTAATAGCAATCTACTTCCATTTTCTTTAGTTAAGTCCTTATTAGCATGACTTAATGGAAGTATTACATCAACTTAATAACATAATCATCACTGCAAATGCAGTTTTGAGTTGCTACTAAACTCACCAAGAACAAACAATCAAGAACTTGGAATATTTACCTTTCAAGCTTCCAATTCTACCCTTTGAAGGCAAGAATCGAATTCCAAGTTTAAATCTTCAAGAACTCTTCCAACTTCTGTAAAAATCCAGCCACAAACTCTCTCCCGTAAGCCTTAAAATTCTGCACAATTGGGAGGAGTTTCAACATTTATATTTTCCAATTTTACAAATTTGGTCCCTAAGTTTCATTTCTTGAACTTTTGGCACCAATATCAAGTTTTATCACAATAAAACTTTCATTTCTTATACTTTTGCCACAAGGAGCAATATTTTTACACAATTGGTCCTTCACATGGTCAAATGACCAAAATACCCTTTTGTGGTAAAACGACTAAATTTCAGTTTTTTTTATAACATTTTAAGTCCAAAACTCAAAATATTATTTCAAACCAAATTCTTTTCTGTCCAAAAGACCAAATTACCCTTCTAAGGTAAAATGACCATTTTGCCCTTTTATTATAATTATATAATAAAACATGTCTTGGCGTTACAAATTCTCTCCCCCTTCAAAAGATTTCGTCCCCGAAATCATACAAGGAGTTGAGGGTGTGTCTTCCTCATTTCGTTTTCGGTCTTCCGCATCATCTCGGGATCTCTATGGTATTGCCTAAGCACTTAACCATACTAGTTTTCTTATCTCGTGGTTATATTACCACACGCATATCATTCCTCCGGTTGTCCCGGGCACCTTAATCACTTATCTTCCTCATTTCATCATGAGGGATTCGTTGGAAATTATCCATCTATGTTCTCAGAACCATGAGACCCATAGAAAATTTTATAATTATCTTGAAGTTCATCACAAAACTTCGTTCAGTACACCAAAATTCTTATTCTGTGGAACATATGGAAAGGTCCAATAAATGAGGACTTAACCTTCTTTTTGTCCCAAACAGATTTTTAGTCTTTCCAAGGGATCTTTTGATTACCCCGACATTCCTCATCTGGAATTGCAACGGTTTTACTCTATGGTTCATGTACTACCGTTACTGCTTCTTAGCCATTTTTCAATTTTCTCGTATTCATCAAGTCTTCTTTTTAACTTGTATCATCGTCTAGAATCTAGTCAACAGCTGTTCCACATCTTCAATCCTATAAATCGAAGGATAATACGGTATTCTATACTATACATTATACGAGTCATCTAAATGCTGGTACTAAAACTATTATCATCTACGGGTTCTACCAAAGATAGGCGATCTTCTCATCTTCCACTAAGGTCTGCTGTGCAATTTTCAAGCACATCTTCTAGAGTCTACATCATTTTCTCGCCTTGACTATCATTTCTGCAATTTCTATACAGTACTTACTAGTACTTTTGAACTATCAATTTTAGGAATTAATGCTAAATTCAGCAATTAATTCTAGTGTCTCAACCCGAAACAGTTGACACCTGCAGCGCATGTCGGCATATTTATCTTTCTATGTAGTTTTTCACTACTTTTCGATCTTAATTTCTTCCTTAGTCAGTATAAAATCTACACTGATTTCATCAATCAACCTGCAATTACCCGTATGGTGTCATACCCATGCGGTACTTGCAAAGACTTTACTACAAAGTCTATGATATTTTTGTCCCATTTCTTCTTTGGGATCGACAACGGCTAAATTTTCCGTTTGCTTCTACTGATTTGACTGTAGTTACACACAAGTCAAACACTTTTCACATATCTTTCAATATCTTTCTTTAGCCCCGGCCACCAATACATAGGTTATATCATCCTACACAGTTTGGTACTGCTCCGGGCATTTTACATATCTACCCCAACATACATCTTTTAAGGGTAAATTTCATATCTTACATTGTTTTGAAACTCACATACATAACCACCAAGGGTTTTCAATCGCCGTGAGTTTCTAACTAGCTTCTTTCAATAGCTAATCATTCATTCACTTTTCACATTTTCAAACCTGCACATTTCTTCTTGTGCTACCTGAATCAACTCAGGAAATCAATTCGCCACACTCACGCATGTGGTTGTATCTTTCAAAAGATACTCTTTCTAATTCAAGGCATCTATAATCACATTCGCCTTTCCGAGATGGTACAAGATTTCATAACCGAAATCTTTAATTAACCCATCTATCTTTGCTATCTCATATTCAGCTTCTTTTAATCAATTAAGTATTTCAACTTTTATGATCTTATCACAATAAGCTTTACACCATACAAGTAGTGTTTCCAAAGCTTAAATGCCAAATTCATAATTGCTACTGCAATATCATGTATCCAAAATCAACTCTGGATGCATTTCTATAAACCAGTTTATCTTCTCCGCTTAGCAATAATGCTACCACCGGAGCTTCACACAAGGTTTATTTCAACATTTGAAAAGATATTTGTGGTCTTTCTACCACCCTAACTTTTTCACTTTTCTTGGTCAACTTTAGTCAGCTAACCAGCAATCGAGGAGCAGTTTTCTACAACTCTCCTATAATAAACCGCCAATCCAAGGAACTACAATTTCAGTCCGATTCCTCAGGCGGTTCCAGTTTTATCACATCATCAATTTCACTGGATTTACTTTATCATCTCCGGCATTATTTACATGCCCAAAGAATATGAAACTTCTTTTATCCAAATTTCATACTTGGAGGATTTAACATATCACTTAACTCAGTGAAGTAAATCCAGTATCTGGTACAAATGTACCTCATATTCGATCTGGTTTCGAGAATATCAGATTCTCATTAGTCAATGTACATATACATTAACTTATCTTTCTTCTTTTCAATCAAAATAGGGCTCCACACGATGACACATTCGGCCATATGAGACCCCAATTCAAAAACAATTTCTTCCAATTGTTTTACCACTCTGCCATCTCTGCAGAGGCCAATCAACACAGAGCCTAGATAACAGGAACGGCTCCCAAGACCAGCTTAATCATAAGCTCTTCTCGCCAATCTGGCAGAAATCTTGGAAGTTCTTTTCAAAAGAAACATCCGAGCATTTATTTAAAGTAGTACACTACTATCACTGCTTTATTTAGCTTGGCCCATACTACATATGCCAACTACAACAACATTCCTTTACTAACTCTTTTCCGAGTTTAAACAAAGGAAAATAACCGGTATTCTCAACAACGGTCATTTACCATAGGTTTTCATCTGTTCCACTTCTGTTTTAAGAACCATACTGTTCTTGTTTCTACAATTCATGTTAGCATCATTCATTGCTAACCAATTTATAAGCACAATTGCTTCAAATTCACTGGTAGTCATTAGCTTTAGATTCATAGGGAAAATGGTCCCGTAAATCCTAGGCAAACTACCTTCCAGGTGTTCAATATCTAGAACATACTTGCTATCTGCTATAGCTGTTTCCAAAATTTCATCTAAAATCGTTGATGAAATATTCCAACAAGACGCCAGTGTCACCGATCCAAAGCATAGCTTCATGGATCAAATATAACATACACGAGGTTATATTCAAAACATTTACATCGGAGATCATATCTGTCTCCTCACGAGCTCATTCCAAAATCTGCTGGAATGCTCAGGGTACCACTGGTCCTTTTTAACCATTCATTTCTTCTTTCTTTCCTGGGTTCATCACCCGTTACTCCACATTTAGCATGTGAGTATTTCATAAGAAAGTGATCTGTAGTTCCACGCTGGAACCACTTCCGTCCCATACAACAAACTCGAGCAATATGCTCCCATTTTCTGCAATTTCAGCATGTCAACGATAGAGTCTCAACTCTAAAATGTTCTGAGTGCTTTTCCTGCACTTCTTATACCACATCATCTTTTCGTTTTGGTCTCTTCCTTTCAAGGCTAGACCTGAATCGTGTTAACTTCTTCTAAGAAGTCCACCAATATTTTCTGCTTTTCTTGTAGTCTCAGCTACTTTTCTTTCACCTTGATATCAATCAGGTGAGCACCCAATTTCTTTCTCTGACCACAGCAGCAACTATTGCTTGTCATGTGGATTTTCTGCTACTTGTCTCGTTGCCCCTCGTTCAATGGAGCCTTGAGAATGGGCTGGTTCGCCTCTTAAAGCTGCACGCCCTAAATTTCTCCCAGTAATATTCGCTGCTCATACTTCTTATACGTTAGAAGTCAGCAATAGTTAGGTTATATATGTATAATAATAACTATATACACCTAACGGTTCATCGTGTCTACTGTCTCAAGGTTTAAGTCCAGGAATCTACTCTATAGACACCTAGTTCACTTAAACCACGGCTCTGATACCAACTTGTAACACCCGGCTTTTAAATCAAAACACCCCTGAAAAAATTTTCATTTAAAACCAAGGTTTCAATACATAAAACCATAACAAAGGGGTATATTTTAATAAAAACGGGTACAAGTGTATCAAGGAGAGTATAAAATACCATAACTCCTTTAAAGCCGGGCTGCTACTGACAGCATCTATGAGTCCCACTTCAAAGTCACGGACTCTATCTTGTCCCCTATCAGTATCATGCTATCCTGCAGGGACAGTAACAAATATCGTGAGCTATAAAGCTCAGTGAGTAATCAAATCTGCAAATAACATGTATCAAAATACAATCATATAACTGTTTGGATTTCGAATCCAAACTCCTAGCCTTACTGGCTGACCATATATACTCTAGGATTTTACATCCTATTCTGTAGCTCTACAGGCTGAATCATAGTGACCTGTAATTAACAAGCCACGTTAGTTATTTGCATCTATAATCATGTCTAACCATTTCTGTCCCATATTTCTTAGTCACAATGGACTGCATCATATATCATGGCTAAATAAGCCGCACCCTGTGTCATAGCTATATAAGCTGCCCCAAAACATTATCAATATATAATTCATAGCCCGAAGGCCGCACCAGCTGGGTTTAATAACCCGATATCATAGCCAAAAGGCCGCACCATGTACCTGTAACAAAATCATAGCCAAAAAGGCCGCACCAAATATCATAGCCCGAAGGCCGCATCGGAGACATAGCCCGAAGGCCGCACCAGAGTCATAGCCAACAAGGCCGCACCAAATCATAGCCCGAAGGCCGCATCGGAGACATAGCCCGAAGGCCGCACCCATTGGATATAAAATCCAGAATTAGTTATGGCTCACGGGTTAGCCCGCTGTTGCCTTGACTCACGGCTCCGTTCTTGTCATCGCAATGACTCACGGCTTATCCGTCTTGCCTCTTCAAATGTATCTTTGAACCATCAATTTCGTCCCACAATCAGTTTCAACCTGTAACAACTCAATCATCATATATCACATATGGTATTAGTGAGATTACTCACCTGGATACTAGCTGCGTTTCGATTTCGGTTGTTTCTTGCCTTTGCGTGCACCACAACCATTTTGTCCCATACCTATTTATCCATTTATATACCAAATGATAATAGGTTAATAATCATCTACATTGACTCTAATACACTAGAGTTCAATACAATATCATTACAAATAATGCCTAGTTAATAAACTTTCCGTTTACTAACTTTTTATGAATTTTACTATTCACCGAGGCATTCGAATCGATCTACAGTGTCCCCGAGGGGTCGAAAACTCGACATAAAAATTTTCCCAAACTTTTCAGACCATAACGAGTCTATGGTCCAAATTTGAGCTAAAACGGACAAGCCAAGCAAAAGTTAGCATTTTGAAGTCCCTGTCTGAGGGGCGCACCCCGCCCAAACATGGGCGCACTACGCCTGGGCGCACCCCGCCAGGGGCTTGGGCGCACCGCGCCTGGCGCCTGCACAGGTCTCCTGTCCAGCCGCGATTTGTGCACTGTAGCACGCAGTTTTGGCTCATTAAGTCCTTAATCCAGTCCTTAATCGATTGGGGTTTGTTTCTAGGCTAAAACCTTATACTTTAACAAGGTTTTCAATCATTCAAAACAACTAAATCAATCAAAATGAAGAATTAGGGTTCTTAGTTCCAAAACCCCAAAACTTCAAATTCATCACTAATAGCAATCTACTTCCATTTTCTTTAGTTAAGTCCTTATTAGCATGACTTAATGGAAGTATTACATCAACTTAATAACATAATCATCACTGCAAATGCAGTTTTGAGTTGCTACTAAACTCACCAAGAACAAACAATCAAGAACTTGGAATATTTACCTTTCAAGCTTCCAATTCTACCCTTTGAAGCCAAGAATCGAATTCCAAGTCTAAATCTTCAAGAACTCTTCCAACTTCTGTAAAAATCCAGCCACAAACTCTCTCCCGTAAGCCTTAAAATTCTGCACAATTGGGAGGAGTTTCAACATTTATATTTTCCAATTTTACAAATTTGGTCCCTAAGTTTCATTTCTTGAACTTTTGGCACCAATATCAAGTTTTATCACAATAAAACTTTCATTTCTTATACTTTTGCCACAAGGAGCAATATTTTTACACAATTGGTCCTTCACATGGTCAAATGACCAAAATACCCTTTTGTGGTAAAACGACTAAATTTCAGTTTTTTTTATAACATTTTAAGTCCAAAACTCAAAATATTATTTCAAACCAAATTCTTTTCTGTCCAAAAGACCAAATTACCCTTCTAAGGTAAAATGACCATTTTGCCCTTTTATTATAATTATATAATAAAGCATGTCTTGGCGTTACATAAGCCTATTGAGTTACATACAAGACTCAATCCATAAGTAATAAATAAACAAATGCAGGGACTGAGTTATCATTCATTAGTACTTGATGATTCAATTAGAAATAAAATAAAACAAAATTATGGAGATAATTATATTAATATAATTGTCTCAATTATATAATTACCTAATTTAAGCCTAGTTTGGAAATGAAGTAAATTATTAGGGTTTATGCATGTATATAAGACATCAAAATCCCTTGAAAGATGCTAAAAACTTCTTTTACCCATCTTCCTATCTCCCATCTCTTTGGCGGCTGAAGACACACAAACCCTTAACCGATGTTTGTTCTTCAAGAAAAGAAGAACTGCTTACTTGCTTTTCTGAGGATTGTTGCTTTGGGGGAGACTCTAATAAATGGAACAATCTACTTTAGGTATCTTTTTTTTATCATCAACAGGTAACACATATATTAATCCTTGTAGATCTAATTTGTTGCAATAGTTTGATGAATATAGATCCAATGTTATTATGATGATCGATTTTATACATGACTTCGTTGCATAAATTTGTTTGTTTTAAAATCATTATAATCTAATAGTGGTATCAGAGTCATGTGTTTATATTTACTTGCATTATTTAAAATCATTTTCGATGGAGTTTTATGACAAATGATATTGTACACAAAAAAGGGAAATTGTGTGTATGATTTATACAAATCAGATCAAAAGGGTTTTAAATAAAATTAACAAAATCAATTTTATATAAATTCATTTAATTTGAATTTGGTTTAGGGCAAATTGCACAAAAAGGACACTAAATTTTCACAAAAGTTCAATTTTGACACCGTGTTATTTTTTTCCAATCAAGACACCAAGTTTTTATAAAAGTTCAATTTTGACATTATATTTTCCAATTTGTTTCAATGTTCACCATTTAACGGGCTAACCCCGTTGCCAGCTGACGTGACATGGTGATGTGTTAGTTTTTGGTGATTGGTGCTGACGTGACACTTTCTGTTGATATCACTTTCTAGGTGTCAAAATTGAAACAATGATGTAGCGACTCAATTAAAAAAAAAAACAATGTTAAAATCAAATTTTTGTGAAAACTTAATGTCGTTTTTGAAATTAACCATTGATATAATTTAAAAATCAAGGAGCACTAAATCATCTTCTTACCAACACATCACGGTTTCGATTTAGTGTTATATGTATAACCTTAGTTGGCTCATAAACTCAAAAATCACTAAATCATTTTCCCTACTATTTTGGTATTTTGGATATCCTTTGCCTATTTTGTGGTAAGAGTTTATGGAAAATGGTCATTTTTGTTATTTTTTTAATTATAATATAGTAATCATTAAGACTAAACGGTATGGTGCATATTTTTCTCATCGCCATCTACATGACACCTTGATGCAGCCGGCATCACCACCCCGCAATGAAGGCATTTGCCATAGACATTGACCATATACATAGGAATGCCGATGACTTCTCTCTCTCTTTCTTTCTCTCTCTCTCTCTCTCTCTCTCTCTCTTCCTTCTCTCTCTCTCTCTCTCTCTCTCTCTCTCTCTCTTCTCTCTATCTCTCTATTCATTTGATTTAATATTAAATCTAAAAATAATAAAAATGTTGGTGGTATCCACCCCTCATTGTAGACATCAAAAGGAATTTTCGTAGGTATCCTATGTGGCCCCTACGTAACAGCCGATGTCGATGATTTCGTAGGCATCCATACCGTTTAGCCTAATAAAATTAAGACAATCTTACTAGAAAACATTAAGATGTCAACAATTCAACTGATATAAATTATAAACGCGTAATTAGAAGTTAACCGGTAAGTTAACCGTTTGACGTGCCTCATTTTGCCGGCTTTGAAGACAAGAGATCGTTAACTTCAATTTATATGCTTTGAAATGAAGAATACAAAAACAAATTCTACTATTTATTAAAAGCCGTAGTTTTAGGGAACGTTACACCCGTTTTCCATTTTGTAAGTGTCACGCATATTCTTCGTTTTTCTTTTAAATGGGTCTGCCTCAGTGGTTTCTTTTTAGGGTATGACACGTGTTATCAGTCGGTCGTATGTATTTGTTTGTTCGGTGGGTATGCCACCTGTTGCGTTTAGCTTCTTTCCTTGGGATTTATTGACGATTCGTTTCTTTTCCTTCTTACTTGCATTACTCCCGTCTCTCTTCCGTCGAAATACCGTTATTCGATCAACCTACTTAACTTCTTCTCCTGCTTTGCTCAAGGTATGCATGTCGGTTCCTTTTGCTTATCTAGAAAGCCGATTCTGTAAGAAAGAGGGTTCGTCTTTTGTATTTGTCTTTCTTACATGTATCCTGTTTTGTGTTTTTTTTTAGTTGTTTACATACGCGTCTTATTGGTTAACATCATCGATTTCTTTTGGGTTTGAAGTAATCTTTTTCCTTCTTTCGTTTTCTTTATCGTCTCCAGGTTTACTCGG
The DNA here is from genome assembly GCA_023525715.1 of Cichorium intybus. Classification (NCBI taxonomy): domain Eukaryota; kingdom Viridiplantae; phylum Streptophyta; class Magnoliopsida; order Asterales; family Asteraceae; genus Cichorium; species Cichorium intybus. The sequence goes on from CM042009.1 coordinate 47,085,626, forward strand.
TGGTTCCTTACCACTTAAACCCTTATTCGCAATTGTGGCTATACCAGTTCTGCTGTTTGGAGTTGCAGCCTTCTCTTCCTCAAAGAAACCTGCATCACCTTCTGTTTAACTATCCATTACAAGAAGGAGGCGAAGGGGTAAAGCGGTTGGTGTTGGCGGGTGTCATCGGAGAAGAAGGTCCACCGCCACCGCTGTTGTGCAACCCGACGACCGGAAAGCCTAAGTCGACGTCTGATTCCGACGACTGTGTGTGTACGTCTTCGAGGTTGTCTTCCGGCAACGAAGAGAGACGACAGGAATTGAGGTACGAATTCTATATCTTTACGAAAATCAGATGCAATGATGTATTTTCCTTCCACCTGTTATGATTTTGACACTGTTTGGAAGAAGAATGGGTAAACTAATCAATAAAATTTGGGAATTTGTAGGGTTTCTTTAGAGCCAATGAGTCATGATTTGAGTTTGGTTAAAAGTGCAAGAAATTGATAATGTATTCCAAGGCCGTTTCTTTGAGCTACCACAGCATTAGCGGGTGTGGACTGTTAATTCCTAAGTTCTTTACCTCTACTAAAGTCTTTTTATGAAATTCTCATATTAATTTTACGGTTTTTAATTAATGTCATATATTACACTGATGATTTTGTAGCTCAGTTTCTTCAAATCCTTGGCCTGAGGTTTCTTTTGGCTGCGTCGATTGCACCTCTTGATGCTTCTTCGGACGTAACTTATTTGTTTTACGTCATATTTCGATTTTCTTTAAAGTGAACTTTCAATTCAGTGTACTTTTGATAAATCGGAAATGACATATCAATAAGTGAAAAAATAACTCCAAAAGATGCTCGATTTGAAACAGTCGATGCCCTGGTGATATTTTAAGAAAACTCCATCCTCTTTTATCAGTGGTTGCTTTATTCTGAAAGTATGTTCACAAATGGTTATTAGTTAACGAATACATACACATAAATTCAACCGAGTTTTAACATATATAGTTTATAGTACTGAATTTCATAAAGTTAATATCAGGAAGTAGGATGCAAACTTAGAACTCAATTCAATGAAAAACTTTCAAACTTTGTTGTTTATGATGCATCTTGTAAAATAAATTAACAATATATGATTTTGTAACAGGTAATGTATGATGCAACTGGTGTACGATTGCATGCTTGACGCCAACCAGAGGTTTAATTTAAAAAAAAAGGCTGCAAGTTCTCATCAAGATCATTTGGTCATGTCTGAAATTATAAATTTTCAGGTTCTGAATCAAATAGTATATGAACCTCCTGCTGAACATCCCTTAGCTGATAGCAGACCACTTTGTCAACTTCTTGGTGACATCCCATCTCAGGTCTGTCAAATTTTCAGTTCAGGGGTATTTTTTGAACCTTTTAAAGAGTTTGTTACCCATTTTAAAAACAAAACTCATGTAAAGTTAAGTCTTGATTTATCATTTTATATGTTAGGTTGCAGCTGATGCAGTGTTGGGCTTCTTTACAACAGCAATTGTTCACTTAATTTCACAAGCTGCTAATATGGCTTGACACTTACCTATTTGTGTCATGGTTGTCTATCATAACATGCATAGATGCATCCATGACCATACATACATTCCATGATGTTTGAAATTCCACCACCAATTATAAATTACCAAAAAGACAAACGTACTTTCAGTCATTCGTCAATTCTACAATAACTTTATCATGGTTTACCGGTTTGACAAATATATGCGAATAAAAAATTGATTAGTATGTTTGTCCGTCAATAATAGACCGTTAAATTGACTAATGTTGTACAATACGTTGTCTTTTTGTGAATTTAACCTAATGCCTTGATTGTCAAGTGATTTTGGTTTCAAAGAGGATTTTTAGGTAAAAGATGTTGCGGGTGCTACCTTACAATGTTCAAGGATGGTCAAATGCTAAATGTGGGGCAAATTTTGGTAAATTAAATCTGTCCCTTCTGTTCCTGCTGATGTGAGAAAATTTTAGTGTTAGCTAATGAAATTGGTTCATGATGATTGCAGTCCATGGGACAAGGGAACCGAGTGAAAGGGAACTTGAACTTGCACAACATCAGGGTAAGTACGTGGTTTATCCCTTGAAGTATATCACAATAACTATAAAAAGTATCATACTTTGTCGGCTGAATCAATAAAACTGTGAAACCAAGTTCTGCTTTTTAATTTATTTTTTGTATTTTACCTTTTTTCTAAACTGGATAACCGGACTGTTTTTATAAAATGGTAAGAGAAGAAGCTATGATGTTTTAATTACTAAATAAAATACTTAAGTGGCTAAATTGATGAAATGGTTTCGCCAAAAGTTCAATATTCAAAATCATGCTTATAGTATGAAATTGGTGAAATCTCAAACAGTAATACACTTCCATTGATTTGTTTATTATAGCATTATACTTTCTTTTTCTTCCTCTTACAATATTATAATTAACAAATTCTATCCAATTATAGCAATCATACAAGCACAGAAACAATTTTCATTACTATAATTGGACAACACTATAAAATTATGTAAAATTTTAAAACAACTTAATATGGAGAACAAAAAATAAAAGTACAATCTCGATTCATTTTGGAATTAACATGATAAGGGTAATGGATTCTTTGATTACCAGGTGAATGATACGAATCTACTGTCTTAGGCAAGTTATTGCAAAAGAGAAAGAGAAAGAATGAAGAAAGCTTCAAGAACATCACTACCGTGCCATCACTGTCGTGCCATTCACAAACTTCCATCGAAAAAGTTTAATGATTTTGGTATAATCCTTACTCCATAAATAAGTTGCATCAGTGCCGATTTTTTACCTTATATTCATCACGATTTGTTCTTGTGACATGTAGTTGCTGTAAGGAAAGAGATTTCAGATGAGACTCATCGTGAAACAGGGCAAACCAAACAAATTTCAAGTGTCCCAATTCATCTCAATATCTATTCTCCAAATGGTAAATTTTATAATATTAAATAGCCCTTTCTAGAAGCTTTTTTTGATGGAAATTTTTATCTTGATGATAGTGGTGAACTTGACATTGGTCGATCTTCCTGGACTAACAAAAGTTGTTGTTGGTAAGTGAAGCAGATATTTTGTTAGTTTTGAACTTTTAATGACCTAATTCTAACTTAAAAATCTTGAATGAATGAAGATGGTCAGTCTTAAAGCATTGTACAAGACATTGACGACATGCGTATAAACCAAATCCAAGACTTGCTAGAGTGCTTGATATTCTTTTTATATTACATGTCGAACATGACATGAATTGTTCAACAGCAACTGCAAGGCACCTGGAATCAAGGTAACATTTTATTTCTTTTTCTGGAAAGTTTTATGTAATTCAGAAAATGACAGAAATGCCCCTGTAGCGGTGTTGATGTATACACGGCTCTTTCTGGGGCGGTTGGAGCACTCTATGGTCCCTGTTGAATGATCAATAATTTAGGATCAAATCTTTATTGATGTCTAATCTCTACTGATTTTGAATAATTTTAGGGTGTGGGCTTCAATTGAATCCGATGGAAGGATTATGAGGCAGAAAGAACAAGAGATGAAAATCGTAACTGGTTATTGTATAACAAACAAGGTTTTTGATCATCTAAAACATGTGAGTGATCATAATTTTTTGGAGGTTTATCAAATTGACCTGTTTGATGGGTTTTTGTTTCAGGATAATGATTTACTGGGTCATAAAACCGAAGAACCAATTCAGTGAGTACTCTGTTCTCTATAGATTTGTTATTATTCTTTCTGTGTCGTTGTGTTAACAATGTGGAGTAAGATATCGGTACAAAGTCGGCAAGTAGAATCAGAGAAAGGGCAGTTTAGTCAGCAATCATTACTCCCTCGGTTGGGCTCTTGCGTGTTCGGTTTTGCTCATCTAAAATAGACTTGGAAACAAAGAAGAATAGGTAAAATGAACTTTTGTTTAACTGTTTGGTGTTGATTATTTAAGATGCCTATTGATCATGTAGGTTTATATGCAATAAATAGCAATGTACTTTCATTGATATGTTTATTATAGCATCCTACTTTCAATTTTTTTCATGTTACAACATCGAACTTCGAAAAACTACCCAATGATGGCAATGTCATGTAAATACAAAGAAATTATGAATGTCATAATTAGAGGATTATACATACTATAATGTCTAAATAAGAAAATTTTGAAAGTACAACACTATTGTTTCGACTCTTAACTTACAATGCTTTAATAAGAGAATAATTAAAGTACAATGTTTTAATGATGAAGGGAGTGGTATTAGGGGTTATTTGGACCTAAATTTTCAAAGTATTGCTGCGAATATAAGAATCAGAATCAGATAATCAAATAACTAAAACTTATGGATAGGTAGTTAGAATCAATTTTCGTGCAACAACTCCAATTATTTGGTCCTAACAGTGATTACACTTATTGCAGATTTCTATGCGTAATTTATTCAGAATGTTTAATAATTTGTCTATGTTTTTATGATCTTCATCTTTTTAGCAAGTTTGATCAAAAAAGGAAGTTACACAAAGCAGAGCAGGAAGATTCAATTACATGTGGTGGCATGAAAAGTTGTTACATAAGGTAACAAAGGAATAGATGTTCAGTAAATTTTTATTTAAGGCGATATACTTTCATTTATTTTTTTATAGTAGCATTACATTTTCATTTCTTTTTATCTATTATGACAATGTTCTTTTTATTTCTTTTTATTAAGGCATTGTACTTTGAAAATTCTTACCCATCGACCCGTGCAACGCACGGGTCACCCGCTAGTTGAAGATTATATAATAGACCCCATCGAGAAAAAACACAAATACACATAGAGAGGTGGATCTATTATATAGATAGAGGATGCACGGGACAGCACTGAAATTCCTAGCGATATTTTATTTCATTCTTCTAATTTATAATAATAATAATAATAATAATAATACAACAAATCTAATAATAATAATAATAATAATAATAATAATAATAATAATAATAATAATAATAGAAGAGATGACTCGAGTTAATAAAAATGTTATAGATCAAACGCAAAGACTACCACAAACTGAAGGGATCCTTCGTGTAATTTACTTTTATAATAATAATAATAATAATAATAATAATAATAATAATGAAATACAAAAATTTATAATAATAATAATAATAATAATAATAATAATAATGAAATACAAAAATTTATAATAATAATAATAATAATAATAATAATAATAATTGAGACAATTCGAATTAAAAAGAATGTTAGAGATTAAATGTGCAAATTACCACAAACAACATGGAATATTCATATATTTTATTCTAATAATAATAATAAAATAAATTGAAATAAATTAATAATAATCACAACAACAATAATAATATAAGAAATAACAACAAAAGATAAAATAAACAAAAAACTAAAAAAAGACAATATAATCACTTATAGAAAATATTCCAATAACTATGTTGACAGATGCTGTTACCACATCTCTCTTATACATTATTTTTCGATGTTTTACAAATTGTCATGTGTGAGAAGTTAAAATGTAGCTTATAAGCTAGATTTTTAAAAATCTACTTAAATTAATATCTCAACAAGCTTATTAAAATTTTCTAGGATTCTTTCAAATATATTCTTAATAAATTATAAAAACTCATTTTTTTCCATATATTATTTTGCATTTCTCAATTAACTTATGAATTAGTTTTTATAAAACACATTTTCTATCGGCTAACAACCAACTTCTCAGGTGACTATCAAATATATGCTTTAAATTAGGGATGAGCGTTTTAACCAGAAAATCAAAGCAGGATCGGAACCGGAACATGTTAGGACCGATATAGTTATTTCGGTATGGTTTTTGGTCCTCATTATATGCCATATTCGGTGCTCGGGAAACCTGTTATAGGGTACGAGTTTAACTGGTCAATTCGGTCCAAAAGAACCAGAGCCAGTAACCCAATAGTTATTTTTGTTTTTCAAAATTGGACAGAAAATGAGTTGACTTTAAAGGACATAATTTCTTCGTTATTGGTCTGATTGGCTTGATTTTTTCTAGCATTTTTAGTTCACAGTTTGAACATAATTTTACACTATGGTTATTATTTTTTTTGGATTCATATTCAATAAGTCATATCCCTTCAAACACATATTATTTGATTTCTAGTTAAACAATAAAACCATAACATAAAATAGGGGGAATTTTATGTAAAATGAAAAAGGCAAATAAAGACAACTCATATGGAAAACTAATCGAGAAACAGTTTTGAAGGTATTCTTATTTAAACTTGCATTCACCCTCCAATTATGACTGGTTTCTATTAAGTGCAATGTATATTATACTATTATTCATTGATTCCTAAGTTGATTAGTTCTGTTGGTCCGTTCACTAATCCTAATGATTCTAAGGACTTCTAGTCACAATGGTTATGTAGGCCAGTTATCCGTATTATCAGTCATTAAATTCATACCATGTAGATTTAATCACGTGAATTGATCTCAATGGCCATGATAATTAATTATTGCACAAAATGGTCATCTAATGCATCTTATACATTAACGTTTAGTACTTTACTATCCTGACCTTATGATTTGGTTAATCTCTAATCATACATGCCTAATGGTCATGGAACATTCAAGGTTCAAGTCAAACAATCAAATTGGTTAGATTGAAACTCAACAGTAGAACAATAAAGATTCGAACTTTAATATAAAATGATCATTGCTTGAACTAATAAGATAAAATTAACAATTTTTTTAATAACCAAATATAAATCAAAATCATAAAATTGGGGTTTCATTAAAGTAAATAAGGTAAAAGGGTTGTCAACCCAAATATTAAAGTAGAATGCAGTAAGAAGCCAAATTTTATGCTAAATGTGGACTGTAATGATAACCAAATGATTATGCTTTAGATCCTTCAGAATTTTGCTCCATATCAGCTTTCCGACCTTCTAAACGACTTCTGGACTGTCAAAGCAACGTTTCCGAGGTTTCTTTTCTATCCAAACTTGCCATAAGTCACAACCAATGTGATATTTCTAATTTTCTGCCGACACATAACGTGCCGCGTAAGTGTGAAGGTCGCGTCACGTTACTCCAACAGTCCCGCTTTCGTCGCAAGATTTATCCTTATATGGTCTTGGAATATGTCACGTAGTAGTATTTGACACGTCGTGTTAGTCTACGTGTTGTGTAACCCGTCAAACGCACGTTTCGTCGTTATCTTCCCACGCACCGCCAGGGCCGGTCCAAGCAAATTTGAGGCCTAATACAAAATTAAAAAAATAAGGCCCTTGTTCATAAACGATACATGTTTTTTTAGCAAAGGAAGGCAACACCTTTGGAAAAATTTATTAATTAAAAATAATAATACAATAGTTTTCTATTAATTGTTCAATTTTTTTGTCTTTTTTTTTTTCTTCATTTTTTCACATCCAGACAAATGTATAACGGGTACAAATAGGGGTCCGTAAGGTGTTTGGGGATCCGGGATAGTTGCCCAACTTGCCTTGGTTTTTGGGTCGGGTCTGCACGTCGTGTGAGTTTCTCTATACGTAACGTTTTCCTTGCAGAATGTTCATTTTCAGCTCATTTTGTTCTAAGGGTGTCATAAATCCTAAAATAGTAATTCTAAACCATTAAGTATCATTTATCTAATTTTTTTACTAAAAAATACAATTTTTGGTACTCTGATATCGCATAAAATACATGTACAAAATGAGCGATATCACATATCCAAATCCGGTTTTTTCCGGTCAATTTGGTCCCAAGAGCTAGTTTAACCGGCCCGTACCCGGTACCGGAGGCGGTTACATACATCCGGTCCGGTTTTCAGTCCTCATTATAAACCTTATTCGGTTGCCGATTTTTCCGGGTCCGGTCCGATTTCGAAACCGATTACATCCCTGCTCTAAATCAATTAAATAAGTAAAAAAATTAAGTATTCGAACATGCGACTATACCGTAAGAACCTTTTTGGTTACCCAGGGTCTATCTAAACTATAAACAATGCAAATAATGTTCCCTAACATATATTGAGCTCCATTTTCCCAATAATATTTAAATTGCTTATCTATTTTAAGAAAGCACCTATCGTCACCCATGGTCCTGTGTCAGAGTCAGAGTCAGAGATGATTGCGAAACAGAGCACGAAAGCTCCATTTTTAAGTGAAGCAGAAGGTTATAAGAAGAGGAAGAAATGGAGAGCGGTTATCTGGTATATCATGTTAATCGTAGCTGTAATTTGTAAGTCTTTCCTTGTGTTTTTAATTAAATTTTATCAACTTCGACTTTTACCACTCGAATCGCCTTATATCTCATTTCTGTTTCTATTATTTCAATAATCGCCTTGATCGTGATTATTTTGTTATGAATTGTAGCTGTACTTGTAAATTCAACACAAATCTGACTGAAAGTTTTGGTGATTATAAAAGTAGATACGGAAGATTAAGGCGAATGATTTGATAATTAGATTAAGAATTGGTTGGATTTGAGTTTATAGACGAAATTAGTAAACGAGATAACATTTTCTACGAACTTTGACCATTAATCAACAGCTGAAGCATCCATGGATTTGCCCCAATTTTTTTGTTGTGTTTCAGTTATCCTCCTTACATTAAGAGGCAGCTCAAGTTCTAGCTCGTTATACGGCGGGAAAAAGAGGACACAAGAAAGTGAGACAGTTGAGTCATGGGGAGCAGTGGTTGCCGCCGATGATGCTCGTTGCTCTGAGATCGGAGCATCAGTCCTTCGAGCAGGCGGCCACGCTGTTGATGCATCTGTGGCCACTGCACTTTGTCTTGGTGTCGTGAATCCGATGGCTAGTGGTATCGGAGGTGGTGGCTTCATGGTTGTCCGATCGGCGGAGACATCACAAACGCTAGCATTTGATTTCAGGGAAACAGCCCCATTGGCTGCTACAGAGGTTCGTCTTTCTATCCTCCAAGTTTTTTATTTATTTATTTATTTATTTATTATTTTTTTTTATTTTTATTTTGAAACTTTGTGCATAAAAATAAAATAGCTGCAAAAAATGATTTACCATGTGTTTTGCTAGTTTAAAAATTTATGTAAAATCATCTTAAACATTCTTATTATAACTATTGATAACATATCATGGAAGAAACACTACTGGTATAAGCAAAAATACATGACAAATGGATACAACTTGAAAAACGTGTTATGTAGGGAGCTTCAAAGGGATTCTAGAAAAAAACATTTGACAATTGTTACATAGGTGGTGACCTATGGATATTTTTCCATATTAACAATCCCTACTTTTAGAATCGTAAGCTTTGTGATACGTAAATATTATCAACACAGTGCTGGTTGTACTTTGTGCATAAAATAGTTTCAAAAATGATTTACCATGTGTTTTGCTAGTTTAAAATTTTATGTAAAATCATCTTAAACACAGTGGCGGATTCAAGGGGGTCCCAGAGTGTTCCCTTGCACCGGCTCAACTTTCGGGCGACTCTATCATATAGTTCATACTCTTAGCTTCGCGTGGATATATAATTCGTCTTCTAATGATTTTTCCTTGATTTGATATGATTTTTACAAGTTATAACCACAAAACAGACTCGTCCAAAATGATCAGTGAGAAATGGATGTTTTCACACTACTTATGTTCATATTCAACTTTCGGGCTCAACTAACCAAAGATACTAAACTCCAATACGGAACTTTTGGCACCAACCTCAACCTCATACGACTTTTCTAGAATTAGTTATGATTTTTACAAAATAGGGACATATTGCAGCAAAATCAGAAAAGTTTACCAAAAGATGTTCAAGCTAGGGTTTCTATTCGGGAAATTTTTTTTGGATGCACCCCCTAGTAATAATTCCTGGATCCGCCCTTGCTTAAACAGTCTTATTATAACTCTTGAACATATCATGGAAGAAATACTTTTGCTATAATTGACAAATGGATACAGCATGAAAAATGTGTTACGTAGGAGCTTCAACGGGATTCTAGAAAAAAACATTTGACAATTGTCAATTGTGACAGAGGTGGGTGACCTATGGATATTTTTCCATATTAACTATCCCTACTTTTAGAATCGTAAGCTTTGTGATACGTTAATATTACTATTTTTAGAATCGTATTAATATTTTTGTGATACCTGTTAAAATGATGATTTGTGATACTATCTTTTTCAAAATTCATAAAAATATCACATCAAAATAGTACTTTTAATAATAAAATTTTAAATTTTTTTTTTTATGATTTTACAATTTCATTGAAACATAACGTTAACGACATGTAATTAATTATTACTCAATTTCTATGTATTAATATTTTATATTAAAACTTATTGAAATAAAAATGATAAGTTTTTAGTTTTTACTATAACACTCAATATTATGGTACGTTTGGTACAGAGAAATGGAATTGCTGTAGAGAAAGGAAAGTGAGAGAAAGGGAATTAAAATAGAGAAAGGGAATTGATTCCACTGTTTGGTACCAAGAGAATTCACATGAGAAATATGTCTGAGAATCAATGTTCTTATGGTTGTGGTGGTGGTGACCATGGGTGGTGGCGGTGGATCGTGGCGGCGGTGATGGGTGGTGGCGACGGTGGTGGTGTGTGACAATGGTGGGAAACGGTGTAGGTGTTAGTAACGGTGGTGGTGGTGTGTGACGGAGGTGATGTTAAGTAACGGTGTAAGTGGTGGTGGTGGCGGTGGAGGTGGAGGTGGTGGTGGTGGAGTTGGTGGCGATGGGTGATAGTGGTGGTGGTGGGTAACGGTGCACGTGATGGTGGTGACGGTAAGTGGTGGTTAAGGTGGAGATGATGGTGGTGGGTGATGGTAGTGGTGGTGGCGATTGGGCAGTGGAGGTGGAGGTGGAGGTAAAGATGGAGGTGGAGGTGGAGGTGGTGGTGGTGGCGGTGGAGGTTGTAGGTAATGGTGGTGGCGGCGGTGGGTAACGATGTAGGTGGTGGTGGCGGTGGAGGAGGTGGTGGTGGGTAATGGTGGTGGCGGTGGAGGTTGTGGGTAATGGTGGTGGTGAGTGGTGGTGGCGGTGGCCTGGTGTGTGATGGTGGTGGCGATTGGTGGTGGTAGCGGTGGAGGTGGAGGTGGTGGCAGTAGAGGAAGTGGTGGTGGTGATGCTGGCAGTGGTGGTGGCGGTGGCTGTGGGTAACGGTGATGGTGGTGGTGGCGGTGGAGGTGGTGGTTGTGTTGGGCGACCGTGATAGTGGATGGTAGGCTTGGGGAAAAAAATCAGATTTCTCACCATTTCTCTACTAAAAGTAGAGAATTAAAAACAGGGAAAGGGAATCAATTTTTTTCTCAGTTTCTTATTTTCAGGATTAAACAAAAAAGGAGAAATGGAATCAATTCCATTTCTCTGGTTTCATTTCTCTGTACTAAACATGCCATTAAATTCTTTTTAAAACTCTTGATATTTTTGCAATGATATATTCATACATCAAAATATTTAATATTAAATATTCAACAATAAAAGATAATATGAAGTGAAGAACGGTTGGATTGAAAATGCACGCCATTAATTTTTGCATTTCTCCATCAAGTTGGTACCTATTTCGAAGTGTAATAAAACAACGTACTGTCACAACTCACAAGTTTCCCGTGTGTTATCCTTCTTTTGTATGGTTTTCTTCTTAATTATATGACAGTGGTATTTAATGGTGTTTGTTTTTGACTCAATAAAAATATAATTTAATTTCGTAATTATATATGAGTGTTTTTTTCTTACTACAAGAGTTATTTTATAGAATAGTGAAAATAGTTTTTCTCCATTATGCCGTAACATTTCACAAATTTGCTCTTCTTTCATGTATCATTACGTGTCATTTCGATTCTTTTTATTATTGTGTGATGATTGATACTAACAAACTCTAGAGTTTAAGTTTTTAATATAACAATATTATTTATTAACGTAATTATTATTACACAGAACATGTACGAAAAAAATATAAACGCCAAATATTACGGAGCATTATCAATGGGTGTTCCCGGAGAGATAGCCGGACTTTACAAAGCTTGGTCAAAATACGGGCGATTACCATGGAAGACATTATTTAATCCGGCCATGAAGCTAGCAAAAGATGGATTCTTGGTGGCACCTTATCTTGCCAAAAGTATTTCAAAATTTAATGCTACGATAAAGAAAGACCCGGGCTTACAACAAGTGTATGCACCAAAAGGGAAGATTCTAGAAGCCGGGGACATTTGCTATAATCCTATGCTTGGTTTGACTTTAGAAATTGTAGCAAATGAAGGACCAAAAGCCTTTTATGATGGCTCGATAGGGGAGAAGTTGGTTAAGGATGTTCAAGACGCGGGTGGGATTTTGACTTTGGAAGATTTAAGGAGTTATGAGGTTGAGGTTACGGATGCGCTTGCGGTGGATACTATGGGGTATACAGTTTTGGGGATGCCAGCCCCATCGAGTGGTACGTTGGGGCTAGCTCTGGTAGGTTGCTTGTTATTTTCTAAGAACACATTGTTGAGTTGAATTATATTTAACGCAACAATGTGTTTTGACATCATAGAAGGAAACGCTTTGTTATTGCAATACTTGGGGTTTCGTTCATGGGAAAAAAAACAGAAAAACCATAACTAATTAATATCATTTTTTATCAAATTAGACACTTAATTATCTTATGTGATGAATTAATGATTAAACCATTATATTTTTTACCTTTAAAAACCATTTTTTTGGGTTACCTGGTTTTGGAAAAGCTTTAAATACAAAAAGTACAATGCACTTCCATCATTTTTTTCGGTTTAGCTGCTAAACTATTATTGTTGTGATATAATGATAATAGTTCATTGCTGAGTGGCTAAATTGATAAAATGACAAAAATAAGTTGTATATATTTTATTTTGTCCCATAATGATACCTCTGTAACCAGGAAGATGGTTTTTTTATTATAATATTTTAATCACTACAGAAATTACTAAAATAAGTAAATTGATAAAATGGTAAAAGTACTAATGTGTAGACATGGGTTGGTCATGACTACATCGCTGAAAATGCAGGTCTCAAATATTTTACAAAGCTATGAGGACCCGAACGCTGTCAAGGGTCCATTGGGCCTACACCGTTTGATCGAAGCATTGAAGCACATGTTTGCTATTCGTATGGATTTAGGCGACCCAAATTTTGTCAATATAAGTAAAACCGTAGCTGAGATGCTTTCACCAGCATTTGCAAAAATCATTCAAAAACGGATATTTGATAACACCACTTTCCCCCCTGCATACTACATGCCTAAGTAAGTTCAATCTTCAGATTGTTTCACGTAAAAACCAAAGGTTAAATGCAAGATATAATAACATACTTTTGTTGATTTGTCCGTTATAGCCTCTTATATCCATTTTTTCACGTTCAAAAATCTACTCAATTGTAATATATGTCATCCAAATACCAAACAATTTTTGTAGCTATAACTAGACAACTTTATAATTTTCAAAGTAAAAGTGAAAAGAGAACTATGTAACTAAGTAGATTCTTCAAACTACAATATAATAAAAAGATAACATACAAATAATGGAAAGTATAATTGCTATTTGTTGCATATATACTAGATGGAGTCAACTTCTAGACCATGGAACAAGTCATTTTTGCATAGTAGACGCGGATAGAAATGCGGTATCCATGACAACCACCGTGAATTACCCATTTGGAGGCGGGGTTCAGTCTCCTTCAACAGGCATTTTGCTAAACAATGAAATGGGCGACTTTTCGGTTCCTACAGAAATATCTTCAGACAGCCTCCCTCCTTCACCTTCCAATTTTATACAACCAAATAAAAGGCCATTATCATCCATGACTCCAATTATCATCCTCAAGGTAAAACACTAAAACTAATTAATATCATTTTATCAAATTAGACACTTAATTATCTTTTGAAAGTCAAACAAGTTATATTATTCTATTTTTATTTTGGTTATCCTAAAACGTTCGTTTTACGTACAGGATGGACAATTAGCCGGGGTGATAGGAGGCAGTGGTGGAATGGAAATTATTCCAGCTGTTGTCCAAGTTTTCATCAACAGTTTTGTATTAGGCATGAATCCTTCGGATGCGGTTCAGTCGCCACGTGTCTACCACAAGGTTTTACCCACTTTTCTAGTTTCTCTTAATCGTAGTTACACTTACACCTATTTGTAACACACATATTAATAAAAAATATTTTTGTAACACACAGTTGATACCGAATGTGGTATCTTATGAAAACTTAACGGTGATTGACGGTGACCATATTGAGCTTGCGGATGATCGGAGGACTTTTTTGGAAGAAAGGGGTCATGTGTTGAAGCCAAAAGACAGTGGAGCCATCTGTCAGCTTATCGTCCAAACACTGATCAAAGAACCGAACGAGAACAGGAAATTGAAGAATGACCGTCGTCAGGTTTTGAGAGGGATGCTTACCGCTGTAAGCGATCCGAGGAAAAATGGTCGGCCGGCGGCTTTATAACGATGGTAATTGTATGTATAAGTAAATAATTGGGTTTATCTCGCCAATGTGTGGTTCCCACATAGAAAATTAAAGCAAGTCCAAACATTTCAAAAAGAAAAGAATCATTTTCCACCGGCTTTTGGTTCGTGGGTGTTTTTTAGTGGTGGATCATTGTGTGTATATGTATGGGTGTTTTTAGTGGTGGATGATTGTGTGTATATTTAATTTATTTTAAATATACAAAAAATAGTAAACAGTTATGGTATAAATTTTAAATGATTATTGTTTAGCTTATACTTCATAAGGTATTAAACAAATTTTTAGATTAAACTACATGTTCGGTCCCTATGATTTGTTGAAACTAACACTTTTAGTTCACAATATTCATTTATTGCACTTTTGATCCCTATTTCGTAGTCTTGATCCCTCACACTAATTGTCGTTAAGGTGGAACCGTTAAAACCTGTCACCGGCCATGCACACAAGGGTATCTTGGTCACTCAACCAGTGGGCTAGCCTCCTCTTCCCAATCTCTATTATCTCTGCTTCTTCCTCATATTGGCCCTTACCTTCTTCGTCTTCTTTGCAATATACCAATGTGGAGTGTTTGTATATGCATGTGTAATGAGGTATTCCTTTATGGGTATGGATGGTAATGGGTATGGATGGTAATGATAGGCAAGGAAGTAGCACCTCTCTACCATTGTCAAGAACAAAAACCTCCCAATGTTCAAAAGGAGACCTTGTTGCACCTAAAATCTCAATCTCGATGCAGGCCTTCACGACCTTGTTTCTCAGGTATAGCCTGCGGGTCGCGCTTGCCTTCCCCAGGCTTGGTTAACCAGGCTTTGACTTGGGCAATGCTTGGAGTCATTCTAGGCTCACAATCCAGGGCTAGACGGGTCGAATGCCTTTTTGTTCATCTCAATGATCATAATTAATGTTATATGTAACGCCCGGCTTTTAAAACAAAAACACTCCTGAAAATTTTTCATTTAAAACATAGGTTTCAATACTTAAAACCATAAACAAAGGGGTATATTTTTAATAAAAACGGGTACAAGTGTATCAAGGAGTATACAAGTATAATAACCTCCTTATAAGTCGGGCTGCTACTGACAGCATCTACAAGTCCACTTCTTGAGTCACGGACTTTATCCTTACCCTTATCAGGGTTATGCTAACCTGCAGGGACATTTAACAAACGGTACGAGCTACAAAGCTCAATGAGTAATCGTATCTGCAAATAACACGTATAATAATACATTCATATATAATTTCCTATATATGATAAATCTATTAACCGTATATCTCTGTCTGGATATCGGTTCCAAACTCCTAGCCGTTCTGGCTAACCGTATATGTCTTAGGATTGCACATCCTATCGCAAAGTCTTACAGGTTGTTATTTGCATACATTTCTGTCCCATATTTCTTAGTCATAATTGACCGCATCGTATTTCATGGCTATGTAAGCCGCACCCTATGTCATAGCTATATAAGCTGCCCCAAAACATTATCAATATATAAATCATAGCGCACAGGCCGCACCAGCTGGGTTTAATAACCCGATATCATAGCCAAAAGGCCGTACCATGTACTTGTAACAATATCATAGCTGTATAGGCTTCACCAAATATCATAGCCTTATAGGTCGCACCAGTTAATTTCATTTCATTTTATAATCATTTATGGCTCACAGGTTGTCCCGCTTTTGCCTAGACTCACGGCTCCGTTCTTGTCATCGCAATAACTCACGGCTTATCCGGTCTTGCCTAAATAAAGTGGACTCACAGCTCCGTTCTTGTCATCGCAATGACTCACGGCTTATCTGGTCTTGTCGCATTACTGACTCACAGCTCCGTTCTTGTCTATAACAGACTCACGGCTTATCTGGTATTGTCATATCACAGATTATATATATATATATATATATATATATATATATATATATATATATATATATATATATATATATATATATATATATATATATATATATATATATATATATATATATATATGTATTGACTCACAGCTCCGTTCTTGTCATCGCAATGACTCACGGCTTATCTGGTCTTGTCTTTTACATACATTTTTACACTTGTCATTTTCGTCCCTCGAAGCCGTTTCAACCTGTAACAGTTCAATCATCATATATCATATATAATATCAGTGAGATTACTCACCTGGATGCTAGCTGCATTTAATTCCCGGTTGTTTCTTGCCTTTGCGTGCACCACAACCATTTGTCCCATACCTATATATTCATTTATATACCAAATGATAATAGGTTAACAGCCATTCTAATTGACTCTAATACATAAGAGTTCAATAATATATCATTATAAACAATGCCTAGATAATAAACTTTACATTTATTATCTTTATGTGAATTTTACTATTCACCGAGGCATTCGAATCGATCTACAGTGCCCCCGAGGGGTCGGAAACTCAATATAAAAATTTTCCCAAACTTTTCAGACCATAACGAGCCTACGGTTCAAGTTTGAGCTAAATCGGACAAGCCAAACAAAAGTTAGCGTTTTAAAGTCCCTGTCTGGTGGGCGCACCGTGCCAGGAGTGGGGCGCACTGCGCCTGGGCGCACCCCGCCAGGATCCTGGGCGCACTGCGCCTAGCGCCTGGACAGTCTCCTGATCAGTCGCGATTTGTGCACTGTAGCACGCAGTTTTGACCCATTAAGTCCTTAATGCTGTTCTTAATCATATGGGGTTTGTTCCTAGGCTAAAACCTTCTGTTAAGACAAGGTTTTCAACCATTAAAACCCACTCAATCAATCAAAGGAAGAATTAGGGTTCTTAGTTCCAAAAACCCCAAAACTTCAAATTCATCACAAATAGCAATCTACTTCCAAAATCTTGGATTAAGTCCATTTAGCATGACTTAATGGAAGTATTAAACCATTTAAACCACATAATCATAACTGAAATTTGCAGATTTCAGTTTCTATCAAACTCATTAAGAACTTCTTCAAGAACTTGACTAAAAAGGCAATCTACTTACCTTATTTGCTTGGAAATCACCATCTTCCAACAATTGATCCAAGTTCTTGCTTCAAGCTTCAATGATCTTCCAGAATCGCACCCAAAATCCTTCCCGTAAGCTGAAAAAATGGACAGCCACAATAGGAGAGTCAACTCTCCTATTTATACTTCCAATATTTGCAAATTTAGTCCCTAAGTTCCATTTCTTGAACTTTTGGCACTAATATCAAGTTTTATCACAATAAACTTTCTTTTCTTATGCTTTTGTCACAAGCAAACAATATTTTTACATATTTGGTCCTTCACTTGGTCAAATGACCAAATTACCCCTTTTATGGTAAAATGACCAAAAATCAGTTTTTATAACATTTTAAGTCCAAAACTCAAAATATTATTTCAAACCAAATTCTTTTCTGTCCAAAAGACCAAATTACCCTTCTAAGGTAAAATGACCAATTTACCCTTTTTATTATATTTACATAAAAAGAGTGTCTTGGCGTTACATTATATGAATGATTCTTTATTATAGGATTCGATTTTAGGCAATAGCCGCTAGTTGTGATTACTAAATTTATGATCATATTTTATTATAGTATGCAGAATGTTGCATACTTTATTTTCTCATAATTACATTAGCACTTTTTATAATAAAGAACAAGACACAAATTTAGGGCTACAAACATGTTGAGCTCGAGTTCGCTTAACAAAACCTAAGTTAATTCGATAACTTTGTAATTATTTTGATTTAAGCCTAAATTTGACTTAAGAATAAATCAAATATGGTTGAGGCATGAAGAATCACTATATTTACTACATTCAGGTCTGGGTAAATCAAATATGATTTAAGCCAACAGCTTCTCCCCAACTTCAGTCTAGTAAGTCTGCTCGCAACACGATACTCTATACTATACATTATACAGGCCATCTAAATGCTGGTACAAAACTATCATTATCTACGATTTCTACCAAAGATAGACGATCTTCCATTTTCCACCAGGGTCTACTATGCAACTTTCGGGCATGTCTTCTAAAATTTGCGTCATTATTTCACCTTGTTTATTAATATGCAAATCTTTTACAGTACTTACTAGTACTTTTGAGCTAATTATTCTTGAAATTTATGTCAATTTCAACGAATAATTCTATTATCTCGGTCTGATACAATCCGTGCCGATAACTCACGTCGACAATTTACTTTATCTATGTAGCTTTTCGCTACGTTTCGATCTTAATTTCTTCCCTAGTCGGTACAAATTTGCACTGGCTTCATCAATCAACCTGCAATTACCCATATGGTGTCATACCCATGCGGTACTTGCAAAGACTTTACTACAAAGTCTATAATATTTTCGTCCCATTTCTTCTTTGGGACCCACAACGGTTACATTTTCCGTATGTTTCTAATGATTTGACTGTAGTTACACACAAGTCAAACACTTTTCACATGTCTTTCAATGTCTTTCTTTAGTCCCGGCCACCAATACATAGGTTATATCACCCTACACAGTTTGGTATTCCCCCGGACATTTTGCATATCTACCCAAATATACATCTTTTAAGGGTAAATTTTCACATCTCGTTTTGATTTGGAACTCACATACACAACCACCAAGGGTTTTAAATCGCCGTGAGTTTTTAACTAGCTTCTTTCAATAGCTAATCATTCATTCACTTTTCACGTTTTCAGACTTGCACATTTCTTCTTGTGCTACCCGAATCAACTCAGGTAATCAATTTGCCACACTCACGCATGTGGTTGTATCTTTCAAAAGATACTCTTTCTAATTCAAGGCATCTATAATCACATCCGCCTTTCCGAGATGGTGCAAGATTTCATAACCGAAATCTTTAAATAACCCATCTATCTTTGCTATCTCATGTTTAGCTTCTTTTTGATCAATTAAGTGTTTCAAACTTTTATGATCCGTATCAACAGTAAGCTTTACACCATACAAGTAGTGTCTCTAAAGCTTCAATGTCAAATTCATAATTGCTACTGCAATATCATATATCCAAAGTCAACTCTGGATGTATTTCTATAAACCAATTTATCTTCTCCGCTTAGCGATAATGCTAACACCGGAGCTTCATATAAGGTTTGTCTCAACCTTTGAAAAGTCATTTGTGGTCCTTCTACCCACTCCAACTTTTCACTTTTCTTGGTCAACTTTAGTCAGCTAAACAACAATCAAGGAGCAGTTTTCCACAACTCTCCTATAATAACTCGCCAATCCAAAGAAACTACAAGTTTCAGTCAGATTCCTCAGGCGGTTCCAGTTTTATCACATCATCAGTTCCACTGGATTTATTTTATCATCTTTGGCACTATTATCATGCCCAAAGAATTGAAACTTCTTTTAGCCAAATTTTTATACTTGGAGAATTTTACATATCACTTAACTCAATGAAGTAACTCCAATATCTAGTACAAATGTACCTCATATTCAGTCTGGTTTCGAGAATATCAGATTCTCAGTAATCAATGTACATACACATTAACTTATCTTTCTTCTTTTCAAACAAGATAGGGCTCCACACGATAACATATTCGGCCATAAGAGACCCCAATGATGACACATTCGGCCATAAGAGACCCCAATTCAAGAATCTCTTCTAGTTGTTTTCCCACTCTGCCATCTCTGCATATGTTAATCAGTACAGAGCCTGTATACCAAAAACAGCTCCCAAAAATCAATTTAATCATAAACTCTTCTCGCCAATCTGGCAGAAATCTTGGAAGTTCTTTTCAAAAGAAACATCCGAGAATTTATTTAAAGTAGCACACTACTATCACTACTTTATTTAACTTGGCCAATACCACGTATGCCAACTACAACATCATTCCTTTACTAACTCTTTTCCGAGTTTAAGCAAAGGAAAATAACCGGTATTCTCAACAACGGTCATTTACCATGGATTTTCGTCCATTTCATTTCTGATTTTTGAACCATAATGTTCATTTTTCTACAATTCATGTTAGCACCATTCATTGCTAACCAATTCGTATGCACGATTTCTTCAAATTCATTGGTAGGCATCGACTCTAGATTTATAGGGAAAAATGGTCCCGTAAATCTTAGGCAGACTACCTTCCAGGTGTTCAATATCTTGAACATATTTGCTATTTGCTATAGCCAGTTCCAAAATTTCATCCATAATCGTTGATGAAATATTTAGACAAGACATCAAAGTCATCGATCCAAAGCATTGCTTCATGGATCATATATAACATATACATGGAGTATATTCAAAACAATTATATTTAAGACCATATCAGTCTACTCACGAGCTTTTTCCACAATCTGCTGGAATGCTCATGATATCACTGGTCCTTTTCGACCATTCATTTCTTCTTTCTTTCCTCCCCGTTCTTTCCTGGGTTCATCACCCGTTACTCCACATTTAGCATGTGAGTATTTCATAGGAAAGTGTTTTATAGCTCCGCGCTAGACACACTTCAATTCCATCCAACAGACTCGAGCAATATGCTCCTGCTTTCTGCAATTTCAGCAATTCAACGGTAGAGTCTCAACTCTAAAGTTTTCTGAGTGCTTTTCCTGCACTTCTCACAATACATAACTGCTCGGTTTTAGTCCCTTCCCTTTAAGGTTGGACCCAGTCTGTGGTAACTTCTCCTGAAGCGTTCACTAATCATTTTCTGCAACTTGTAGTCTCAGCTACTTTTCTTTCACCTTGATATCAATCAGGGTGAGCACCCAATTTCTTTCTCTGACCACAGCAACTACTGTTGCTTGTCATGTGGATTTTCTGCTACTTGTCTCGTTGCCCATCGTTCAATAGAGCCTTGAAAAAGGGCTGGTTCGCCTCTTAAAGCTGCACGCCCTAAATTCCTCCAAATAAGGTTCGCTGCTCATACTTCTTATACGGTAGAAGTCAGCATCAGTTAGGTTATATATGTATAATAACAATTTATATACACCTAACTATACATCGTGTCTACTGTCTTAAGGTTTAAGTCCAGGAATCTACTCTATAGACACCTAGTTCACTTAAACCACGGCTCTGATACCAACTTGTAACGCCCGGCTTTTAAAACAAAAACACCCCTGAAAATTTTTCATTTAAAACATAGGTTTCAATACTTAAAACCATAAACAAAGGGGTATATTTTTAATAAAAACGGGTACAAGTGTATCAAGGAGTATACAAGTATAATAACCTCCTTATAAGCCGGGCTGCTACTGACAGCATCTACAAGTCCACTTCTTGAGTCACGGACTTTATCCTTACCCTTATCAGGGTTATGCTAACCTGCAGGGACATTTAACAAACGGTACGAGCTACAAAGCTCAATGAGTAATCGTATCTGCAAATAACACATATAATAATACATTCATATATAATTTCCTATATATGATAAATCTATTAACCGTATATCTCTGTCTGGATATCGGTTCCAAACTCCTAGCCGTTCTGGCTAACCGTATATGTCTTAGGATTGCACATCCTATCGCAAAGTCTTACAGGTTGTTATTTGCATACATTTCTGTCCCATATTTCTTAGTCATAATTGACCGCATCGTATTTCATGGCTATGTAAGCCGCACCCTATGTCATAGCTATATAAGCTGCCCCAAAACATTATCAATATATAAATCATAGCGCACAGGCCGCACCAGCTGGGTTTAATAACCCGATATCATAGCCAAAAGGCCGTACCATGTACTTGTAACAATATCATAGCTGTATAGGCTTCACCAAATATCATAGCCTTATAGGTCGCACCAGTTAATTTCATTTCATTTTATAATCATTTATGGCTCACAGGTTGTCCCGCTTTTGCCTAGACTCACGGCTCCGTTCTTGTCATCGCAATAACTCACGGCTTATCCGGTCTTGCCTAAATAAAGTGGACTCACAGCTCCGTTCTTGTCATCGCAATGACTCACGGCTTATCTGGTCTTGTCGCATTACTGACTCACAGCTCCGTTCTTGTCTATAACAGACTCACGGCTTATCTGGTATTGTCATATCACAGATTATATATATATATATATATATATATATATATATATATATATATATATATATATATATATATATATATATATATATGTATTGACTCACAGCTCCGTTCTTGTCATCGCAATGACTCACGGCTTATCTGGTCTTGTCTTTTACATACATTTTTACACTTGTCATTTTCGTCCCTCGAAGCCGTTTCAACCTGTAACAGTTCAATCATCATATATCATATATAATATCAGTGAGATTACTCACCTGGATGCTAGCTGCATTTAATTCCCGGTTGTTTCTTGCCTTTGCGTGCACCACAACCATTTGTCCCATACCTATATATTCATTTATATACCAAATGATAATAGGTTAACAGCCATTCTAATTGACTCTAATACATAAGAGTTCAATAATATATCATTATAAACAATGCCTAGATAATAAACTTTACATTTATTATCTTTATGTGAATTTTACTATTCACCGAGGCATTCGAATCGATCTACAGTGCCCCCGAGGGGTCGGAAACTCAATATAAAAATTTTCCCAAACTTTTCAGACCATAACGAGCCTACGGTTCAAGTTTGAGCTAAATCGGACAAGCCAAACAAAAGTTAGCGTTTTAAAGTCCCTGTCTGGTGGGCGCACCGTGCCAGGAGTGGGGCGCACTGCGCCTGGGCGCACCCCGCCAGGATCCTGGGCGCACT
This sequence comes from Cichorium intybus, assembly GCA_023525715.1. Lineage (NCBI taxonomy): Eukaryota > Viridiplantae > Streptophyta > Magnoliopsida > Asterales > Asteraceae > Cichorium > Cichorium intybus. The sequence goes on from CM042009.1 coordinate 47,108,736, forward strand.
GCGCCTAGCGCCTGGACAGTCTCCTGATCAGTCGCGATTTGTGCACTGTAGCATGCAGTTTTGACCCATTAAGTCCTTAATGCTGTTCTTAATCATATGGGGTTTGTTCCTAGGCTAAAACCTTCTGTTAAGACAAGGTTTTCAACCATTAAAACCCACTCAATCAATCAAAGGAAGAATTAGGGTTCTTAGTTCCAAAAACCCCAAAACTTCAAATTCATCACAAATAGCAATCTACTTCCAAAATCTTGGATTAAGTCTATTTAGCATGACTTAATGGAAGTATTAAACCATTTAAACCACATAATCATAACTGAAATTTGCAGATTTCAGTTTCTATCAAACTCATTAAGAACTTCTTCAAGAACTTGACTAAAAAGGCAATCTACTTACCTTATTTGCTTGGAAATCACCATCTTCCAACAATTGATCCAAGTTCTTGCTTCAAGCTTCAATGATCTTCCAGAATCGCACCCAAAATCCTTCCCGTAAGCTGAAAAAATGGACAGCCACAATAGGAGAGTCAACTCTCCTATTTATACTTCCAATATTTGCAAATTTAGTCCCTAAGTTCCATTTCTTGAACTTTTGGCACTAATATCAAGTTTTATCACAATAAACTTTCTTTTCTTATGCTTTTGTCACAAGCAAACAATATTTTTACATATTTGGTCATTCACTTGGTCAAATGACCAAATTACCCCTTTTATGGTAAAATGACCAAAAATCAGTTTTTATAACATTTTAAGTCCAAAACTCAAAATATTATTTCAAACCAAATTCTTTTCTGTCCAAAAGACCAAATTACCCTTCTAAGGTAAAATGACCAATTTACCCTTTTTATTATATTTACATAAAAAGAGTGTCTTGGCGTTACATTATATGAATGATTCTTTATTATAGGATTCGATTTTAGGCAATAGCCGCTAGTTGTGATTACTAAATTTATGATCATATTTTATTATAGTATGCAGAATGTTGCATACTTTATTTTCTCATAATTACATTAGCACTTTTTATAATAAAGAACAAGACACAAATTTAGGGCTACAAACATGTTGAGCTCGAGTTCGCTTAACAAAACCTAAGTTAATTCGATAACTTTGTAATTATTTTGATTTAAGCCTAAATTTGACTTAAGAATAAATCAAATATGGTTGAGGCATGAAGAATCACTATATTTACTACATTCAGGTCTGGGTAAAATCTACAAACACATACATTGAGTTTGAAAGCTTGAAAACGTTTTGTGACTCATATGTTGCATGATTATTTTATACAAGAACTTGATAAAAAGTTTGACTAGAACCAACTTTAACAACTTTACAAAAGCACTATAAAAACAACTACACATTGATAAGGGAAAATGTCACAATAAGTACAAAGAATTTGCACATAAAAATGTACAAAGTTTTTTTTACTTAAAAACAAAAAAAGGCAAAGTTGCGATTCATTTTATCTCGAGTTTCGTTCATAAATCATATGAAAGACTTGTAGTTTTGTGTTTGCCTTAAAGACTAATTGAATATTCCTAAGTGATTATAACCTTTTCAATTGAGTTAAGGTTCAAAGGATTTTTGTACATGTACTATTGAGAGAGTGAGAAATAAGTTTTTTTATAAGTTTCATTAAATGACGACGACTTAAACATGTTAAATTTCAGATCAAAATAAGTTTGAGTCAAAATAATAAATACAAAGGTACAAATCAAGTTAAATAGGATTGGTTCAAAATTGAAACACTTTTATTTTGAGTTCTAATTTGTATTATTAATATTTGAGGTGTTAAACATGATTACACACATTAGAGATGCATATTTGACCCGAAAGACTGGACTTGGAACCGAACAGGAACCGAAACCGTGTACTCTGTCCGGTTCTCAGTTCTCCATTTTCCACTAAATCGGTTATTGGTTCGGTTCGGGACGGGCCCGAAACCGAACACATCCCTTAATAAACACACTTCTTTGTTAACTGAATCGGAACTAGGGTATTCAGTCTGGCTTCCGGTTTTCTGTTTCCTACTAAATTGGTTCTCGATTCTTCAGTTATCGTTCCGAGTCCGAACTCTTGCTCATCCCTAACACACATTATAGGGACGTTCATCAAAATGAACTATATTTAGTTGAGAGCTATAAGAAAATATCTTATTTTTTTCTTACAAAAGACACAAATGAGCATCATGTTCGAAAATTTACAATTTTCGAGTTAGAATTGGATTTTCGAATTCACTTTTTTCAGACAGAAAGGATGTTCAAAAATTGTATTTTCTAAAAATTAGTTCAAAATGTCAAATTAGATTTTTTAAAATAAAAGCAGGTTCGAAAGTGAAATTTTCAAACTTGTAATTTCAATCTTGATAGTCACATCTAGTTCGAAAATTGAAAATTTGAAGCTATCTTTTTGAAAAACAATTTTAAAACTTGATTTTTCTTACAAAAAGTGAATTAGAATATTCATATCTAAATGGGAATTTTAAAGTTATAAACTTGATGGTTATTTATGAAATTTGAAAAAAAAGTTAATTTCTAATATCTTTAAACATTTTGATGAATACCCCTAAATTGTATTATTATAAAATAAAATCATCTAAAAACCTTTAACCTATTACAATAGATCAATTATAGGTGTGCACCAAACTGTACAAACCGTCCATACCTACCACACCATGTCTGATAATGCGGTTTTGAAACCTTATAGTGTGGTTCACGGTTCATAATTTTTCTAAACCGCATAATGTGATGCAGTTTGCGGTTTCTAGTTACAAAATCACGGTTCAAACCGCACCATACTATATATATATATATATATATATATATATATATATATATATATATATATATATATATATATATATATATATATATATATATATATATATATATATATATATATATATATATATGTAAATTACTAGATTAAAGCCGCACTACATAACTTGGTTTAAAGTAGTTACAATGTGGTTTAAAAAAACTCTACCCGTATATATGATACGGTTTTGCCTCTAAACCACACCATACCGCACATCACACTCCTACAACAAAACACACCTTTAAAATCAATAATGATATAACTAGTTTTTATCGTGGGTATCGTGATATGTGAACCTAGAGGTGCACAAAAGCCGGTTAAAAACCGGTTCCGGTTTTTTAAAAACCGGTTTGGGTCCAACCGGTTTCGGTTATAACCGGTTCGGTTTTGGCCGGTTTTTTTTAAGCGATATTGAGTTTCAAACCGGTTTTTTTTCGGTTTTTAAACCGGTTCGGTTCGGTTAACCGGAAGAAAAACCGGTTTTGGTTCGGTTTGAGATAAAAAACCGGTTAAAAACCGGTTCGGTTAAAAAAACCGGTTCGGTTATTAAAAAACCGGTTATTAAAAAAACCTGTTCGGTTTTCTTTTTCGGTTATTTAAAAAACCGGTTCTTTTGTGCACCTCTAGTGAACCTATTCTTTTAAATGGGTTCATTTCTGAAAGTAAAAGCCCATATAAAAAATTAAGGCAAGGCCCAGATCTCACATGCGCCGTGAGAATAATTCTCGCACGTGGTAACACCACACCATCCAGCCCTTCGTGCTCGCCTCTCGAACCCCCCAAAATTCGTAGCACAAATCACCTTCCGATTTGCTCCGGTACCTTATTTGTATAGAGAAGCAGTGGAGACAGAACCGACTAACACAATTTGTTTCTTCGGTTTCGCATCACTCATCGATTTGTCATGTATCGTGCCGCAGCTTCGAGAATCAGAACCCTAAAGGTAAGTGATAGTGATGTTCATTGATCATTTGAATGAATTGAGAACCATTTGATTTATGAAGCAATTACATAACCGAATTATTCGTAGTTTTGAATTCTCATGTTTTGCTTTGTCGAATCATGTTTTTGGCTGCACCTTAGGGTTCTTAGATCTGATCGTGATATAATTCCCGTCTTGCAGCTTAGTGATCTGTGTGTATCCATTCTAAAGTTACCATAAGAACTAGGAACAACATTTATAAAACGAGAAATAACTCAATAAGATTGAAATGATAAATGATCATATGATATGGTACAAGAAATAAGAGATCTTTATGCAGCTCAATGTATGAGGTGTAATGTTCGCACGTATATAAGGAGTACACAATAAATAACTCATTGAAATCATAAGAAATGTTCCTCCAGCCTAGGCGAAATATGATAACTAATAAAAGCTACTGTCCTGGTGTTTATATCATGTATAGATTGCTAGATAAAAATAATCATCTGCTGACATTGGGATACACAATAGAGCCGTGCAGGCAATAGCACACTTACCAGGTTTTCAAGCTCAAGTGCTGTTGCAGCCAAGTCATCATCAGGCGGTCTTTTTAGCTGGTTTACAGGAGGAAGTGGTTCATCATCACCTCCTTTAGACTTTCCCCTAAAGGGTATTGAACTCCCACCTTCTTTACCTGATCATGTTGAACAAGGAAAGACAAGAATAACAACTCTCCCAAATGGAATCAAAATTGCCTCAGAAACTTCAACAGTAAGTCTCAATAGTCAATCCCTATAATCCTAGTATCTTTAGGTTTTTCACTTTATATACTTATAATTGTTCTTTTTAATTGTTTTGTATAGAACCCTGCTGCATCTATTGGTTTATATGTTAATAGTGGCTCAATCTATGAAACACCAGCCACATTTGGGGCTACACATGTTCTAGAACGTATGGCGTTCAAAAGCACATTGAATAGAAGCCATTTGCGTGTTGTGAGGGAAGTGGAAGCAATTGGTGGCAATGTGACTGCTTCTGCTTCAAGGGAACAAATGGGTTACTCTTATGATGCTTTGAGGACTTATGTTCCTCAAATGGTGGAATTACTTGTTGACTCTGTAAGAAACCAAGCTTTCTTGGATTGGGAGGTCAAAGAACAGGTTTGCTTTTTATATATTTTTGAAACTTGTCTTTTGTGTATTTGACTATTTGATGATTGAAAAGATTACATTTTTTTTGCAGATTCAGAAGGTGAAATCTGAAATTGGTGAATATGCAAATAATCCTGAGGCCTTGTTGTTGGAGGCTATTCATTCAGCTGGATTTGCTGGTGGACTTGGGAATCCTCTTCTTGCTTCAGAAGGCTTACTCAACAGATTAAACAGTACGGTTTTGGAAGATTTTGTAGCTGTGAGTCTCACACCTTAGACTTTATAGTTTTATGCAAGAAATAACGAATTTGATCATTTCTTTTTAATTAAATTATTGTATTTTGAAACACCTACCTGGTTATTAAAGCAATGTCCTTTAAATAAAAAGCAATTTGCATTGCTATAATCAGGCAGATTTTTAAAGTATAATGCTGGAATTGTGTAGATATTTCAAAGTGCATTGCTTTAATACGAAGAAACACTGAAAGTACAATGCCGTAGTAGAAAAAATGAAAGTAGGATGCTTTAATAAACAAATAGATGGAAGTACGTTGGCATCCAAATACAATTTGCATTGCTATAATTTGGGTAGATTTTTTAGAGTATAATGTCCTAGTTAGAAATAAAAGGGATAGTTAGACTTTTCTAAGTACAATGCTTTAATAAGAAAAAAATCGAAAGTACAATGCTTTTATAGAAAGAACTGAAAGCAGGATGCTATAATACACAATTAAAGGAAATTTGGTCATTATTTCTAGATTTTAACTAGAAGAGTGTATATTTTCCTGAATATTTTGTAATACTCTCATTCTTTTTAGAAATATAATCATCCTGTTATGTGTATTCTGTTCCTGAATGAATCCTGCTTAAAAATTTTAGGCAAACTATACTGCTCCTCGAATGGTACTTGCTGCATCAGGAGTTGAACACGAAGAACTGTTGAAATATGCAGAACCTCTTCTCTCTGATTTGCCAGGTGGCGCTCAGGTGAACGAGCCAAAGTCGGTGTATGTTGGCGGTGAACACCGTATTATGGCTGATACAGGGGTATGTCTCCTAAATTAAATTCTTTTTCTATCTTTTGTGTATGAGCTCTTCCCCCTGATAAATTGACCAAATTACCCTTTGTCATCAGAGAACTAGTTTTGCCCTTGCATTTGAACTTCCTGGTGGCTGGCTTAAGGAGAAAGAAGCCATGGCCTTGACTGTTCTTCAGGTATCCTTTTATTTGAATTATATAAAATATTAAATAAATGATATGGGGAATTAATATATTTACTTAAATACAGATGTTAATGGGAGGCGGTGGATCTTTTTCTGCTGGTGGTCCTGGCAAAGGGATGTACTCGCGTCTTTGTGAGTTGCTTTTTCATATGTATTTATCACATGTGCTTTTTAAAAAAAAATTTGCTTACTCATTTTTTACTTTTATTTTGGATTTTGGTTTTGAGCAGATCTTAGAGTCTTGAATGAGTACCCTGAGATTCAATCGTTTTCAGCATTTAATTCTATCTATAATCACACTGCCTTATTTGGAATCCAAGCTACCACAGTAAGATATTTTAAGTTTTTAATTATTTTTATTTATTTGGTTATTTAATCCTTTTTTTTTAATCCAAGCAGAGTTCTGATTTTGTATCAAAAGCCGTTGATATAGCAGTCAAAGAACTCCTTGCAGTTGCCACCAATGGAGAAGGTAAAAGCTACATACCATACTTTAAATAGCAACCTACTTTTTAACAAAATGTTGTAATAGAGGGAAACGAAAGTAGGATGCTATAATGAACAAATAAATGAAAGTACATTGCTATTTCGTGCATTTAGTCCTTTACTAATATGTAATATTTGATATTTCAGTCAACCAGGTACAGCTGGACCGTGCCAAGCAGTCAACCAAATCCGCCATCCTAATGAACCTTGAATCAAGAGTATGTAATTTATCACGGGTTTGACTAGTCAACCGCTTAGTTTCCATGTCTAATGTGATTTATGATTCATTCATTTTCAGATGGTTGCTTCAGAAGATATAGGCAGACAAGTATTGACATATGGGGAAAGGTATTTTACTTCAATAATATCTTTCAATTTTACCAATTATTAATCCGTTTTTTATAATCTTTGCTTTTAACTTAGAAAACCCATGGAGTATTTCCTGAAAGCTGTTGATCAAGTATCAGCCAGTGACATCACTTCCATTGCAAAAAAGCTTCTTTCATCCCCTCTCACCATGGCTTCTCATGGAAATGGTAATCTCTTGCATCTACCCTTTTTATGATATATCTCACTTCTGGCTTTTTACTAAATTACCCTCGTTTTGGCAGTTATAAATGTACCGACCTATGACTCGGTCAGCAGCAAATTTCGTTAGTGACATGGCCGGTTACTCTCTTGCAAATTCACCTTGTGAATCTTTTGAGGTATAATTTTGGATAATAACGACATTTTTAGATGCCTTCCGCCTTGTGAAAATAATAATTTAAGGCGATCCCTCGGCACCCATCATTTTTTAAAGCTTGATATGTATTCCGTGTAATTTTTTTTGGAGTTTTTGAGTGGTCCCGCCCAATGGGCTAGATCCCTTGTTTGAAATAATTCATGTATTTACAAAAAAGATAAAAACAAATTGTGATCAACATGACACAAGAGAACAAGTTCATCTGTGTTTGACGTGTATTGGACTGAGAATGTGAATGAGACTGGTGTCAGTGGGATAAAAATTCAACTTTTTGTCTAAGCAAAAGACATGAATACCCTTCTTATCTTCGTCAGCACGTGTGGCAAACATAATTTTAGACTTTGGAAGAGAACATTCATTTTGTACGTAAGACAAGTCTTTTGATACAAGTCTCATTGAAATAATGTGAACCAAAAGAGTAGAGAAGAGAAAATAAATGAAGGCCAATATTAGATGAACCTAACACTTCTACTTGGGTGCTTATGAGTCAAACCCAACTCACTAACCCATTCAAAGTCATAGCTAACTTGTGCAAAACCCAAAAACCACTTCATCTTCCGTTCGTTTCTTTTTCTTTTTTGTTGATCTGTAAATCGGTAAAATGCAAAAAAGAAAAAAAAAAAAAAAAACCAATGTATATTAGGTCGTATAACTATTTTAGGTAATGTTCTAGCAACATTTTCAAAATTTCAGTCTAGTTTTTGTCAAATCGTGATATTATATGATAACTACCACACAAATTATTATCAAAGGATGAAACAGACTACACTTATTATTTTGCATAAAATAACAAAAAAACGCAGCCTATTTGATGAACATTAATTAATTGAAAGTTGATCTAAAGCTTATCCTGGTTTTGTGCATGTGGCTCTTATAAATTCAGTAATCTTTGCTAAGATAAACAATATCTATCTTAATCAACTTCAATCATCGTGAGTTCTTGTCATATGATTTTTAGTTAGTATTAGAGGGTGTTTGTACGATTTGTATTTTTCTTAAAGATAATCTGGTACAAGACTCTGTAGGAAGATAAAAGGAGTAAATGTAAAATTTTATTTTAACTCGATTTGTATTCTTATAGTTGTGGAGTTTGATCTGAAATGAATAACCTTGAAGCAAAAGACAAACATATCGGTGTTCAACGTAAGAATGTGGCAATAAGTTGTCTCTACTAAAAGCAACTTTAGGGGTATTAGATTTGTGTTTTGAAGCTGATTCTTGCATCTTTAAGTCATAATAATGTATGGAAAACAAAAAAAATACTTATTTACCACTTCATTTTAACCTAATTTGTGACGGAAGACCTTTTTTTGCAAGCCGCATTTATTTTACAATAATGTCCTTTTTGATAATTTTATCCATTATTACATTGTATAATCAAAATTTGTTATCTAATTCTTACAATTATTAACAATTAATCCCATATCTCTGATTTTATGGTATCACATAGTTATTTCCAAAACGCCTTTTCGAAGACCTGATCATAATGCGGCCTTGTTATCCAACTATGTATTGATTTTCAAACCAACTAATTGCCCAAATAAACGTCAATGTCTTTAGTAGTCTAATCTAAAAACTTTCATTCGTACAAATGTCTACAGTTAATATAATGATTAACGAGCATTATCCATTTTCAGATTTATTCTTATTACTATAATGGTCTTGAACATTATATATAAGAATTAAATATTGAGATACAAGTAATATAAAATCTAAAGAATTGAAGACCCAATAGTTTAATGTTTGTTTGTTTGCTGGCAAGACTTTTAGGCGTTGCTTAATAATGAAGACAAAGCATGCATGCCTCCTCTCCCCCTTCTCTTGTTTATATATGCAAATCATCCCTCAATTAAGAATCATAATTCACATGCATTATATATATATATATATATATATATATATATATATATATATATATATATATATATATATATATATATATATATATATATATATATATATATATATATATATATATATATATATATATATATATATATATATATATATATATATATATATATATATATATATATATATATATATATATATATATATATATATATATATATATATATATATATATATATATATATATATATATATATATATATATATATATATATATATATATATATATATAGAATGTGAATTATGATTCTTAATTGAGGGATGATTTGCATATATAAACAAGAGAAGGGGGAGAGGAGGCATGCATGCTTTGTCTTCAGTGAGAACCGATATTCACACATTAAGAATCATGGTTTTTTCGTTTTTTTTTGATTTTTCACACTTGTTTATTTTGTGAAAATACATCAAACTTAATAATTTCTTTATTTTTTAATACGCTTTACAATATTCACAATATAATAAAATTTATAGTTATTAAACTGTGAACACTATAATGTAATTTTTTTTCTTTAAAACACATCAATATTCATATCTAATAGCAAAGGAAAGATAATTAAATATTTTTATGTGTTTGGTAATTTTATTTTGATAAAAAAAGTGTTAAAAACAAAAAATAAAATATTATTAAACTGTGAATTAGTGGTTCTCATTTGAACCCTTCTATATATATATATATATATATATATATATATATATATATATATATATATATATATATATATATATATATATATATATATATATATATATATATATATATAGTTATGAATATACAAATAATGAAATAAAGGGAGGGAGCTAGGTAGGTATATAATATTATGGATTTTGCATAAATTATGGGGCAAACAAAATAAGACAAGATTCTTCCTCTTTTTGTTTGAGGTTAGTATAGACATAAATTGATTAACTTTTTCTAGAAAGGAATAAGAATGTGATTCGAGTTTTGCAAAGAAAACGTAATTTATAGGCAAATGATATGTCTTACTAACGTAAGAACCGGGTAGTAACATTGACCTGGTGATATATAGTCGGTGTATATATACTTTTCGTATAGGAAAGAGAGACGATACATATTTTTCGTCGATAATGGAGCCAAATGACAAATGATAGCTTGATAACATTGTACGACGAAAAATAATAATGAAATTTATTTGTTATATTTTTCAGTTTCTTATTCTTCTTAAACAGTCCATTTGTTATATGCGGACTGGAGTTTAAGTACAACAAATATGAGTTCGGATATCGGAAGTTATTTGTTACTCTTTATTGAGTTGTAAAAGTTAAGAAGTTTGATATGACATTTGACTTTTTTTAGGGGCTCTTTTACTAGATTTATTAGTAATAACATATTTTTCTATATTAATTGTAGTAAATTACAAATTTGGTTTGTGTATTTTGTATAGGTCCAAAATGGATTCTTTTCGATGTTAATCTCCATTCTTTTCTTTTATAATGTTTTTTTTGTCTACTGAGTCTACGGGCCCTGGAATCTAACAATCCACTTAATCTATCCGTAAATAACCAATTGTCTTTACCAGGACGGTTCGTTGATTTTGAAGGCTGAAAAATAAAAAAAGGGTCTCTAAATATAGTTTTTGTTATATATAAACAAAATTCATTAATACTACGATAATATTTGACACTTCGTAAACCATCACAAATTATAAACGATGAATTAAAAACAGAAAAGTTGTGCTAATTAGCGACTGAATAGATACGAACAACGACAGATTAGTGACAAATTAGCAACAGATTACTGACGAACCACAACAAAATGAAAATTGAGCACCTTCATGACGTGGGATCTGTACGGATGCAACAAATGGTATTTTCCCAAACATGAATCTATTCAAAACAATAATAAAAAAAGAAAACTATGCATATGATATTAGTATTAAGTCTCAACTAACCAATTTAAATTCTATTTAGATATAACAATTATGGCGTATTTACGTAAAATTTGATCAGTTTGGTTATATTCGATATCCATATGTCAAAGTTAACAACTTGGCTAGATACATGAATGGAAAGGTGCCAAAGAGTTTTCAAATGCTTAAAACCTCATAAATTATTATATTAAAAACATTGCTTATTACTGCAACAAAATATTTTTTTATAATTATATTTAATACATTAATTATTTATATATTTTCAAAAATAGACAAAAAAAATTGAAAGATCATCATCCAACCTGACCTGAATTTAGAGTTTCGGACCCGTGTAAAAATTATCCATGTTGACCCATTACATATTTACATAACATGTCAAACCTTCATTAAATTGAATACCACCCATAAGCATGGAAAATAACTATTACACACAAAAAACCAACAGGAATTGCCAAAAAACCGCATCGTAAAATATTCAATACATAAACGTGATAATAATGCAACGTTACTACATGTCATATGTTACAAAATATTATTTGTTTATTGTACGTCATCAATAAATTAATACAAACGAAAAAAGAAAAAAAAAATAATATTGTGGGACCCCATGTTGGTTTAGTCAATATCCAAGAAAAAGAAAGGTGTCAACGAAGAATTTTGATTCACTCAATTGTTTGGACAAAAGAAGAAATCCAATCAAAGAGTGTGTTTACTTCTTCTTGGATGATTTTTGGCCATTGATTCATTTCATGTGTCACTTATTGTTATAGATTTTTCCAAAAGAAAATAGGACAAGAGGATGATGCACATGACCCAAATCCCAATTTACAATCATGGCCTCCTATTCACCCCAAACAATTTTTGGACCATGCATCATTTGATCTTTGACTATCCATAGAATTATGTCAAGATTGAACTTCTAAAAAGATGGTCTTCGATGTTTTTTCACTAACATATTTCTTTTAGTAATTAATAATTGGTCTTCATATTAAGAACAGATAAACAAGATTCAAGAGCCAATGACTCCCAGCCTAGCCGGGAAGAGGCATGGGGTTATATACCCATGTGGGGCGAGGTCCCGGGTTCGATCCCGGTTCTGAGCTCCTGTGGGGGATTTTCCTGGGGGGTATGGTTCGAGGCTTTGAAGTGTCAAACAATGAGAGACGGTTGAAAACCCGTCACAAAACTCGAATCCATCGCCGTTTCTAAAAAAAAAAACAGGATTCAAGATTCATGGCTATGATTTTTTCATAATAACCAACCAGTTCTATTTTATCACGAATGTGCCATAGGTAAAAATGAAAAATTTAGAGAAAAATAAAACGAATTGAAGTTATCAATTAAAATGTATATATTCAATAGAATTCAATAGCGTTTTAAAAATAAGATAAATTGAAAATCGTCCGACAAAAATATATTTATTCAATGGAATCGGGTAATCATCCTAATAATGTAGTTTTCTTGTTACATTAACTATATATAGAAAAAAAAAGACAAAAAGTTAATCAACAGATTAATCTGGCCCGTCCCGACCATTTGATCGTTATTTAAAAAATACTCGTTTTGATTTGAACTCATTATTTAACCTATTAAACTCTTCTATTTTGTCTTTCTATGTTTTTTTGAAGTTTTTTTTTAGGTCCATAAGTGAAAAAAGAAAGAATGCCAAGCTCATCATGCATGTTCTCACAAGTAGTTTTAGGGATGTGGGGATCCAGTGGCGGACCCAGAAAAAATGGACACAAGGGGCACTGATGAGCACATTTTTTTTAGACGAAGGGCACCTATATAATTTTTTTTTACTCTACGGGGTAAAATTTCAGTGTGGGCACGGGCACACCCGGGCACCCCTAGCTCCGCCCCTGGATGGATCATAAAAGGGTCCTATTTTATCGTAGGAGTATAATCTATGTGATCATTATGTGTGGATTATGGCTTCCTACAACGCTAACACAAAAGTCAAGACCTAAAGAGATGGGGAAGGGCCTATGTCACTAGATTGGACTAATGTCATTTAACGAATAATTTGTCTCTTGTCTAGTTTAATGTATCTGATTTCTAGGATGAAACCAAACAATAACCCAAAGTTATGCAACTTTCACCAACCGAAAACCAAAAACCGAAAAGCTTGGTCCCTAACTCCCTAAGGTCAAGCGTACTTGACCACCGAATAATGGATAACATATAGGATGTGGAAGCAACTGATTACAATGTATACACCAATAAAAAATATGCAGTGATAAAACAAATGCGATCAATAAACATTTAACGTGGTTCCACAATTGATGAGATTACTGTGGAATATGACTTTCAAAATGGCTGCTACACAAAATTCAAAGATGTGGCTGCAAAATCATATTCAAATGCTACTAATCAAAGTTTCAAACCTTGGCATGCAGACTTTTATTTAAATAAGCCATTTCTTCTAAAATGGCATGCAACCAAAATCCTATATATAGGTTAGAAACCATCTCAAACAAAACACACCAAAAACCACAACACATTTCTCTTCTCTTCCTCTTAATACATAAAGAGTTTTAACTCTTTGTATTTTTGTATTTCTCCCAACGTTTTGTAAACACCGCAAAATATAGTGAATTGGTTCTCGGCTTCCTCCGCCCGTGGTTTTTCCCGATTTGGGTTTTCCACGTAAATATCCTGTGTTCTTTCTTTTTTACCGTTCGATCTATTCTTGGTTGATTATTCAATAGTTTTACATTCCGTTGAATCATTATCGTGATATTTGGGTTTTATACTTCGATCTTGAAGTTAATCGATTATTTATTGAAGTCGATTTTATCTACAATTGGTATCAGAGCTATCCAGGTTTTCCGATAACGATTCGTAAAAACTATTTTCAACCATGTCATCGATGAAGTATGATATCCCTTTACTTGACAGAAACACAAGATTCCCTCTCTGGCAAGTAAAGATGAAAGATGTGTTGATCCAAATGGATCTCCACAAAGCACTATTAGGAATGGAGAAAATGCCGGCAACTTGGTCGACTGAGGAAAAGGAGATGAAAGATCTGAAGGCGTCGTCGCAGATCCGTTTGCATCTTTCTAACGACGTTCTCCAAGATGTGTTGAAAGAGACATCCGCAGCGGCTCTCTGGCTAAAACTCGAGCAGCTACTTATGACGAAAAGCTTGCCCAACAAGCTACACTTGAAGCAACGACTTTTTAACCTAAAGATGAGTGAAGGTAGTTCTTTGTCTGATCACCTCTCTACCTTTAAAGAGCTTGTAGGAAATCTGGAGAATATGGACGTCAAATACGAAGATGAAGACTTGGCGTTATTTTTATTATCTTCTCTCCCAGATTCCTACGATCACTTTCGTGACACCATTATCTATTCTCGGGACACTCTTGTCCTTGACGAGGTAATGACTGCTCTTGATTCAAAGGAAAAGATGAAGCAGATAGTTGGGAACAGTAGCAGCGATTCTAAAGCCGAAGGTCTCAACATCAGAGGGAGACCTAACGAGAGAGGTAGCTCTTCACAAAACCGATCTAGATCTAAGTCCAAAGCCAATCGCAAATATTGCAATTATTGCCACAAGAAGGGACATCTGATCGATGAATGTTTCAAGTTAAAGAACAAGGAGAAAGCGAAGGAAATCGCAAAGGGAAAAACAACCAATAACACCGTTGAAGCCGATGTTGCCGAAACTGGTTCCGATGGCGAGCTTCTATCCGTTTCGGACTACGATTTAATAACCACGAGTGAGTGGGTACTTGATTCAGCGTGTACTTTTCATATGAGCTCCAACCGAAGCGTTTTTCATTCATATGAAAAGGTTAACGAAGGCCACGTTCTAATGGGTAACGACACTTCGTGTCGTATTATTGGACGGGGTACACTCAGGTTCCGCATGTTCGATGGCGTTGTTCGAACGATTCAAGATGTGAAGCATGTATCCGGTCTTAGGCGAAATTTACTAAGTCTCGGTACTTTCGAGAAGAAAGGTTACGAGTTTGTTGGCAAAGACGGGAAACTCCATATTTTCAAGGAAGGTTCTGTGGTCATCCGAGGAGTTAGAAAATCCGCAAACCTTTACATTATGGACGGACAAGTTATTTCTGGCGAAGCCTCGGTTAGTTCTAAATCCCTCTCTAATGTTGATCATTCTCGCCTATGGCATCTCAGGCTCGGTCATATGTCGTACCACGGCATGAATGAACTAAGTCGAAGGGGGTTGCTCGGGGAGCACAAATCAACCGAACTTGAATTCTGTGAAGATTGTGTATTTGGAAAGCAGAAGCGAGTGAGTTTTATCGGTGGCAAACATACGACGAAAGGGCCACTTGACTACATACACTCTGATTTATGGGGACCAGCGAAGGTTACATCGAAAGGTGGAGCCTCTTATATGCTCACGATCATTGACGATTTCTCAAGAAAGGTATGGTCGTTCTTCTTAAAGTCAAAGGGAGAAGTATTCCAAACTTTTAGAGATTGGAAAGTATTGGTTGAAAAGCAATCAGGTTTTGAAGTGAAATACCTTCGTACTGATAATGGACTGGAATTCTGTTCTGAAGAATTCAACTCCTATTGCCGTAGGGAAGGAATTACGAGGCATCGCACCGTAGTTCATACACCACAGCAGAACGGCGTAGCGGAACGTATGAACCGCACCATCATGGAGAAGGTCCGATACATGCTATCTCATTCGAAGTTGCCGAAGTCTTTTTGGGCCGAGGCCGCTTCAACCGCATGCTACATTATCAACCGTTCCCCTTCTCGTGCTATTGAAAAGAAGACTCCGTTTGAGCTATGGTCTGGCAAGCCAGCTGACTACACAAAATTAATACCGTTTGGATGTCCAGCATATGCACGGGTTGATAATGGCAAATTAGAACCAAGAGCCATTAAGTGCATTTTTATTGGATACAAGACAGGAGTGAAAGGTTTTAAATTGTGGAGCCCAGAGCTTATGAAGGTCATTACATCAAGAGATGTGACCTTTGATGAAAAAGCTATGCTCCATTCAACAACCAACATTCAGACCAGAGAAAATGAAAATTCGGAAAAAGACAAAGTTCGAGTGGAGGTGGAGCTTCCTTTAAATTCATCTTTCGAGGACCAGTCTCATGAAGGTGTCGAGGTTTCTCAACCCTCGAATAATCAACATTCCTCTTCTCATGAGCCAGCCGAAGCTCCAAGCCAACCTCACAGTCCCTCCATTGCAAGAGATAGACCTCGCAGACAGATTGTACCTCCAAAGAGATATGTTCAAGCCAATTCTGTCGCTTATGCACTTACAGTTGCCAATGAAGTTGAGTCTGTTCTGGAGCCCACAAGCTACAACGAGGCCATTCAATCCAAACATTCTAATAAGTGGATGGTTGCCATGCACGAGGAGATGAAATCTCTTCAGAAAAATGGCACATGGGATCTCGTTCCAGCTCCAAAGGGTAAGAAGACAGTTAAGTGCAAATGGGTCTACAAGTTGAAGGAGGCTATCCACCCTGGTGACAAACCAAGATATAAAGCTCGTTTGGTAGCCAAAGGCTACAGTCAAATCCCAGGTATTGATTATACCGACATTTTCTCTCCGGTTGTGAAACACACGTCAATACGTGTCTTGTTGGGATTAGTTGCCTCTCATGACTATGAGTTAGAGCAACTTGATGTTACTACAGCATTCTTAAATGGTGTGCTTGAGGAAGAGATATATATGCAACAACCTGAAGGTTTCGTAGCTCCTGGCAAGGAAAGCTACGTGTGCAAATTGAAGAAGTCTCTTTATGGCCTCAAGCAATCTCCGCGACAATGGTATAAAAGGTTTGACTCATTTATGACCAGTCACAAGCTGAAAAGGTGCACCTACGACAGCTGCGTTTACTACAAGAAGTGTGACGATGGTTCAATGGTCTATCTACTTTTATACGTGGATGACATGTTAATTGCAGCGAAGAATATAAAGGAGATTCAAAAGATAAAAGACCAGTTGAATGCTGAGTTTGATATGAAGGACTTGGGTGCTGCCAAGAAAATTCTAGGAATGGAAATAGTGCGAGACCGCAGTGCAAGAACTCTATACCTTTCTCAACAAAGCTACATTGAGAAGGTTCTGCACCGTTTCAATATGCATGATGCAAAAGAAGTCAGCACTCCTTTCGCAGCCCACTTCAAGCTATCATCCGCCTTAAGTCCTACCACCAAAGAAGATCTAGCATACATGGAAAAGGTACCATACTCCAGCGCTGTAGGATCTCTTATGTATGCTATGATTTGTACACGTCCAGATTTGTCATATGCGGTAAGCATGGTGAGCAGATACATGGCGAATCCAGGAAAAGAGCATTGGGCTGCTGTTAAATGGATTTTTCGGTACTTGCGAGGTACTTCCTCATTATGTCTGCGGTTTGGGAAAACCGATAGTGGAGTACTTGGTTATGTGGATTCCGATTATGCAAAGGACTTGGATAAAAGACGATCGATTACAGGGTACGTGTTTACTTTGGGTGATTGTGCAATTAGCTGGAAAGCGCAGTTACAGTCCACCGTAGCGTTATCCACCACCGAAGCCGAATACATGGCTGTTACGGAAGCAGTAAAAGAAGCCCTCTGGTTGAAACGGTTGATAGGTGAGCTTTCAAACAAGTTATCCGTTAAAACTGTTTTTTGTGACAATCAAAGTGCAATATTTCTGACAAAGGATCAAATGTTCCATGATCGAACGAAGCATATTGATGTTCGTTATCACTTCATCAGAGATGTTATTGCTAAAGGCGAAATTACGGTAAACAAGATCAGCACCAATGATAATCCTGCTGATATGTTCACTAAAAGTCTTCCAATAGCCAAGTTCAAAACATGTTTGGATTTGGTGGGTGTTTCTGATCGCATTTGAGCCTCATAGGCTCGTGGTGGAGGAAGTATACTTATTTTTCAGGATCAATTTTTCTCTATATGGTGATTCCAGTTTCTTATGGAGTTTTTTTTTGGAGTTTGAAGAGTTGTTGGCTTTAGCAAATGGGTATACAAGTTTTGTTCCATTTTGAAGTCAAGGTGGAGATTGTGGAATATGACTTTCAAAATGGCTGCTACACAAAATTCAAAGATGTGGCTGCAAAATCATATTCAAATGCTACTAATCAAAGTTTCAAACCTTGGCATGCAGACTTTTATTTAAATAAGCCATTTCTTCTAAAATGGCATGCAACCAAAATCCTATATATAGGTTAGAAACCATCTCAAACAAAACACACCAAAAACCACAACACATTTCTCTTCTCTTCCTCTTAATACATAAAGAGTTTTAACTCTTTGTATTTTTGTATTTCTCCCAACGTTTTGTAAACACCGCAAAATATAGTGAATTGGTTCTCGGCTTCCTCCGCCCGTGGTTTTTCCCGATTTGGGTTTTCCACGTAAATATCCTGTGTTCTTTCTTTTTTACCGTTCGATCTATTCTTGGTTGATTATTCAATAGTTTTACATTCCGTTGAATCATTATCGTGATATTTGGGTTTTATACTTCGATCTTGAAGTTAATCGATTATTTATTGAAGTCGATTTTATCTACAATTACATATATACACACTGTTGAGATACTAAATTGTGTATTGTTTAACAAATGAGGATTACAAACACTTGCACGTATAAGAAAAGGACACAAACACAAAAACCTTCTCAAAATCCCCTAGAGAGAAAATGGGAAGAAAAGGGAAAAAACGAGTTAATATAATTATTAACAACTCATGTTCACGTCTTCACGATGATGACCCGTGCAATACATGAAAATCATAATGCAAATTCAACCTAAAACACCTTCTTGTGGAATGTAAATTACGACAACCCCTAAGCATATCACGTTCAATTGGACTTAGCCTTAGTGATAGGGATGAAAAAAATACACGAACCCGAAACTTTTGGACGGGTTTTGAACCGGATAAATGGTTATGGGGCTGGGTATGAGATTTTTCTAAAAAAAAATTCATAGGTATGAGATAGTTTTGGTATTGAGGTGATACCCGCCCGAATGGGGGTGCTTCATATTTTCCTTAACCGAATTAATCAGCCCCGGGGGAGAATGATGATGGAGATGTACTGCGGCCTTCTCCCGTTCATCAACTCTAACAGTATTCTTCTGCAGTTGATGTTACGGATCAGCCTCACGCTTCAAGCCAGCAGCTTTGCTCAACATCTTCTGCCAATTGTCAGCCTGTTCAGCTGTCTGAAAGTAGTCTTTTTCCTATCTGAAAGTTCTGGATTCCCGTCTTTTCGATTAACAAGTCGGGCTTTCTTACCTGAGAGCCATAAAAACCTGTGTTTTAGGCCTTCTGAATTAAAGACCCGAAACCATATATTTTTATATACTTATAAATTTATTATTTATATATGAGATTGCAAATCCATATTTTGATATTATTTACGGTGTATTATTATGTGATTACTCTTTACCATTTCTATTATTATCTAATTATTACTTACTGGAAATTCTATATAGTATATTCTATGTGATATATAGTTTTCTAATTCCCATGTCCCCTCATTGAACTCATCAACTCGTTACTATGCATGCATCTCTATTGATGATATCTCATTATTCTATTAGTTATCATGTATCAACACTTTCTTTCTTATTATTAAGCATCAATTTTCTTCTTGTATGCCTTGGCAAGTACGCAACTTTGATATAATGATGAAGTGGTGATGATATAGGGTCAATATAATAGAGGATGAGAGATTTATGATATTCTTTTTGTAATTAATGTTATGATTTCGATTAAGTTATCATGAAATTTAAATTTCTAAGACTTTATTGATGTTGATATTAAAATGTACATTTCATAGATATTAAACTTATTGATGTTCTTAGAAATTGAAATTATTAAAAAATTCAAGTAATTATTTGGATGAGATTGTGATCGGGTTTTATAATAGAATTTATTACGTATAAATTTCAACCTATTATTATCATAGATTGGGATACCAGATACCCATGGGTATGACCACGAATCCAATGATTATTTACTAACCGGGTACCCGATGAGACGAAACTGGGTTTGGGATGCAGTTTTATAACAGTGTATGAGACTGGGATCACAAATACCCGTCCCATTACCATTCCTACTTAGTAAGGGCTGTCACTTTAGTGATGCATGAAGTTAATTAGAAGAGATGAAATTATTCTTTGATTAATTTCAAAGTATGTTACATATTCAATTATCATGTTTAACTTTAGAGGTACTTGTTGTTAGATGTTTTCTACTTTTTGTTCATGATTTGAACCTTAAAGACCCCAAGAACATTTGTTGTGAAGCTTAATTGAAGGTAATTGGATAATCCAAAGAGGACTCTTCAACTTGTTTTTTCCGTAAAGACTTGCTAACAGGAGAAGCGATATCCTTGGGTCCCTTGATGATTTCGTGCTGATAGCAAATGTATGGATATACTTCGATTGAAATGATATAAAATCAATAGTGCAGTCTGTTGGTGTCATCACAAGTCTTTATCAAGAAACATAATCTTGAATGTTTGAGACTGATAGATTATCCATGTTAGGCGTTCATATGGATATCCTGTTGAATAAGGGAATATTTGATCATTTACCTAAGGGCTGTCTCATACCATATGAGTACGGTACTTATCTAGGAGAAGATACACCTTGTTAGGTTAGGAATATGAGACCATACAATTGTTGTTGACATGTACAATTGGACGTCTATTGATTATATGCCCATGGACTTGGAATACGATAACAATACAATCATAAACCGCAGAAGAAAAATTACACCATAGTATTCCACCACGGATCACAAGATCACAGGCCTTTTACAACTGTAAACTAAAAGAAGGATCAAAGAATACCTCAATGCAGATCTGAAGTGTCTAGGATGAACAAGGCCCAGTAGCAGGAATCTCTCTGATGAAATCGCACCCACGAGGAAGATTCAGCACCAGTTGAAGTAGTATAACACTTTGCTTGACGGATTAGCAATGTTCTACATGGTTTATGAAGAAATCGACCAACTATAGAGAGGGGAGGATGATGAACGAATTTTAGGGGTTTTAGTGATTAGAATTCGCCAACTATAATGGGTATTTATACTACATATCATCCTTATCTTATCCCCTTATGGATAAGGCTTTTAAAATCAAACTGTTAATGTTTTCACTTAAGTCCTTTAACATATTTTAGCTTTTAATCAATATACATTTACTTTGATATTCATAAACTTAGTACCTCATGTTTTCTTTCAATCTCTTTTAGCTAAATCTGTTGGGATTTGATCATATAAACATAATATTCATACACGGAAGACTTAACAAGATCAAATCACACACACACACACACACACACACACATATATATATATATATATATATATATATATATATATATATATATATATATATATATATATATATATATATATATATATATGAACAAAGTCCAGGATCATGCAGTTCATATTAGTTATAGCAACTTAAATCATAATCAGAATGTACCTCAGCTAATCTCTTTATGGTTAATGCCACTTTGTAAAAGATGAACATGATCCAAAGTAGAATATCTCTGATGACTCACACCCAGGATCTTCAAAAAACAAGACAGGCAGAACTTCCACGTGGGAAAGGAGGCAGAAGATCAAAACCCTAGAGAGGGATTGAAAATCGCAGAAAGGGAGAGGACGGGAGGAGTTGGCGGCTCACTTGGAGGCTTGGAATACCTTAGGGTTTGACCCTAAGTCCTCTATTTATACTGGAGGGCTCCTAGGGTTTCAAACTTAAGGAGCCTCCATACACTTAGACCCTTGTACTTGTTTCCATTAATCAACACTTTAATTAATTACAATCTAATCCTTTGCGATTAATTTCTCCAAATCAATTCCAAATTAACTTGTTAATCAATTGCCAATTAATTGCTAATTAATGTATCATTTCCTTGATAAATTAATAAATTAATATCTCCATTTTCTTTTCTATCACTATTTGTATTTTTGGGGTCATGAGGGCAACCCAAAAAGATCATCCTATTATTATAAATATTACCAACAGTTAATGACATTGTACACTATTTCCAATAGTCCCCCATTTGGACAAGTCAACTCCGTGTGGTCTAAATATCATCTGATAATCAACAGAGAGTATGTCATCCAATACAACTGTCAAACTTTGATCAAAGATAAGAGACGACCCTTAGATAAGTGATCGATTATTCCTCCATTCTTCAAGATATCTTTAATGAACCTGGCTCATGGATAAGGTTAATCTCAAAAGTTTAAATTTTTTTTCCCGATAGTGATTTATGATGACTCCATCAGACTACTGACCGAACACATCAATCTAGTCAGGGCTTGGCCAAGCACTTTAGTGCCAACATCAAATCATAGAGGGGCCCACAAATATCGCTTCTCCTTGTTAGGGTAGAAGGAACATATAAACTTTGACTACATAGTTTCTGTCTATTTCATCATGTCATACATTGACATACCCTTTATAACTACTAGTTACAGACAACGTTTGAGCAGACCAATGCATAACAGAATCATAGAGCAAATCCTCATGCATATCGGTTTGAAGAATAAAAGATATTACCATCTTAGAATTACTTGTGACTTAATCCATGGAGTAATCTCTAAGTGCGGATTGCTCCAATACTTGAATCTGTATCATGTACTCATGAGTGTTAGTCGTAATCTCCATGCAATGTCTAATCTCTATAGACAATTGACTAACACTCAATGACAGTCTTAAATCACTACTTACTTCCAAGAGTACGACCGAATGTGGAGGTTTGAGTAAATTAATACCTGGTAAGTGGGTTTTAAACATGCAAAAGTGAAACACAGTAATAATTAATGAAATGGTAGCAAACAGCCTTTTATTAAGTCTCCACGAAATAAATACCAAGTCAAATACAATTAATACTGCTATATGTTTCGAATTTCAAACTATTAACTAAACATTTATGACATTTTTCTAGCAACTCTAATGCCTACAGACCTAGTATGCTCATTATGCTTCGCCTGCGACAATACCTTGGTGAAGGGATCAGCCAGATTCTCTTCTAAGGAAACCCTACTCACCATGATGTCTCTGTCTTCAACTCGGTTTCGAACATAGTGGTACTTTCTTAGTATATGTCTTGATCTCCCATGGTCCTTGGTTTCTTTAGTCAATGCGACTGCACTCTCGTTTTCACAGAAGATTTAAGGGGGTCACTGTTGCTGGGGACAACGCCAAGATCATCGATGAAGTTCTTTAACCATGTAGCCTCTTTTGCAGCTTCACTAGCTGCTATATGCTCGGACTCGCACGTTGAGTCAGCCACCGAATTCTGCTTCGAACTTTTCCAGGAAACTACTCCTCCGTTCAACAAGAACACCCACCCTGACTGTGAGCAAAAGTGATATCTGTCTGTTTGGAAACTTCCGTCACTAAACCCAGTTACTCTTAGCTCATCTCTTCCTCCATATACCGTGAACATGTCTTTAGTTATTCTCAGATACTTAAGAATGCTTTTTACTGCCGTCTAAGGACTTCCACCAAGATTATCCTGATACCGGCTCACCATGCTCAAAGCATAGGAGACATCAGGTCGATTACATATCATGCCATACATGATCGATCTTATAGCCGAAATATATGGTATTCGACTCATTCTGTCCAGTTCTTCACTAGTACTAGGAGATTGTTCTTTACTTAACTTTATGCCATGTTGCATGGACAAGAACCCTTTCTTGGAATCATGCATCTTGAATTTCTTCAAGATTTTATCTAAGTATGTACTCTGGCTTAGTCCTATTAGACGCTTTGATCTATCCCTATAGATCTTTATACCAAGTATATATCATGCATTTCCCAGATCCTTCATAGTGAAACACTTCCCAAGCCAAGTCCTCACACTTTGCAATGTTGTGATGTCATTTCCTATAAGGAGTATGTCATCTACATACACTACTAGTAATACTACAGTACTTCCACTAGCTTTGACATAAACACAAGACTCATCCTGACTTCTTGAAAATCCAAACTCTTTGACCTTTTCATTGAAGTAGATGTTTCAGCTGCGAGAAGCTTGTTTGACTCCATAAATGGACCTCTCAAGCTTACACACTCTATTTGGGTACTTGGCATGTACAAAACCTTCTAATTGTGCCATATACACATCCTTTGACAGTTTTCTGTTAAGGAAAACAGTGTTGACATCCATTTTCCATATCTTATAGTCATAAAATGCAGCTATGTCAAGTAACACTCTAATAGATTTAATCCTAGCTACTGGAAAGAAGGTTTCATCATAATCAATTCCTTGAGTCTGAGTGAAACCCTTCGCAACCAACCTAGCCTTGAATGTGTGTACATTCCGATCCATGTCGGTATTCTTCTTGAAGATCTACTTATAACCAACGGTTTTAAGACCTGGTGTAGGATCAACCAAGTTCCAAACTTGGTTATCATACATGGACTGAATCTTGCTCTCCATGGCTTCTTTCCATTTGGCGGCCTCAGGACCTGCCATCGCTTCCTTGTAGTTGGATGGCTCATCGTCACTAACCAATGTGTTATCACTGATCAGCATGTCACCTTCTTAGTAATATGAAAACCATAAAACTCAGGATGGTTACTAAATCTACAGGATCTGCGAAGAGGCGGTGGAGATATGTCAGTTTCCACAACAGGAGTCTCATCCTCAAGTTGAGTGCTAGTGTCAACTAAAGGCTCTTCATTGGTTGACTCTTGAATCTCTTCAAGATCAATTTTACTCCCACTAGCCTATTTGGATATGAGATATCTTTCAAGAAATACTCCCTTTCGAGCAACAAATACTTTGTTCTCAGAAGGCTTGTAAAACAAGTATCCAAAAGACTTTCGTAGATAACCAACGAAATAACACTTCTCTACTCTAGGTTCAGCTTGTCATGAGCTTCACGCCGAAAAAAGAATTCACAACCCTAGACTTTTATATGTGCCAGTGAGGGACGTTCGCCACTCCACATTTTAGAAGGTGTCTTTGCAACCTTCTTAGTTGGGATGAGGTTCAAGATGTGAGTTGCAATTTATAAGGCATAACCCTAGAAACTTATTGGAAGTATAGCACGACTCATCATAGATCGAACCATGTCCAACAATGTTTGATTTCTCCTTTCAGACACACCATTGTGCTGCGGTGTTTTGGGAGGAGACAAATGTGAAACTATTCCACAGTTCCTAAGATGATCGTAAAATTCTTGACTAAGATATTCTCGTCCCCTATCGGATCGGAGCATCTTAATCTTCTTGCCCAGTTGATTCTCTACTTCGTTCTAAAACTCTTTGAACACTTCAAAGGTTTCTGACTTATGTTTAATGAGATAAACATACCTGTATCTACTGAAATCATCAGTAAATGTAACAAAGTAGCGTTCATCGTGTCTAGTGGCGGATCTAAATGGTCTACAGACATTTGTGTGGGTTAGTTCCAACAGATCCTTGCCTCTTTCACAGTTCCTTGTGAATGGCGATTTAGTCATCTTGCCAAGTAAGGAAGAATCGCATACATCATCTGACTTTAAGTCGAATGATTCCAAGATTCATTTCGACTGGAGCTTGTCGATGCGATTCTTGTTTATATGGCCAAGATGACAGTGCCATAGACGTGATTTATCGAGAACATTCTCGTCAGAATCAACATCTAAAGTTATATTATCATTTCTACTTACGTAAACAACACTTTCATAAACACCATTACAAGGACTAGCTTTAAAACAAAAACAACCATGTTTATAAACTAAAATATTGCCATTATCATTGTCAAAAGAAAATCTAAAACCATCCTCGAATAAAGCATAAAATGAAATAATGTTTCGTGCCAATTCTGGCGAGTAGCAACAAATTAATAACCTAACCGAACAACTACTATTCAGTATCAACTCATAACTCTCGATCCTTGTAACAACAGCAATATGTCTGTTTCCCATGGTCAGGTTGAGCTTCCCATGCTGCAACTTCCTACTTTCCCTTAGAACCAGCATATCAGCGCAAATGTGCATACCACATCCTGTATCAATAACCCAAAAATTAGAAGTCATAGTACTGTGTAATTCAATCATAAAAATACATGATGTGCCACACTCTTTGACCCTGTTCTTCTTCAGGTCTTCCAGGTACTTCAGCAGCTACGTTTCCTGTGTCCCTTCTGCTGGCAGTAAAAGCAGATACCCTCATTCAGATAACTGGTAGGGGATATACCGGAGTCAGCTTTTCTCTTAAAGCCTTGGTTGCCCTTGGTTTTTCCCTTTCACTTGGGATGAGAACCTTTCTTCTGTTTAGCTCCACCATGATGAATGGCTAAGACAAGAGTAGGGGAGTTAATGCCAGGAGACTGCCTCATGTTGACCTCAGCAGTCTTTAACATTCCGTACAGCACCATCAAGGTTTTGTCCAGGTTGTTCATATTATAGTTCATGATGAACTATTGGTATGAACTAGAAAGCGAGTTCAACACCATATCAATGACTAACTCCTTAGGCAGCTAGACACCAATATTTTCTAGTCTGTCTATGTACGACTTCATTTTCTGAACGTGTGTACATACAGATACTCCGTCTTGCAGTTTGCAAGCCATTAGGGACTTAACGATCTTAAATCGTTCTTGCCTTGCTGTATGGCGGTTTGGTGCACATCCTATGTAGAATGTTCACGACTTTCCTTTGTCACCACAACTTGTT
>CM042009.1:47140544-47155544 GCA_023525715.1 Cichorium intybus
TATACGTTTGTTTATTTTTATTCTTTAATATTGATTTTTTCCAGTTTTCTTGAGTTATTAGAGAGTGCTTGTGTCGCCATTTAAAAGTAAAAAAATAAAAATAAATTAAAAATTGAAAAAATTACCGCCAAGACCGATTAATTGGCCGCCAAGGCCGATATTTAACCGATTTTTGCAGCAAACATCAAACTGATCGATTAGGCCTAATCGTAATCGGTTGAAGACCGCCACGCGATTAATCATTCGATTAATCGGCCGCCAAGACCGATTTCTGCTACAGTGATATATATATATATATATATATATATATATATATATATATATATATATATATATATATATATATATATATATATATATATATATATATATATATATATATATATATATATATATATATATATATATATATTCTATTAAGAAATATATTTGTTGTGTAAAGGTGATAAGTAATAATAACATTTGATCAGTATCCCTATAATTAGGAAAAACGCTTAAAACTAATATTAATAATCCTAGATTTCATAATATAAAATTATTAAATGGGAAAATGAGTCTTTAAACTAATATAATTATTATATATGTTAATCGTATCCCTATAATTAGGCAAAACGCTTAAGATTTGGAAATCTGAATACGGTTTATGAAAAAAAATTGATTGCAATTAAATATCAATATTCTTTTTCTCTTGAATTTACAGTTTGATTTCTTCTGTTTCATTCAATCATTAGACATCTAAACATCATAGCAATATTAAACTTCTTTCATATTGTAACGTCCTGTTTTTCATACAAAGTATACCCAAAATATTTAAACACATAACACATAACAATTGGGTATACTAGATTACTAGTACTCAAACCACGAAAACAAGATGTTATCAATATTTTAAAATATATACAAGGTCCTTATGGACTAAGCCAGACATTACAACATAAAAATCCAGCATAACTAAAGGATGGGCTCAAAGTCATCCATCTCTATCTATCATACGCCTTCCCCTATCACTGCTATAGATACCTGCAAAAACACACACACACAACAACTAGTAAGCTTACAAAAGCTCAGTGCATAATCTCCCTGCTCGACATCTACACAAGATGTATTAGTGTTATAAACATATAACAACTAACTCTTACAACACAATCAACTGTAATTTCTCAGTATACAGCTCAACCATCCATCTTCTAAATACATTAGCAAATATATACCTCCTCTTTGTATCTGAAATCCTCAATTTCATAAGCTTCACTAACATAAGCATATTACTAGCAAACACCAACTTAACAATAAGTACCACAATCGGAGATTGTTTGAAAAAAGTGATCAATTGAGGGTCCTGATTGATGATGAGATGCAAATTGCTCATAGTTATATCTTTATTAACTATGAAGAGGTTTACCCTTTCATAAGGTATTTCAAGTTCATTTATTTTTTTGTGATACCATAGTATTCTAAATTATGGTATGTGATTTTCAATGTTGTTTGAAAATTTTGCAAGACAAGGACAACCACATATAGATGAAGTAACACTCGCATGGTTTAGGGATCAACATTTTGCTGATTGGTTCAAAAATCATGTAGGTAGAACATAGAATATACATATTACTTGGTGGTTTAGTATGCAGTTCAAGTAATGATTATCTTTTGCATCGTAGGTTTCTCAAGAATCATATGATTACAATCAGCATCTTAAAGGCCTTCCACGAGAACCATTAGGTCATGTTTTATCACATAAATGTTATTATGTCAACGGTTACAAGTTCCACACTAAAAAATATGGTGATGAGTGGGTCACTCACAATAGTGGGTTATGTGTAAGAACCCGAAAATTTTGGTAAAAGTCATAAAATAAATATATGCGAAGATGGGTTTGAACGAGGGTGTAATGGTAAAATTGTCAAAAAGGGCAAAATGGTCATTTGGCACACAAATGACTTTTATGTAAAGGAAATATAATTATGGGGTAAGAATGAAAAAAAATAAAACTTATAATGTTTTAAAAGAAGTCTTTGTGCCATTTTGGAAAAAATGGAACTTGAGGGGCTAGATTGTCATTAGTGCAAAGTGAGGAGGTATAAATAGGAAAAAATATCTGCACTCTCCTCATTGTGAACTCATTTCAGCTACGGGAGAGTTCTAAAGAGTGCCAAGAGACCGATCTTTGAGAGTTGGAGGAATTGAATGAAATTCACTTGGAATTGAAGAATTCCAAGCCTTCCAAGGTTAGTAAACTAGTTCTTAGGGTTGTTTAACCCATTTCACGTGAGTAGGTTACTGTAGCTTCAAAAATTCAGTGGCTAGAGGAGGATTATCCTATGATTCCTAGCCTTAACTTGTGTCTTAATCACTATCTAAATCTAGTTTAACCATTGAAAGTGTTAAAAATCAAGAAAATGAGAATTTGAGCTCAAGAACCCTAACTAATGGGTTTGTAAGAACAAGTTGGTTTTATTGGTTCTTGATAAGTCTAATATTCCATAATAGAAGTAATAAATCATTCCTAGTTGATAAATTTGAGTAATTTCAGATTTTGGGTAAAAATGTCAAAAATGGAAATTTTTGGAAGAAACTTGGAATCCATGATTCCATGGTTTAAAAACAAGTAAAAGTAGTTGGTTTATGTTTCTAATCACATCTTGATCAGTATCCAACATATGGATAACTCAAAATCAAGTTTGGTGATTTCATGTGTAATTAAACCCTAGAAGTTTGAGTTTAAGATCAAAATGTTAATTTGACATAAAGAGTTGGTTAAAATGAGTCATAAATGATGTTTAAGTATGAAGAAACCATTAGAAGTGGTTTCCTAAGAGTTTCAATTAATAAAATGAAAGTTTGAACAAAAAACTGAAATTTGTCGGGTGGAATGGAATTGGTGATTCCATAAATGAAACCCATGGAAATGGTTAATGGAAATCATGAATTGGTAATTAACAAAGTGTGTTTTGGGTTGTAAAAACCTTAAATTAAATCATCCATTGGTTATATAAGTATATGGACAGAAAATGGACAAAACTAGACTTTAAAATTTGAGTTGATATGCATATGAGCTTCCTTAGAGCTCTTGTGACATCCTATGGTCTTAATCATTAAGTCATGGACTAAATAAGACCTAATAGAAGTGAAAACATGTTCTTAACTTAATAAAGGGTCAATAGAACCTATGGTCAAAATTTGGTGAAGTTTGGAGTTAAAACGAGCCCGATACAGGACTTTTAGTGCAAAATTCGAAGTTTGAAGGGCCTGGGAGAGTTACACGACCGTGTAACTATTATGGGTAAAGTTACACGGCCGTGTAACCCTCTGGTGAGGGGTAAAGAGCCTATTTTGCCCCTAGACATGTAGCCTTGGTCTCCAATTGATCCCATAAGTGTTATAGAGCATGAAAACATGAAAAATGAGTCTAAATTGTGTATGTGACTTTCCAAGGGTATAATGGTCAATAAAATGTCATTTAAATGATAAGAAGAATAAGTAAAAAGGTGTGCTAAGGGATGAATATCACAAAAATATTGTGATACGAGTCTAGTGGAACATAACAAAGTAGTCCTTACATGTTAAAGTATAACGTGTTATTAATAAAATGTGAATAAACGTTCTAGGTGCTTAAGAAGTAACAGATCAATAAACGGAAAGGACAAGGAAGGGTGTAGCCATAGTTAGACTTCTCTAACTAGTCAAGGTGAGTACATGCAGTATTTTTACCCATTCTGGGGGTACATGGCAAGTAAGTATGTTCAAGATTTCTTTTAAAATTTCTATATGTGAAATTATATGCAAGAGTATTATTTTTAACTTGTTGTGAAAGTATAATGCTATAATTGAAGTTATGTTTTGAACTACAAGTCAACTTAAGTGAAAGTATGTTGGTCTATGAACCAAATATGTGAAAGTATATTTTGATTACAAGTTATATATGTTTCAAGTATGAATAGGCATATAGCCACAAGATGTTTAAGAAGTATGTTTTGGTTACAAACCGTATATGTTTTCAAGTATGAATGACATATAGCCATAAGATGTTGGAAAGTATGAATTGGCATAAAGCTTATAATGTTATATAAACATATTTTACAAATGTGATGAAAGTTATAAATTTGGCATTTAGCCATAAAGGTAAAGAATGATGAAGTTTGGCACTTAGCCACTATGTATATGAATGTAAGTAATGTTCAAGTAAGCAGAAAGTATTTTGTGTGACTGGTATTTGTAGCAAGCAATGATAGTAAGGGAACTATGTTCCACCTACCCGGGTTAGGTAAGGGGTCTACTGGGGAAAAAGCCCCATCGCGAAGTAGATTGCCTAAGCACTTCTATGGTGAGGATTGATCCGTTCTTTCTAGCCATAGAGACTTGGGGTATCACTTATGGTGATTAAAGCCCTAAGTATAAAAATCCAGCAAGCTTATAAAACCAGTCAAAGAAAGTAAGAAAGATGCTATTTTTGCAAAGTATGTTACGAAATGATTTTGAGAAGTAAAGAGTTATAGTATGTTGCTACTATAAAGTTTTGAAAGATGTTATTTTTACAAAGTATGATATGAAATGATTTTGAAAAGTAAGAGCTATGGTATGTTACTGCTATAAAGCTTTGAAAGATGTTTTATGTTATAAGTTTTATAAAAGGTTGGAAAAAGAAGTTAAATGTTTGAGTCTAAAACTCATGTAACTCACGAGACATTATTGTCTTACGTATTCTATGTTTTGCCATGTATTCCAAGTTAAAATGACTTGCTATAAATGGGATGAAGTTTAGCCGGAGTGGAGCTTGAGTTAGCTCCTATCTTGGACTCAAGGTTTAATCCTTTCTTGCTTACTATGGTTAGTTTTGGTATGGATTTGTGACACCCACTGTTTTTAAGCATGTAAATTATCGGTTTTTGATAAACCGTATTTTTGTATTTCTATATTTATACAGTATTTGCAAGCAGTAGAAATGGGGTGTTACATTATGTGTTGGGGACTTGTTATGATGAAAATGAGCTTGACTATTATGGATTATTGGATGAGGTCCTACAGGTAGAATATCAAGGTGTAGGGCGTTGTGTTGTTGTAGTGTTGAAGTATACATCGTTCGATGCTGGTAAAGAGGTAATTGTGGATCATAAGCATAATTAAGTTGACATACATACAAGTCAAGGCTAAGAAAAACACATTCCTTTCATCCTAGCATAACAAGTTACTCAATTTTATTATGCACCATATCCTTCAATGATAAAATATTTAAGAGAATAGTTGACTATTTTTAAGATGAAGCCACGTAGCATATGTGAACCACCATAACATGGTAGTGAAGAAGCTAGTGATGAGGAGGTCGACGAGGAACAATTCTTTCAAGAGAGTGAAGCATTAATATATACCATAAGTAGTCATGAAAAATGAGGTGGAGGAACCCCTATGTTTTATGATTAAAAGAGAAGTAAAATAATATACAGGAGAGAGCGAATATGAAGAGCTTGATGATTACTTGGATGGTTCAAAAGACAAAGAAGAATTTAATGATGACTTGAGTGAGTCTGATGAAGATTAATTAATTACAATGTAAATATGGAAGAATGTATACTTGAACAACGTTAATTGGAAACTTAGATATTGCATGATGTATCCATATCTATTTTGTAATTATAAATTATATGATGTATCTATGTATATTGAAAACCTTATTTTCAAACATGTATACAATATTACACCTATGGTTACTAAAGCACATATATTACTCTTGTTTTAGGCTTTCATATGGCGCCATGTGGTGGTTCTCATGATAGTGCTCATGGAGGTGCTTTTGGAGGTTCTTGTAGAGATATAAAAATCTCTAAGTCGCCCATTGATTCCTCTCAAATACCAAGTCGATTGTCTAATTCTATTGATCAGTATGTTGACTCATCTTACAGTGGAAGAGGATCAAATGTGTTGCCACAATTATGATACTAATGCTAATGATATTATTGTTTATTTTTTTTCTAGATTTTCAAATCATAAAGTCATTTGAACTATCACCTCAACACTTAATATGATATTTGATGGCTAGTAGACAATATTGAATGAGGTTGAATCAAGTAACTGTGAGGCGTTATGGCAACATTTTAAGGTTTTCAACTAGTAATGTTTATAATCTAATACACAAAATCTTGTTTTGTTGGGACATAGCTAACTATATGAGTGATATTTGTGTAGGGAATGCATCAATGGGAAGTTAAGTGCATTAATAATGTCATGGATACTGCATAGGAGCATGTAATCAAAAATGTTATTATGACATGATGAAAAATGCAATAGAAAGATCAGTTAAACTTGCTAAGGTGAAGATTTTCAATGTATTACTGAAGGGTGATTTATCCAATCTAAAGCCTTTTCATCCGTCGTTGATAAAATAAAAATATTGGGTAGAAATGATGATCAGGTTTGGAACGTAGAAAAATGGAAACATAAGTCAAAATCGAGAAAGAATAATAGAAACAAAATGGAACATGTATCAATTTCCGAACATTGTTGCGGTTCTATTTTAATTTCTCATTATAGGGATTTATTGGTAAGATATTTGTATAATTATTTAGTTTGATTTTGTGTTGCGTGTCTCATTTCTTGCATAATGTTTTGGAATTAACGCTTAAATGTCCACCTACTCGCGTTGAACTTTTCAAAAAAACACACTAAACTAAAAATTGTAAGAAAGCACTTCAAACATCGAGTAGATTACACCTAAAGTTGGGATAGTTATGGTATTTTTTCTGTAAGACCCGTATCCTGATTATAACATATACTTAAAATAAGAGTGTTAGGAATTATATGATCATTGGTAGTTATAAAGCTAAGAAAAACTTTAGTTACAATTTCATATGAAAATCAGCATTTTGTGTCGTTTTTAGAAAAATCACAATTAATTCTAGAAAAATCATTTGGACCTCAAACCAGTGCACAAAGTTTACAAATTGAGTCTAGTACAATTACCAAAAATAATAGTAAGCTTGAAAATGACATTATCTATGGTAAAAAATGCAATCTTTACTGATTAGTTCGGAATTGACAGATTAGATAGTCTGTTTTCAAAAATTCATAATAAATCATAGAAAAATCGTATAAATACGTAAAATACATCCCTGAAAAGGTATTGAGATGAATTTTCTGAATATCAAATAAAAACGTGAATTTAATGGGTTTAAGATCGGCTAAACCAGTCTTGAACAGACTGATTCTAGAAGGCCTTTAATTTCAACAAAATTATATTAATAAAATGTTTTGTCAAAAGTATCATGCCATTTTTTATTCAAGAATTCAAGTATAAATACCCCCCCCCCCCAAAACATCTCATAAACCACACCAACAAATCTCAATCCAATATATAGAGGTTTCTAAGCACTAGAGTGTAACAAGTAAGTGGAAGGAAGCTCAAAAGCCTAGCGAAGAAGTTATAGGTTCCGACGACTGGTCATAAGGTAACTACAAACTTTTCTATAGCTTAATTAGGTATTGTAAAATAGTTTTTGTGTTAAGAAGTAGAATATTTAATAAGTATAACATATGTTATATTATACTCATTTCTAACAATAGTAAACAAAAACCTTAAAATGTCGTTATTATAACAATTTGTAATTCCGAAAATAATACCGATTGATTTACTTACGAGGACGGTGACTAGGCCGATTACTTGGGATCTGGTTGTTGGATTTTCCGAAAGGCTAAAATGCTGAAAGGATCCTGCCACCCCATCTAATCTTCTACCTGGCTGTTCTTTACTTGATAAATCATGGAGTATCATATTGGAATTACTGAAGGGTTTAATGATACGACTACAATATAGTTAAGGATTAAGAAATGATAGATTTCTTATTATGTTAACAGTTAAAGTTGAAGGAAATACAAAGCCGAGAAAGATAAACGAAATAGTCAACTATAATCAGGTGAGTCTTCTCACTATACTATAGGTGATATTGCATGCGTAGGAAGGAAGATATGTTAGACTAAGGTGATCTTACCTGTTATGATAATTGTATGAATTATTGCTATGATAATGATTGTTTGTGGACGGAACGGGATAGCCCGCGAGCCAATAGGCGGAACGGGAATAGCCTGCGAGTCATTAGACGGAACGGATAGCCCGCGAGCCAATAGGCGGAACGGGAATAGCCTGCGAGTCATTAGACGGAACGGGAAAAGCCTGCGAGCAATAAGACAGAACGGGAACTGCCCGTGAGTCTTCAGCGGAACAGGGATAGCCCGCGAGTCTCACAGACATATGGATGGTTATGATGTGTTGTATGTTATGTGGTGGATCGTATGGTATTTTGAGGAACTCACTAAGCTCCGTGCTTACCCTTTCCCTATATAAACTACTGTTTCAGGTACATCAGGTACCATGGATGGCAAGGCGTGACGTGTATACACTGTGCTGCTTCATTGGAGGACTGTTTTTGAATTAATATTCTGCTATATTGTGTTTTCGTTAACTTCTGTTAATCCTGGGGTGTTTTCATTAAACTTATAATTTATGGAATTTTATGAAAATTAATTAAGTGGCTTTTCTTATATTGAAGTGTTCGTTTAAATTTTTTTTAATTTTACCCTAAAATTTTGGGATGTTACAAGTTGGTATCAGAGCACAGCTTGAGAGAATCAGGCTCACTTAGTGAGTTCTGGACTCAAGTTGAGGCTTAAGAGTTTTCTTAAAACATTTTTACGAAAGAAAGATGTTTTATAATGGGTGAACTGAAGACACAGTGTGTACCGCCAGCCGACGCCAGTATGAGAAAAGGGTTAAGTATTTAATATTATGGATGTTAAAAAAAAACATATGGTATATGTTTGCTGAAATGCCTGGTAGAGATCACACATTGTTGTATTATTATCTGCTATTTGCTAATAGAACTGTATGCTAGTGCCGATAGGTTGCTTAGAGATTTCCACTAAGTTGTATACAATATGGACTGAATAGTCATAGAATGTGTGAGTTGACCTTATTGCATGTTCCTTGTTTGGTTGTTGCCTTAGGGAAGATTCTCTTATTTGAAAGACTGTTTACTTCGATATTGTATACAACTACGTTCGCGAAACAACCTGTCATCACTGGAGGAAGTTCCGTCTTAGTTAGAATAGCAGGGTGGGGGTGGGATTCCAAGTATTCCTAGAAGGGTTGACATATGCCTTATAAGGGCATATGTGTTAAAATTATCGGTGAGAAGCGAATTGGATATTTCGAGACGGGTCTTGGAACGGACATGGATAGGTGTGGAAGGTAGTAGTAGAGCTCCTACTATCGAAAGCACAGGATCCGCGTTCGAGTCGGGAGTTCGTCACGAAGGATCCAAGGAGCTGAGTATGTGAGTGTCTAGCATAGTTGACTTAAATGCTAGTGTAACGTGGTAAACCTTTATCCATTCGATTGTTGAATGTTGATTGTGAGGTTCAGTAGGAACTATTAAGATGTAATCATACCAGTTTGGTTGGACCGATCATGCTTAAGTTGATTACTGAGCTTAAAGACTGTTGAAAGGGAGAGTGTCAAAGTGCTATTGTGGTAGCTATTTTTCATGCAACTAATGGGCACACAAGTTCAAACAGGGACTAGAGGATGCAAGGGTGAGTTTTCCAACTCACGGTCAAAGAGGTGCAAGCGGCGCCTGAGATGATAGCGGGTATTTTTGAGTCATGTTGTGTAATAGTGGGGCTACCTACCCTTGTATTGATCTTGCTTGAGTGATTGATCAGGTCGTGTGGGTTGAGAGTCTGGATCACTCGCTCGTGATTGAGGTAACTGACGATAGAGGTGTTGACTAGGGTCGCAAGCGGATGAGTAACATATGGTGGTTGATGTAAACGTCTTTACATTATCGAAACATGTTTATTGAGATGGTGTTTGCCCCTGATGCAAGTTGTTGGCTGAGCAGAGTGGGCTTGGTTTTTGTTCGAGAGTAAGGGCTCGTAAAAAAAAATTATAAATCGAATTGGACTTTAGTCCAAGTGGGGGAGGAATACAAAATTAAGGGAACAACAGGAATATTATATTGAATCGATGAAATTATTAAAATTATAGTAACACGTCTATATATTTAATTCATTACTACAACTTATTATTAATACATTAAGAAAAGTTTACATAACTACTAACCTACAAAGCCTCAAAAATTCTCCTCACTCGAAGACTCGAGTAAACCAGGGTTAATACTACTCATACCAGAATTAGATGGCGGAGATTGCTGCTGTGTATGAGTTCTTGATGAAGTTTCCCCCTTTTCCTGTATTTTTCTTTTCCTAAATACAACCTTATGAGCAGCTTGTATTAGCTTCTTTGTGCCGTCTGTTAGACCCGATTGTGACCCTTCAATTATCGCTTCTTTTTCTCTTTTTAGGTTGGGTATTAAATCTCCCGATAATTCTGTTGCCTCAATAAATTCATTACCAAATTCCTGTGGCACAAATAACTTTAGTAATTTCAACCTTATGATATAAAGGAATTAAAAAAATGTAGTTCTTTACCTCAGCACGATCAATAAGGGTTTGCAAACTCGTAAGTTGTCGTTGGGGCCAATGATTGATACCTAATTCTCTACAGCGTTTTTTTAATTGTGTCGTTCCAATGTTGAGTTCATTCGCAGCTTTCTCAATTGGTTCGCTGAAGTGTTCAGCTATTATTTCCCAACTTAATAAGTGCCTGAAACCTCTTCCACTGCCACCTGCTACGTTTTCTGAACTAGAAGGTTCAAATCCAATTGTATTGTTATCATTCTGGATCATTTGAACATGATCCTGATTTTCTGACCCAAAGATGGACATTGATTCATTAAAGCCAGTGGTTTCTATCGGTAATAATTGTTGGTTTTCAACTAAAATACCAGGATTTTGAAATCCTTCTAGGTTCCTTTGAATCACCTGAAGATGATTTTGGTATTGAAAACCAACCCCAAACTCGGGATTCATATCAATATTGATGTTATCAATCGTCTGTAATTGATTGTCATTTTGAATGTCAGCCATGAATCCTTGATTCATGGGGATGATCTCACTGCTCATTGAGGGTACGTCGATGAATGGATTGTACTCAGTTAGACCATCCACAAATGGGTCTACAAATAACGCATGTCAAATGATAAAACAAAATAGAATACTTATAAATGGATCATTCAAAAGAATTTAACCTGGTAGAAGGCATGGAGTCTGATCAAGTGCAAAGTCAAGTGCAAAGTCAGATGCATGCACCAGATCATCTGAGTTAATGTTCAACTCGGGAAAAATTTCCGGCTCATCGTGGAGTTGCTCTATTGGTAGTATATCTGTAAGACTGTACCATAATTCAAAATCAAACAAAACATTAGAAAGGTAATCGAAGTATGGATGATAGATGTCTAGAATGTTAGAGTCACCGAACTCTATTAAGAATGCTTGGTTTGAAGTACCCTCTTCTTGCGGAAAACCAGGTCCAGAGTTCGACAGATCGCCCATTGAAGATATGTTTTCCATGACTCGACTTTAAATATGAGTTCGTTTACGAACAAACTAGTGATAAGAGAGGATGAGACTGAAAATGAATGATACTACATACCTGTATATATAGTATCTTGCAGCTGGAACCGAAAGGACACACGGAACTGAAAGGACACCTCACGAAATTCAAACTAACTACAGTAGATGCGACTTTTCACTACCCCAAGTGACATTTTTTCAAAATTCCCTGCTTGACTCTGGTGAGAACGAGATAATAAAGAGACTTTTGAAATAAAACAAAATTTTATGTCTCCATATAATGGAAATAGTTTAAAGAGTGTTCGGTACTCCAAAATA
The DNA here is from genome assembly GCA_023525715.1 of Cichorium intybus. NCBI lineage: Eukaryota > Viridiplantae > Streptophyta > Magnoliopsida > Asterales > Asteraceae > Cichorium > Cichorium intybus. Next base: position 47,152,320 of record CM042009.1, read on the forward strand.
ATAATAATAATAATAATAATAATAATAATAACAATAATAAAAAACTTACAAAAGATGATGTAAATTTTATATTTCGGTGAAACACAAAAATTTGGAGATTCTACAAAAATAGACTTATTTAGCCAAAAAGTGTTTAAAAGAAATGTTGAATTGAGACAAATGTGTGTTGAAATATGACGAATTCATATAAATACGAAATAGTGTTAAAATTAGGTATTGCAAGGTTAAGTATGTATATAGGTAGATTAGAAAGTACTAAATATGTACTGTAGATAGTAGCCGGTCAAGTCGATGTATGGGACTGTGAGAAACAGTTAGAGTTTTTTTTGTACATCTAGAGTAATTAGAAGAAAAGAAGTATGGAGTAAATGAGAATAATAGGACCTTAAGCATTATTACAGATGTATGTGAATGTTGAAAGGGAAAGATAATTAAATATTGTAAAGTTTCGGCAATAAGACGAGGAGGGTTTTTGAATGACACAAGGACTCGATGGGAAATACATAGAGGCGTTCGAGAATGCGGATTTCGGGACGAAATCCAAATAAATGGGGGAGACATGTAAGACCCGTATCCTGATTATAACATATACTTAAAATAAGAGTGTTAGGAATTATATGATCATTGGTAGTTATAAAGCTAAGAAAAACTTTAGTTACAATTTCATATGAAAATCAGCATTTTGTGTCGTTTTTAGAAAAATCACAATTAATTCTATAAAAATCATTTGGACCTCAAACCAGTGCACAAATTTTACAAATTGAGTCTAGTACAATTACCAAAAATAATAGTAAGCTTGAAAATGACATTATCTATGGTAAAAAATGCAATCTTTACTGATTAGTTCGGAATTGACAGATTAGATAGTCTGTTTTCAAAAATTCATAATAAATCATAGAAAAATCGTATAAATACGTAAAATACATCCCTGAAAAGGTATTGAGATGAATTTTCTGAATATCAAATAAAAACGTGAATTTAATGGGTTTAAGATCGGCTAAACCAGTCTTGAACAGACTGATTCTAGAAGGCCTTTAATTTCAACAAAATTATATTAATAAAATCTTTTGTCAAAAGTATCATGCCATTTTTTATTCAAGAATTCAAGTATAAATACCCCCCCCCAAAACATCTCATAAACCACACCAACAAATCTCAATCCAATATATAAAGGTTTCTAAGCACTAGAGTGTAACAAGTAAGTGGAAGGAAGCTCAAAAGCCTAGCGAAGAAGTTATAGGTTCCGACGACTGGTCATAAGGTAACTACAAACTTTTCTATAGCTTAATTAGGTATTGTAAAATAGTTTTTGTGTTAAGAAGTAGAATATTTAATAAGTATAACATATGTTATATTATACTCATTTCTAACAATAGTAAACAAAAACCTTAAAATGTCGTTATTATAACAATTCGTAATTCCGAAAATAATACCGATTGATTTACTTACGAGGACGGTGACTAGGCCGATTACTTGGGATCTGGTTGTTGGATTTTCCGAAAGGCTAAAATGCTGAAAGGATCCTGCCACCCCATCTAATCTTCTACCTGGCTGTTCTTTACTTGATAAATCATGGAGTATCATATTGGAATTACTGAAGGGTTTAATGATACGACTACAATATAGTTAAGGATTAAGAAATGATAGATTTCTTATTATGTTAACAGTTAAAGTTGAAGGAAATACAAAGCCGAGAAAGATAAACGAAATAGTCAACTATAATCAGGTGAGGCTTCTCACTATACTATAGGTGATATTGCATGCGTAGGAAGGAAGATATGTTAGACTAAGGTGATCTTACCTGTTATGATAATTGTATGAATTATTGCTATGATAATGATTGTTTGTGGACGGAACGGGATAGCCCGCGAGCCAATAGGCGGAACGGGAATAGCCTGCGAGTCATTAGACGGAACGGATAGCCCGCGAGCCAATAGGCGGAACGGGAATAGCCTGCGAGTCATTAGACGGAACGGGAAAAGCCTGCGAGCAATAAGACAGAACGGGAACTGCCCGTGAGTCTTTAGCGGAACAGGGATAGCCCGCGAGTCTCACAGACATATGGATGGTTATGATGTGTTGTATGTTATGTGGTGGATCGTATGGTATTTTGAGGAACTCACTAAGCTCCGTGCTTACCCTTTCCCTATATAAACTACTGTTTCAGGTACATCAGGTACCATGGATGGCAAGGCGTGACGTGTATACACTGTGCTGCTTCATTGAAGGACTGTTTTTGAATTAATATTCCGCTATATTGTGTTTTCGTTAACTTCTGTTAATCCTGGGGTGTTTTCATTAAACTTATAATTTATGGAATTTTATGAAAATTAATTAAGTGGCTTTTCTTATATTGAAGTGTTCGTTTAAATTTTTTTTAATTTTACCCTAAAATTTTGGGATGTTACATTTTCTCATTAATAAAGTAATTAGTTAAATTTTGATGCAATATATTTATTTTTAACCGATAACAATGTATTTTTTTAATAAATCAAATCACGTATAAGGACGGTATGATGACAAAATATGGCGATGGCAGTGATACTGTGATCATGAACTATGACATTTAGTTAGTGGAGGGATCAAGAAAGGAAGAGTTCTTGGATTTGATCCTATGTCTGATTCATGATGGTTTTTGGTTCCTTCTCTAGCAGCCCCAAGTAAAACTCCTGACAACTTAGACGTTTGTTTTTTTATTTGACTTAAACGTCTAAATAAGGTGCTAGTTTTGCGGTAGAATAATGTATGCTATATTCTGTCAAGTTGAAAATATGTTGCTAATGTTTGTCATGTTTAAAGTAGGTTGCTATTTTCTATCAAGTTGAAAGTATGTTGCTATTTATTGCTTTTATTATACGCGTATCTTAATCAAAATGGAGTCAAGTTGAAAGTGCGTCATTTGTTTCTGTTAAGTTAAAAGTAGGTTGATATTTGCAATTTTTTTATTATAAGTGTATCTTAATCAAAGTGTTGTCAAGTTGGCTGGTAGGTTGGTATTTTTTGTCAAGTTGAAAATACATTGCTATTTACTATTTTTGTTATAAGTTTATCTTAATCAAAGTGGTGTAAAGTTGAAAGTACATTGTTATTTTTTGTCAAAGTTGAAAGTATGTTGCCATTTACCTTTTTATTATATGTGTATATTATTAAAAGCGGTGTCAAGTTGAAAGCACATTGTTATTTCCAGTTTCTATTGTTGTATCTTAATCACAATGATGTTAAGTT
>CM042009.1:47160544-47404386 GCA_023525715.1 Cichorium intybus
TATATATATATATATATATATATATATATATATATATATATATATATATATATATATATATATATATATATATATATATATATATATATATAAAGGGGATGGTGGTGGTCCATCAAGTATACTGGTGAATTTACTTGCAAATCAAGCAACCTTGTTCTCCATGGCAAAAGTATCATCATCAGTAGTACTCCCCATCAAAACGCATGTGACTTCCCCCCTCTTCTTTCTTTATTCATTCTAATCAATTATAAATAATTTAGAAAATAAGGAACAAATTCATTCAATTTCAAACAATTAGAAAAACAAACAAGCATTTGGTATGGCCTTCGCGTAGCTTTTTCTTTAGTGTGGTCAATACTCTCTAAACTGAACCTCTTTCTGTGTGCTTTGAGCTTTTCACATAACAACATACATATCCTCTCTCTCTCTCTCTCTCTCTCTCTCTATATATATATATATATATATATATATATATATATATATATATATATATATATATATATATATATATATATATATATATATATATATATATATATATATATATATATATATATATATATATATATATATATATATATATATATATATATATATATATATATATATATATATATATATATATATATATATATATATATATATATATATATATATATATATATATATATATATATATATATATATATATATATATATATATATATATATATTACACTCTCTCTCTCTCTCTCTCTCTATATATATATATATATATATATATATATATATATATATATATATATATATATATATATATATATATATATATATATATATATATATATATATATATATATATATTACACGTTTTATACACACAGTGTGTGAAAGTCATATGGAACCGCCTAGCTATTATGCTTAAATTAGGAAAGAGTTAAAAGGAGGTGGTGTGTTTGTATATACATATATACACATACACACTTATGTATACACAGTGAGAGAGACAACTTTTCCTTTATCTCTCTGGCTTCAGTTAAAGTTTGAAGGAATTCTGTTATTTTCATGGTTAAAGCCGCAGGTTTTCATTCTCTCTCTCTCTCTCTCTCTCTCTCTCTCTCTCTCTCTCTCTCTCTCTCTCTCTCTCTCTCTCTCTCTCTACCTCAAATAGTATATTTGTTCTAAGGATATTTATCACTTTTCAAGAATATATTTCCATTAAGGTACTCCCTAACATGTGTTTTCTTTCTTTGTAGACAGTAAGAACCTTCAATATTTTCCAACACAAGAACAGTTGTTTATTGATTCCTTTTAGTGTTTTCTTCTGTTTCGTGGTCCAGATCTTCATCAACTTAACTGGAAATCCGGAGCTTGTGTGCTACATGGGGTGATATGTATCTATGATCATGAAGATTAATTCATTGTTATTGGATGATTAATGAATTCAGTTGATCGAAGAAGACCAACAATAATGAATATCAGCAGCTCTGATCTCATTGATGCAAAGCTTGAAGAACATCAATTATGTGGATCCAAACACTGTCCCGGTTGCGGACATCGACTTGAAGGAAAGCCGGTACGTTTGTTTGTACGGATATGTAATTTTTTCCAAAAATATTCGGAAGCTGTAATCCAATGATTTTGACGAATAATCAAGAATCAGTTCAAAAGAATATAATCTTATGCAAAAGAATTAATTTCGTCCATTTGAAACCAAATTTTCAAGAACTTCAACTTATGAAAGATTCCATTCCCTTGATTAATTTTGTACTTGGTTGTTTTTTATACATTATATAAAACAACAAATTCCCAGTTCTTCCTTTTACTAATGTCAAGAACTTCTTGGCTGTTGTTGAATCTTATTTCCTTCAAATTTACAGCAAATTCGAAATCCGAGTTTTTTCTATTGTCAAGAACTTGAACTTCTAAAGTTTTTTTTTCTTGATTAGTTTTGTAATTGATTAATTTATGCTTCTTCTATTTAACACTAAATCCCATTTTTGTTTTCATTTAAAAAACTTCAATTCAAAAAGAAATTATTTACTGAATAATTATTTATCTTCCTTCTAACCCTAAATTCCCATTTTTCTTTTGCATGTTCAAGAATTTCTATGTAAAAGGATTTATTTTTTTATTAGTAACATATTGAGATCAAGTGCAGAATTGGGTGGGTCTTCCGGCAGGAGTAAAATTTGATCCCACGGACCAAGAACTGATCGAACATCTTGAAGCCAAAGTTGAAGCCAAGAACTTGAAATCTCATCCGTTGATTGATGAATTCATTCCTACAATTGAAGGTGAAGATGGGATTTGCTATACACACCCAGAAAAGCTTCCAGGTGATTACTCCTTTCTCTTTCTTGATCTCCGGTGGCCAACCCGAAAACGTCATCTGGCGGAGCGGTCACTGTACTTGTCCCAACTGGTATTTTGTTGGTTAATTAACTTGAATAAAAAAAACGTTGTTGGTTTCAACAAATTTGATTGATTAATTTATTATACACTGATTTTCTTTAACTTATTGAAAGAAACAAGACTCATAAATTTGATTGATTTATTCTACTTATTTTCTTGACTTTCTTGAGACATAACTTGTTGTCTCACAATTCAAGAGTTAGGTTTTACTATGAATGCACACTCTTTCATGGCTTTAAGAAAGGGAGCACTACGTGGGTTTTTCAATCTAGGGTTTCTTGCTTTGTTACACCTAAAAAAACCTACCACTGATTTTCGATTTTTTGAACACGTTTTCTGATTATCGTATTTGTTGTTTCGTTTTAAAGTGATTAACTAAAAGGAAAAATGACGTGAGTCGAAACTATTCAGACAATTCCATCATTTTTTCTTTTTGCAATAAAGTAACATTTAAAATTGATCGATGTGGTTTAGATCAAATAAAAACGATACAAAATCAGTGAGATTTCTTTGTTGATATTTTAGGAGTTACAAGAAATGGATTGAGTAGACACTTCTTCCACCGCCCATCCAAAGCTTACACCACGGGTACTAGAAAAAGAAGAAAAATTCAAACCGAATGCGATCTACAAGGAGGTGAGACCCGTTGGCACAAAACTGGGAAAACCCGACCCGTTATGGTTAATGGGAAGCAAAAAGGGTGCAAGAAAATCTTGGTATTATACACAAACTTTGGGAAAAACCGAAAACCCGAAAAGACAAACTGGGTGATGCATCAATATCATCTTGGACAACACGAGGAGGAGCGTGAGGGCGAGCTTGTGGTGTCAAAAATATTTTATCAAACTCAACCAAGGCAATGCAATTGGTCCGAAAGGGCTAGTAATAACAATCTTTTATCGAATGTGATCCCTATCGAGGGATCAAATAATGAAATGAATAGAAGAGAGAGCAGGAGCGGAAGTGGGAGCTGTTCTTCTTCTAAAGAAATAAACATAACCACCAATACTGCTCCTGCTCATAATAACATGGATGAACTCTCAGCAGTTAGTGTTGGTGCGGTCATGTCGAGTTACAATCCAATGGAACAAATGCAACATCTGAAAGGCGTCGATCATTTTAGCTTCATCCCATTTCGAAAAAGCTTCGATGAGGTATATATACTTTTTCTTTAATTTGCAATAATTTTATCATATTATCTTGCTAATATGATACATCAAATCTAATTTTATATATAAGTTAAATACACTTTTTTTCACAAATATAATTGTATATATATTATATCAATAAGAGGACATGATACAAACCTTAAAGTTTTTATTTATCCAGGTTATTTTTGTAATACATCAACTAAATCAAATATACTCAAAATAAACAAGTGACTTTATTTCTTTCCATTTGGCAAATCTTTTTATTTATTTTTTATGTACTATGATATGGTACGAGGAGAATTATTCGTCATTTTCTTACATGTTTTTGTTTCTCTTATCTCCATAGCTAATCAAATCGATTAATTTTGTTGAAAATAAACACGAGTTTATTTCGTCTTTGTTGATAAGTTTACATGATATGATTGTTTCTTATATATGGGATTTTTCTCTTCTTGTCACGATCATACACCAAAATCAATCAAATCTAATGGACTTTATTTCATATTTTTTCAGCAAATCTGATTATTTATACAATATTAACAAAAATGATATCATATAATTGGCATATTTACTAATTTTTTAGTGTTTTATTATGGTCATGGTATAACAATATATATCAACTTTATTTAATTTTTTTCAATCAATCTAATAACTTGGGGCCTTGAATTGAGGGCCAAATTTATGGAAATTAGTTGAGTGCAAGGTTAAGGGATTAACTCAAAATGGTTTGAAGGTTGCTTTTCATATATACTTTGCTTGTACCATCCGCAAATTAACCCACCCTTATTGTTCCTTATGCATTACTTGTTGTACGAAATTCTATATGCATTACATAGAGTACAACCAAACACAACAGTCAATATACAACTGTTTGATGCAGGTGGGCACAACTGGAGGTGAGCCGTCAATCGGAAGGGATCATATAAGGGTGGGAGGTATCACGTGCGATGAGCATGACCTTCAACAGCATCACGTGACACATGAGAACCACCAACAAAATCCACATCATCATCCACATCAACACCAAATGGCAGCGGCTGCTTTCCACGTCAGCAGGCCAACTCATCCTGTTTCCACTCTCGTCTCGACAGCCCCCCCTCCTCATCCCCTACATCACACTTCCATTATGGTTGATGAGGACTCATTCCATGTCTCTAGAATCATGGACAATTTTCAGGTAATTTTAATTTTCCTTTTCGTTATTATTTATTAATCAACTTTCAAACCAATATCGTAACTGATTTTTTATTAGCACCTGACGCTTTTGTACGAGTTTTTCACCCAAAAAAAAAATAAAAAAAATGCAACAATTTTCAAGGTATAAACCGTATAATAACTGGAGGATAGAAATATATCATTCTTACATGGTATACGTAAAAATCAAAGTTTTTTACAATCAAAGTAATTATATATGGCAGTTAAGAAAATCAATTACCCTTTTAAGTCTACATTTCCATTAAAAGGATAGGTTTATCTGTTCAGAAATTAGTAATGTTAATAAAAAAGACATATTTTTATGCGGTTTTGCATGTATGTTATGTAAAATGATCATATTACTTTCAGTCCTCTAAAATAATGTAAAATTACAACGATATCATGTAAGGTTCGTGATAATGTGTTATTACATTTACATTACTCCCTCTGTCAAAAAGTCAAAGACAATATCAGTTTATTTGTATTTTACATAGACAGCAAATATCATATGTTTTTCGAATGTCCTTATTAATTAACAACAAAAGGAAAAGAACTCAGCAGGGTTTGCTTTGTTGTTAGCTAATTTGAGAACAAGCAATTATTTATCTTTTCCACCTTTCTGTTTCCTGCTTCCTTGAAGAATATATATATATATATATATATATATATATATATATATATATATATATATATATATATATATATATATATATATATATATATATATATATATATATATATATATATATATATATATATATATATATATATATATATATATATAAAATAGAGAGAGAGAGAGAAAGAGAAAAGAAACAATTTTAGATAAGTTATTACATTAATTCATAAATGGAAAAAGAACAATTGTACTTGCATTTTTGTTCAAAAACACTTGTATTTGCAAAATATAAATATTCTTTTTGTACTTTATAAGAGCAATAACTTATGTGTAGGGAAAACAGAAGATTTATTTGCAAAATACGATAGTGTATGAGCCGATGGTTGAGTAAGATTGTATAAAAGAAGTATATGTAGCTGAATATTATTCAAGAAATACTGAACCATGTATTTATTTTTTTATTATTTTATATCTGATCAGTAATGTTTTTTTCATTAAATTTTATTGTTTACAGAATAAATAATAGTTTTTTTACTACTTTTGATAGCAGCAACAACACCACCATCATCACAAAATGGGAGGGAGATCAACATCAGGATTGGAAGAACTCATAATGGGGTGCACTCCATCATCATCAACTGATATCAAAGAAGTTAGTTTTTCATTACCTTTTTGACTCTGAATATATATATATATATATATATATATATATATATATATATATATATATATATATATATATATATATATATATATATATATATATATATATATATATATATATATATATATATATATATATATATATATATATATATATATATATATATATATATATATATATATATAAAATTTGAATTAAAGAGGGAAGATGAAGCATTTAGTTTGTTAATTACTTTTGTGGTTGTTATTAATTCATATTGTTTGTTTCTTTTTATTAGTTTCCAGATACGATTGGAAAGATTAATTAAGTGTATCGTATAGTTTTATAAACTGAACCGGTTAAAAATAAGTTTTAGAAATTAACAAAAACCGAGATATACTTTAAAATAATATTTACTAGTCGTTATTCTTGTTAGTAGTCCTTTTTTCCTTCGTAATTGTTTCTTTTTTCTCCTTTTGGTAATGTGTTTGTTTTTCTAGTTAAAACTAAGGTTTCTGTTATTATTTTAAAAATGCTTGAAAGAAAATTAAAACCATAGCCTATGCCGTAGATTTTTGGCGTTTCTATCTTAGGGTACTCTCTGTATAACGGGCGAAGACGACTGAATTAAATTATGGAAAATTTTCAGTTTTGGCAACACCCCAAAAATGAAGAAAAAACCCTACGTTTCTTGAAATCAACTTTGAAGTTCGTCATTTTTGTTGCAGAAACATATGGTTTTAGTCGTGAAAATTTTGAGGGTTTTTTTAATGTATTTTATCGTTTTGTATTAGGAAACATATATTCTCTTCCGTTTTTTTTAATGTTCAAAGTTCAAACAGTAAACATCCAACACGTAGTTTTATAACTTGTATTGCTCCATGAGTTACATTCGCGTGATGGGTCCAGGATGGGTTTTCTGTGGGCCATATAGAGGGTGCGGCTTTTTTTATAACTATTTTGTCTCTTTACAAAATTCTAATTTAGGATATATATATATATATATATATATATATATATATATATATATATATATATATATATATATATATATATATATATATATATATATATATATATATATATATATATATATATATATATTTGTGCAAAATTCTAATTTAAAAAATATGTGTTGTTAAGTATGATATATGTACAAAAATATATAATTACTATTTTAAGTTTGATCTATAAAATTTAATTTTCCCTTAAATATTTATCTAATATAATATAATACTTATTATTTTATTTTTTACTTTTTGATGGAAGGAAAAAACAAGGCATAAAATAAGCACTAAATTATGGATGTTGGCATCTAACACCTCTTTTCCGTCTTTTTGAACAAGAAAAAAGGACAAAAGTTTAAAGAACGCAATCTGATACACACACGTCCTAAAGTGAGAAGTCTGGTGACACTTCTTTAGTTTGTTTTTATATTCATTATATTTGATATGAGTTTTTTTTAACAGCATATTTGATATTAGCTGATTAAGCATATACTGCCTAGTTCAGTTACCATGCATATTTAGATTGACCAAGGTTCATTTTTTTTAAATATTGCTTCGACCTACAAAAATATTGCAAGCTTACATAGTTTCTGACACAAGTTTCTTGAACACTTGCACTTGATATTGCAAATATCATAACGTCGCAACGGCGTAGGCAACTGCGCGTATACTTTATACTTTATCTAAAGAAAAATATATCATTTATATTTTATACAATAAATTAGTAGTTCAGTTACAACCAACTGATTTTGAAATAAAAGGCAAAAGTTATAAAACGAGATATAGAATGACCCAAAAACTTTTGTGAAGAATGGCATCCTAGGACAAAGAGAGACACAAATACCAATGTGATTGAAGGCCAAAAGCATCATGAAATTTAGGTGTAACTTCCATATGACCAGCAACCTTTTTCTTACTTTTTCTTTTTCCTAAAAATAGCCCAAATGAAAACAAAAAATAATATAATTAACGTGCCGTGTTTTAAGATGTACATTTTATTCGGGTGCTTAGACGTGTCTAAAATGATTGTTATAACATATAGAACAAAGAAAATAATTACTGAGATGACGTAAAATATTTTAAACGTTTCTGACTTTAATTAACTGATTAACTATATGGTCAAAATAATTATATTTGTCGAATCAGAAGGAATTACTTTAAGAAACGTTATTATTGAAATAAGCATAATAATATTATTACTCTAATTAATATGATCATTCAGTTCTTATACATATTCAAACACTTATAATATTGTGAAATGGTTTTCATCGATTCGTTTGTAGTGTAGATCATCCATCATTAGACAGTACATTATCATGAATCCAAACCTAAAATTCGTAATTCTTTCTTGGAGGAATCTTGAAACCTAGAATTAAACTCCAATATTGTGATCAAAATGCAGGAGTCATCTGTTACAAACCACCAAGAGACAGATTGGTTGAAGTACTCCACATTCTGGCCTGATCCTGACAGTCAAGATCATCATTGAAATAAGCAAAAGAAACCAAGTAAAAAGGAAAGACACCATCACTGTCATCGTCATCATGACCACACCCTACTTGAAAACCCTAGTAGCAGGTTCTTTTTCATCAATGCAGACCCCATTTCTTCACTTCTTTACCCTCTTTTTCTTTATTACTTTCCCCCCTTTTTCTCTCTAGAACTCCTTGCATTTGCAGGCCTTAAATAAATATACAAATCAAGGCTCAAACAGAAACTAACTGTATAACAAAACCCCATGTTGGAAAAGAGAAAAGAAGCATCCAAAAAGAGGCAAAAGAAGATAAAAGAATTCAAGAAAAGGTTAATGTCTACTGACATCAAGATGGACGAGCAAAACCCATAAAAAAAGAAAAGAAAAAATCCACCTTCTTTTTTGCATGAAAATCATCACCGCCATGATTACAGTTTATCATCTTATATAATTATTTATAATTATTATTTCTTTAATTATTTGTTTCTTTCTAGTCTCTTGTATACCATCCCCCCACCCCAACTCGTAGTTCTATTGTTTTATAGAGGACATTGAATATAAACAGAATTTGTGCATAATATTATTGGTTTTATTTTGTTGTTAACTAATTAATTGTTTTGGAATAATATATACTTAAATTTCTCCCATTATTTACTAAAACATAACCAACTTTATGTTGGATGCTTCATTTCTTTGATTTCCAAATTGATAATAACTAAAATCTTTGCGTTTGATGAAATTTGAGTCACTTTATACCCATCTGATATTAATAAGTTATGAGTACGAATACAATTATGTTCAATGTTAAGCATTCGACTCATTATATTTTGAATTTCAAATAACGGTAAATGATATATATTTTTTATTTGCTAGACTTAGACTATATATTAATGGTATTGTTATTTAACCCATTTGTATAGCCTTTTGGATAGTTGCCATTTGACTCATTAATCATTATTTTGTATATGTCGATGCATTTGGATTAATGAGAAATATATCATTCTACATGATATTAGAGTTGTTCTAATCGTCTTCCTTTTTATTGTCCTAAAAATCTTGTCCTTCCTATTTGATTATATCTTCTTCTCTCAACGCCTCCATCGCCGTCTCTTCTCTTCCGTGACCCATTCATCATTTCCGACAACAACCACCACATGAAAGATGCTCAACCTCAACCAAACAACAAAGTGTTCAAAATCCCGAACATCAATTCTCACATACCAATTCTTCTTGACCTAGACCGTATCAACTATGATATGTGGAGAGAACTTTTCTCCACACATTGCATCTTATTCGACATCATTGGCCACATCATTGACACCTACAAAGAACCCAACCGTAAGCAAATCAATCCTGAATGGAAAAAGACTGACTATATAGTCAAGCTTTCGGTTATTGTTGAGGTATGGAGTCTAATTGGAAAACCCAAAGCAAATTAGTGATATGAAACAAGGTAACCTCGGATGGATCATTGGGTTTGGATGATCAGGTGAAGCGGAGGAAAACGATCAACGATCCAAAGTGTGCAAATAACCCGGGGGCTAATTCAGCCAAATCTAACTTGTCTTCTCTCCGGATGGATCCAGAGTCTGAATAAATCAGGAGTTCTGAAATGATCAACAGCCTAGAACATTGTACTCCGGACGAATCAGAGGTTGTGAGCTTTGGATGATTCAGCAGCCGAAGCGATAACTAGTTATGCAAGAGAATGAGTTTCAGTAGGATAGATAACAAATTCACAACAAAAGGCTTTATCTCATCAGGAGTCGCTTGACACTGATTAAAAGGTCTGGCATACGCGGCATGCAGCAGCAAAAAGTTGTTCTGTCCCACATGGCCCATGACATATCCTATCGGAGTAGGAGGATGCAGAAAGCATAGCTACTGAGGATTTGCCATCATTCATTTTGATTTCATCGTCTACTATAAATACCTCTCTTAACGTGTAACCAAAATATGTAGAATATCTTGAGTATGTTAGCCGATTAATATGGAGTGCAGTAAATACTTTGCATATCATTCATTAATAAAGACAGTCTCTCTAGTTCTCCAGTGGACGTAGCTTGATCAGATTAGATCAAGCGAACCACTTGAACCATTTTGTTTCTTGTTTGGTTGCTTGTGTTCTTGTTGTTCTTACTAGCCATGATTAAATTATGTAGAAAGTGCATTTTTCGTGTCTTTAGACCTAACAAACTAGTATCAGAGCTATGGCCGAAGAAGGGAACATTAAGATCGACAAATTTGATAGTCATGACTTTGACTTTTGTAGAATGCAGATCGAAGACTATATATACCAAGAAGCTATATATACCTATCGTTGATCGTTGTGAAACCTGATACGATGAAGCAGGTTGAATGGGATTTATTAGATCGATAGGCCCTTGGTGTCGTTCGGTTGTCATTGGTGAAGAACATTGCTTATAACATCGTCAATTAAAAGACAACGTTCAACCTAATCAAGGTGTTGTCTAACATGTATGAGAAACCTTCAACAACAAACAAGGTGTTCTTGATCAAGCAGTTGCCCAACACGAAGATGAAGGAAGGCGACTTAGTGACAGATTACATCAATGGGTTCAGTTCAATAATATCGAGATTGATATCTGTTGATATTGGATTCGAAAACGAAGTCCAAGCGTTGATGCTCTTATCTTTGCTCCTGGGAAGCTAGTTGGAACATTGACTACAGTAAGCAGTTTATCCAGAATGCAAAAACTTGCCTTTGAAGGCATTCATGATTTGATCCTTTGATAGGATATTCACAGAATGAATGCAGGAAAGTGCTCTAACAGTTTGTTGAGCATAGATGGGGGAGGGAGGAGGTCTAATATAGGCGGTGGTGTTGACAAAAGGAGAAGCAAGTCACGGAAGAAAGGAAATTCTAGAGGAAGGAAGGACATTACCTACTGGAATTGCAACAAAGTAGTAATTTTAAAATCAGTGCTCGAAACCTTTCGCAGATGAGGCGAGGAAGGAAGTTAACGTGGAAAAAGACTATGATGATGCACTTACTTGCTATGTAGAGAGTTCTATCGAGTCATGGATAATGAACTCGGGTACCTCATTCCATGCAAGCCATTGTAGAGAAATAATGCAAAACTTTAGGTGTTATAGTGGCATGGTTCGACATAGGGTTCATGATTCCTGAAAAGGAATGGTGTGGTCAGTTTTGAAAATACATTCGTTCGAGTGAATGTGATTCATGGACGCGATATCTATAATCCACCCGTTATGGTTTGGATCTTGCAACGAGAGTGTGTTAAACATTTGTGGTAATATGATGGGTTGATCTGAAGAAATGTGTCGAGCCTACTGTTGGATTGACTGTCCAAGCGAGGCAATAAGATGGGCCTTTGGAGATGAGCATGTTTGATGTTGAAAATGAGTGGTAGGCCCAGCAGCTCAACGCTATTTTTTTAGGCGTAAAAGGGACGTCGTGGAAGGCTAGCCCAGTTTGGCTATGCAACATAAATAATAGTAGTGGGCCCTTGAAAAAACGGCGTCATGGAAGCCCACATACCAGAATTGTGACCGTGCTGCTAGGGTTGTTGACTAGGCTGCGGTGGAGGAATGAAGACACATCCGTGTATGGGTGTGTGTTGTTGACCAGGTGACGACAATGATCAGCATAGACTAGAAGCACCCCCTCCCTCCGTCATCGTTTGGGTTGGCGGTTGTTCTGGTGGTCGGAGCTGTCACCACCATTATTATTTGTTGCATTTGCATGCAAAATAATCGGGGCAGAAGCGTGATTAATGTGAGCTCTAGGCAGGGTCGGGCGAGCCTCTTTCAACTACTGGTCTTTAAGTAGTAGCATGGATTGGGTCTCGAGAAACGTTAGCAAATGGGAGCTTTATCGGATAATGTTAGAGACATAGGATAATTTGGTAGCGAGACCGTTCACGACATAAATAACACGGTTCTTATAGGTACTAGGACTACAGGACACTGCTATTGTTTAGAAGGTCAACTATTGTTTTAATCTTAGAGAAATAATCAGTTACCAAGAGATCGGCCATGGTGATGGAGCGTAGTTCGTTGTCAAGTAGCATTGCCTTGGCATTTTTGTTCACGCGGAACTAGCTCCCGAGGTAGGTGTCTCTTGTAGATGTAACTTATCTAAGGACCATTTGAAGAAGGTCCTGAGAAATCGTACTGTTAAACTAGAGCTTGACTATGTAATATATTTTGCGCCTTGTCGGGTTAGTGGGTTTCATAGCCAAGTGTCATCAATGTAATCAACGACATCAAACCCGATACAGTGAGTGGTAAATAGCTCGCACCGCGCATCATAATTGAGACAGTCTAGATCAAGGAGAGGGAGTTGAGATTTTATATTCGTGATGTCGAACACTTTGTTGATTGTAGTGGGTGGAGCAGCGGCAACCATGGCGGAATGGGGTTGTTTTTAGCCGAGAGGACGGTGGGAGGCGGCAGAAAGAAGCCGTGAACAAGGTAGAGGGAATTAGGGAGGAAGAGAAGGTTCAAATAAGCTCTGATATTGTTAGTTGAGATGGAATTTCATATCTCATTAATTGAAAACTAGTACAAGACATATAGGTGTAGGGTTACTTGGCCGATGGGCTATCTACACAACAAACATATACACGGCCCAATAATACAAATATATACATAGCCCAATAATAGTATAACAAAATTCATTAAAAAGTTTAACAATATAAACTTCAAAGGAATCTAATCAAACATTCAGATTCGGATAAAACACCATTCAAAGTTAATCTTATAAACTACTGAGATTTCTCATCATCACTCCCCTTATGTGTTGTGGATTCTTGCTGGCCTTATATGCATAGGAGGTGGCGTTCTCGACGTTGGGCGTTGGGAATAAGCATTTTGGCTCCCAAAATAACTACAATATTTGGATCCTCTTTTTTTATAATTGACTCGGTGTTTTGTCCTATGCTTTCTTACTTCACTTGAGCATTAACGTAAATACGTAATCAACTAATGGTACTATGGCACTCATTGTAGAACCCTCGATGCTTTTACGCTTTTTCCCACTTCTGGGGTGTGACCATAGTGTACTACTCTAAGGGTATGCTTGAGGATTTTGTCCTCATCTAGTGAAGATAAATATGAGGATCCTCCATGTTATCATCATGCACCAAACTATTTAATAATCATATCCTACATATTGAAAAGGATTGATTATAAAAGTACTAACCGTGAATACACTAATTTATACAAACACACGTCATTACTTGCATAATCGCATATGTCAATCTTGTTAAGAAATATCCATGGAGTTGTGTGTAATGCATGTCTTTCCTGCTAGCTATTCAACTTGGTTCTTTTTATGTTTATTTCAACTTTAAAAATACCGAAAGAAATTATCAATAGTATTTCAAAACTATTAATAAATCCCTAAAAGAATAATGAAACTCTTGTGTATGTTTCTCTAAATGAAGTTATTTTTAATCATAGTTTCATAGAGAAGAATTTCGATTTGGGCCAATTCAAATTAGACCCATTATGGCATAATATATTATATAACCACTATCTTTCATGTAAAATCAGACACTTTCTGTGCAGTATTAGATCATGCTGGTAGGAATCGAACAGGGTGATTTTTTCGTTATTTGGTAAACTCCACATTATTGGGAATTGATAAGTCCCATTTAAAAGTTGACTTGTCATCTTCTAAGTTGGGTCCGGGATTCTACCGAAGTTGAGGGTACCAAGTACCGAGGTACCGAATCGGGCGATTCAGTGGCACTGAGTACCGAACCAAGAATATTTAGATGGTTGCATCAGCCATTAGAAGCTTTTCAAAATTAAATCTATTAAAATCTTGATTGCAATCTACTATATCTTAACAGAGGTTAAATGCTTTGGCTTCAATTTTGATTTAAATTGAGTTTCTTGAACATATTAATTATAAAAGTACAGTAGATTAATTTGTTTCTAAAAATGCTTAGACTCCTTGACTAAAAACTCAGAAGCTAAACGTGTTAAAGGCGAGCATGAACTCCAAACCAACCGACATTTTGAGCAGGTTCTGTCCTGCTGGGTTTGGATTCAAAATCGTAGTTGCATAGATTTCAGTTCCAGTGGACACAGAAAAAAGCTAGAATTTGTCATATGGAATAAAGCGCGCGATAGACGAACGTGCATGTAATATAGCATTTGCTTTGTAACTTCCAAGTGACGTCATAAATGTATTTATAAAGCTGAATTTGAAGGGTACCTTCATGCTAATTGCTTTTTCACTTTAATTTGAAATTATATATAAATTATGTATATATAAACATTACAGAAAACTGTATGAGCAGTAGATAGAGTTTAAAAAAAAAGGGTTAATGAACTAAATGGGTAACAAACTCTTGCTTCTGTCCACATTTAGGTAAGAATGCTTTTTTTTACACTTTTACCTATCGAACTTGTGGTGACCGTTTAAAAATGGGTAATATGACCCACGATTGTAGGTTTTCGCTGATTTGGGGGTTACGTGGCATTACCGAAAACTTACGTGGAATTAAGCTAAATTACGTGGTTGGTCTTATATTAACCACTCCTAAGACTTTCATAGTCTCTCACACACCACCGCCGGTAACCCTTTGACGAATTTCTTTAACTCGCCAATTTCGTGCAGTTCCACCACCTCATCCGCCCCTCCGATATACCTTCCACCGATGAAAACTTTAGGCAGGTCTACTCTCTTATCATCACTCCGGCCTTGCCCTATTTGAGCCATGATCTTCCGTATTTCGTCGAAGAAAGAGGCATCCATTGAGAGATCTCGCTCGTTGGACCACGCGGAGGCTTGTCATGTACACTACTACTCGCTTAGCCGCTCCAGGGATGGTGATCGCCGGATCAGGTTTCACGATTTCCTCAACTTTCACCAATTTCTCAGGTTTCACAATTTCCTCAACTTTCACCGATTTCTCCAGGTTTTCCGATTTCTCAGCTGCCACCATGTTCTTTGATTCTGATAAAGTTTCTTTCGGGTCTGATTTAGGTCGGGCGGAGAAGGCTTTGGTAATTCAGTTAGCGCGATTGACACGGTGGAAGATGGTTCCCCGTTTAACATCCGTAGTGACGGCGGCGGTGGTGGTGGCGCAATTTGGTGATGTAGACGAGGGTTCTTCCGGAATGGCATTCAAATCCGAAACGCTACCATGAGGGAAGAGATTCTCGATATCTTTTAACGATTGATGATTGAAATCTGGATTGGAGGGTATTCTACGAACTATTGGGGAAGAATTACCCTTCTTATTACTATCGTTCCTGCTTAATTTGCTCCGGGATCGCCACATTTCAATATGAGGTCTTAATCGGAAAAATCAAAGACAACCCAAAATAATTGACAGCCAAAAGGGCAAAAAGAGGGAATATTTACGCGATTCAAATCATACATGAAATGGTGGAGAAAATTGGGGAAGATGAAGAGGCAGATGCAGAGGTGGGGTGAGGGGGTCACCTTTTTCCTCTTTGTTTATTGTTGATTATATTTAATTTTCAAGGAAAAAAATATAGGGGTTAATATAAGACCAACCACGTAATCTAACTTAATTCCACGTAAGTTTTCGATAATGCCACGTAACCCCCAAATCAGCGAAAACCTACAGCCATGGGTCATATTACCCATTTTTAAATGGTCACCACAAGTTCGATGGGTAAAAGTGTACAAAAAAATATTCTTACCTAAATGTGGACAGAAGCAAGAGTTTGTTACCCATTTAGTTCATTGACCCTAAAAAAAATTGATCCTTATATCGTCACGTACCTCTAAGGTTGAATTATCTTAAATGGGTGTCGTGATATATATATATATATATATATATATATATATATATATATATATATATATATATATATATATATATATATATATATATATATATATATATATATATATATATAATTAAAACAAGATTAACAATAATTAAACTAAAACTTTATGAAAGAACAAAATACATGGAGAGAATTTGCACATTTAGAAGATAGTATTCAAATGGTGTATATTTATCCTTTATATCAAGTGGTATATATAGTACAAATTACCTTATTCATATATCATCAAATAGTTATTAATAGTAAGAAGATTTATCAGGAGTTGAAAATTGATCATTCACTTGGGTCCATTACCCATCATCTACTAGATGTAATAGTTATAACACTCCCCCTTCGATGGAAATTTTCAAACTTGAGTTCAACTTTGACTTACTACCTCATTAAAAACCTTGCTAAAAAATACTCAGTGGAAAAAAGACCTTTAGCGAAGGGAAAAAGAGTGCAGTGTATAGTTAACTCCCCCTCATTTAGAATTTTGTTACATTATATGTGTACGTGTCGCATTTCGATGCCATGGACATGTTTTCTGAATATTGCAATAGGAACTGCCTTCGTGAAAAGGTATGCTGCATTGTTGCTAGATTGAACAAATTTTATTTCAATATGATGGTTCTTTATGAGCTCTTGAGGGTACTTCAAGAATTTTGGAGGTATATGTTTTGTCATGTCACTCTTGATGTATCATTCTTTTATTTGAGTGACACATGTTGCATTATCTTCATAGATTGAAGTTGGAGTTTTATCTTTGTCTAGTCCACATGAAGTCAAGATGAGATGTGTCATCGATCTTAACCATGTGCATTCTCTACTAGCTTCATTTAGTGTAATTACTTCAGCATGATTTGAGGATGTGGCAACAAGTGTTTGCTTTTAAGAACGTCAGAAAATTGAAGTACCCCCGTTCACTAATACATATCCACTTTAAGACCTAGCTTTATAATAGTCAGACAAATAACTTGCATCTGCATAACCAACCAAGCCTTATTTTTTGAATTTTTAGGATAAAATAACCCTAAATCATTAGTTCCTTGAAGGTATCAAAAAATGTGCTTGATCCCTTTCCAATGTCTTTTTGTCGGAGATGAACTAAACATTGCTAGCAAGTTTATAGCAAAATAAATGTCAGGTCTGGTACAATTTGTAAGATACATTAGATGCCCAATTACATTAAGATATGATACTTCTTGACCAAGAACTTCTTCATTTTCTTTGCATGGGCAAAATGGGTCTTTATCAATATTTAATTATCTAATAAACCATTTCAATGCTTAAAGAGTTGGCTTTGTCCATATTGAAACATTTCAAGACATTTTCTGTATAATTTGATTGATGTACAAGTATTCAATTACGTATATGCTCAATCTACAAACCAAGACAATACTTGGTTTTTCTAAGGTCTTTCATTTCGGATTCTTTCTTCGAAAGTTCAATCACTTCAAGGATCTCTTTATTCGTTCCAATGATGTTTAGATCATCAACATAGATAGCTTTGATCATATATTCATATGTTGTTTTGTTATTAAATAAGCATGGACAAATATTGTTATTTTTATAACCTTTACTTGTCAAATAACCGCTTAAACGGTTGTACCACGTGTGTACAGATAGTTTTAACCCATACAAAGATCTTTTTGGTTTCATAGAATACATTTCTTTGGGTTTGCACTCAATGCTTCAGGAATTTTAAATCCTTTAGGTATTTTCATATAGATATCACTATCAAGTGATCCATATAAGTAAGTTGTAACAACATCCATAAGATGCATCTTTAAATTTTCAGACTGATAGGTTTATTAAATACCTAAAAGTGGTTGCATCCATAACTGGGGAATATGTTTCCTCATAATCAATTCTAGGTCTTTGAGAGAAACCTTGAGCCACGAGTTTAGCTTTGTATCTTACAATTTCGTCTTTCTCATTTCTTTTTTGCACGAAGATACATATATACCTTAAAGGTTTCACAACTCTAGGTGTGAGAATTACAGGTCCAAAAACCTTTCTCTTCTTAAGAGAAGTTAGTTCAGCTTGCATAGCCTATTTCATTTAACTCAGTTATGTTTATTTTGGCAATCAATGATAGACTATCGTTCAGGATCATCGTTCATAACATCACATGCAACCGAATAACAAAAATTCCATTTATATGATCAGTTTCATTTTGGCCACATATTATAATTGTATGACCATATTTTATTGCAATATCTTTATCATTTATTTCGTCTCTTGGGAAACTTATGATATTTTGTGTTTCTCCAGGAACACTTTCCTCGTGATCAAGTGCATTTTCTGCTCCTCTTCTTTTTTGAGGATTCTTATCCTTAGAACCAAATGGTCTTGCATGCTTTAGGCGTATTTTAGACTATTGAGTAACTTTGTCATTGCCTATCTGGAATTTCAATTCGAGCTGGAGCCGATATATATGATTTAGTCACCCTTTTTGTATCAATAAATGCATTAGGTAATTGATTTGCCATTTCTTGGAAATGCATTATCTTTTGAACTTTTGTTCACATTGTTATGTGTAAGGATCAATATATAACAAGGAAGCCTCATGTCATGAAAAATCCTTTTCTTGGCTTTTCTTTTCTCCCCCTAATGATGGGAAAACTGCTTTATCGAATTAGCAATCAGCAAGATGTGTTGTAAAAACATTACCTGTCAATGGTTCAAGATACCTTATGATAGAAACTGTTTCATATCCGACATAGATTCCCAACCTTATTTGAGGACCCATTTTTGTACGTTGTAGTGGTGTAATAGGAACATATATTGCACACCCAAAACTTCTAAGATGAGAAATATTTGGCTCTTGACCAAAAGCAAGTTGTTGGGGAGAATATTTATGATGTGCACTTGGTCTTATGTGAATGATGCAACATGTAAGATTTTCATGACCCCATATAAAATAGGAAGTTTGGTTCTCATCATTAATGGTCTAGGTATTAGTTAGAGATGTTCGATCAATGACTCAACTAAACCATTTTTTGTGTGTACATGAGCAACTGGATATTCAACAACAATTCCTACAAATATACAATAATCATTAAATTCTTGGGAAGTAAACTCACCAGAATTATCAAGTCTCACACTTTTGATATTATAATCAGAGAAATGTGCTCTTAATTTAATCATTTAAGCAAGAAATTTTGCAAATGCCATATTACGAGTTGATAATAGGCAAACATGAGACCATTTTCTAGATGCATCTAGAAGAACCATAAAGTATCTAAATGGTCTAGATGGTGGATGGATCGGTCCACATATATCACCTTGAATTCTTTCAAGAAATCTAGGTGATTCCTTTTCAACTTTCGTCGGTGAGGGTTTTATAATTAGTTTTCCAAGGGAACAAGATGTGCATGGTCTTGTGTTACCTAATTGAGGGAACTTCTGGTTCTTTAATGAATGCCCACGTGTATTCTCAATTATCCTTCGCATCATTGTTAATCTTGGACATCCTAATCTATCATGCCATAAACTGAAAGTCCTAGGATCACAATATTTTTTCTTTAACTACCATATTTGATTCAGACATATGTATGTATGATGTAAACCAGAACCAAACATTGGTAGTTTCTCTAGTACACAGATATTACATGTAATAAGCATATACTCCTTATTTTCAATTGTCACAGTTTTAGTGGCATATCCATTAAATATATATGTCATTGAAACTCAATGCATTTCTGTTTAACCTTGGAGAAAATACTGCATTTTTTATTAGAAACCTTGTACCATTAAGTAATATGAAATGAGCATTTCCTTATCCCGAAATCAAGTCTACGGGACCATGTACCAATAAGTAATTGTCACAGTTTGAGTGTCATATCCATTAAAGTAGTGTGTATGGTACCACATGTTGGATTAGGTGTCTAAGCCATGACTAATAATTAGTATTTATCTAATTAATAGTAGCATAGTCCATTTGGGTTGCCCTCATAGTTGGAGGATTAGCAGAAAGTCCGATAGAGAGAAAGATTGATTTATTATGTGATTAATAAATCAATAGAAA
This sequence comes from Cichorium intybus, assembly GCA_023525715.1. Classification (NCBI taxonomy): domain Eukaryota; kingdom Viridiplantae; phylum Streptophyta; class Magnoliopsida; order Asterales; family Asteraceae; genus Cichorium; species Cichorium intybus. Next base: position 47,180,860 of record CM042009.1, read on the forward strand.
TTAAATAAATAGTTTATTAATATATTTAAGTGATAATATATTAATTAGAAACTATAATAATTAATTAGAAATTTTTCTGGAATTAATTTGGCAGTTAAATTGATTAATTAAGGTGCAGGGACTAAAACTGTAATTATTTAATAGTTGAGTAAGTGACAGTTGAGTGAGTGAGAGTGGTGGTCGCAATTATATATGGAAATATATTTATTTTCGATTTTGATAATGAGGATAAAAGGGTTTGAATTATTAAGATAAAGGCTTATCTTAATTTGAATTCAAAAAGGTTTATCTTTAAGGTTTATCTGATCACCATTTGGAGCCTATAAATAGGGAGGCTCACCCTAACCCTAAAGCCACGATTTTGAAGCTCTCTCTAAAGGTATTTTCTACCAACAACTCCAAGCTAGGATGTGACTACATTTGAGGCAAGAGGTTTCTGTTGCTTTGCTTCCAAGATTCACTAAAGGTTGGTTTTTCTTGATCTTTCTTTTTAGTTAATCTTTTTCTGGCCTTCTAGGAATTGTTATATGTTTAATTAGGAGAAAAACTTAGATCTAAATAGGTTGCATGTGAACTTAGGATTTTTAGTTCATAGTTGCAGAAAACCTTTCAGTGGTATCAGAGAGTTTGGTTGTTTTTCTTGTTAAATTGCTATAACTGCTTTCCTTGTAATTAGGGTTTATAGTCTCTAAACCCTAATTTTGGGCAAATCGACAATTAGGGTTAGGGTTTTGAAAAACCCTAGCCCCTCCCCTCTATTTTGGCGATTTTATGATTAGGGTTTAGAAGGTATTCTATTTTTGGTAACTTTAAATTGTTTAAAAGATAAACCTTAAAACCTTCATCCTAAAAATCGAAAATTAGGGGATAAGGATAGGTTTTAATTAATTTGATTAATTTGATAAACCTATCTACATTTGAATTAATTTAATTAATTGGTAATTAAAAGATAATTCAAGGATTTAATTTAATTTAGAATTTAATTGTTTAAATTGGCGAAAATTAAAAGGATAAATCCTAAAATATTTTAAAAGGTTTAAAATATCAAATTTAATTAATTTAATTAATTGGTTAATTAAAAGATAATTAAAATCAATTTTCAAGGTTTAATTTAATTTGAAATTTAATAGTTTAAATCGACAATAAATTAAAAGATAAACCAGAAACAATTTTTTAAAAGTTTTAAAAAATTACATCTTATACATATTATAATTAGAAAGTTATTGTTATATGTATAAGATTAAAATGGTTATTCAAATTATTAGTAGGCCTCATTCACGAAGCTGGTCTATAAAGTGGGTATAAGGAGACTGCCTATAAAATGGCGGTCTAATGGGTGAACACTCTCGCCCACCACTCGCCTGATCAGTGGAGGGTCGTTAGCCGAACGGGTTTGATAGGACCGCCTAATCTCATTAAAAGTATAATGATATTATTCAAAGTACTAGAACCTTTTAAATAAAACCCCAAATCTAGCTACTTTAGGAAAAATGTGAATTGGTGCTAATCCATGAAATTGCACATTGTACTTTATGAAACATTGGTGGAGCGTGTGTGGTTAACCGGCACGGCAATTGGGGTTCATAAAGAGTTGCAATGGGTTTCCCGGGTATTATTATTGTTGATGGAGCGTGTGTGGTTTACCGGCACATCAATTAGATATGATAATTAACCCGAGAGTACCAAGCTAATTTGCATGGTTATTCACATCCAGTTTGTGATCCTCGGCATCCCAGTGACAAACAGTGGAGCACATCCGAGATTAAACATGCCATTGAAAAGTTTAATGAATCTCAACAGATCTAGGAATTTCATAAGATGAAATTGATAAGTGCTTATCTACCTTAATGACCATTATGTTGTGATTACGGCATCCCTCTTCACACCATAATTGGGGTATTTTGGATCCTATCCTTATTAAATAACATATTGGGTAATTATTTAAAAAGGACCAATTAAGCTAATAAATTCTATTTTCTTTTATAGATGTCAAGTGTCAATTCTCCTCTTTCTCCTCCTTCACCCATTTCTGAAAGCATCAGAATGCACCTGCTAAATATGGAAAGGCTGACTGGCCTCAACTGTAAAGAATGGCTTCGCAACTGGAGACTGGCTCTCGGCATTGCTGGCAAGCTACATCTCACTGAGTATCCGATCCCAGTTCCACCGGGACAAGTCATCATAAAAGGTTCTTATGATGAATCCGAAGAGATTCGTGACCTCATGCTATCAACCATTGACCCCGAGTTCCGCAAGGATTTTGAATCCTTGGGGCCATATGAGTTAATGCAACTGGTTGAGAAAAGGTTCCAGAAACCAGTTGAAGAGGAACGAACCAGGATCTTCAAAAGACTTGCAGAGTGCAAGCTGAAAGCAGGAAGTAGCGTCAATTCGCATGTTCTTCAGATTGAAGCGTACATAGGCGAATTGCATAAACTTGGTTATTCCATGAGTCAGGAAGAGAGTGTTAACATCCTACTCGCTTCGCTAACAAATGAGTACGATCTGTTCATTCAGACGTATAGAAAGGAAGACCAGAAAAAGACCCTCATGGAAATGCGTCCACTGTTGACTTTATACGAGTCACTCTTGGACAGGCATAGCTCCAATGGCTCAGCTACTTCTGGATTAAGTCCAGTGAAGAGACGTAACAAGAAACGGTCGAGATCGACTAGACATGTCTCAAACTGGGAATCCGCTAAATCGGATACAGTCACGGAAAGATTGGAAGACGCTCCAACTCTTTTGAAAGCTCATGTATATCTAAAAACCTCAAAACTCCTGTTCCAAGATTTCTTGATACATAATGTGACAGTCGCATTTTGAATTGTATGCAGGGAATCAAGAAGGCACGGGACTCTGTCGCATAGGAGCACATTTGGATTGGATCTCCAGCTCGTGCAGTTTTGAAGTTTAGATAGATATTAAATATTGTTATTAGTCTTTAGATACATTTTTGACATTGTCTATTACATTGTTCAAGGATCTAACTTTTAATAAAATTGTCATATTTTCTTTTAACACCTGTTGTCTGAAATTATCCTTGAAATGTTATATGAATGTGTTGAATGTATGATTAGTAATAACTTGAATGTTGATGCATCCAAAGTGTTTGGATTCAAGAATTGTGTCATTTATGATTGTTAATACAAATGTTATAAGAATCAATTCAACCATAGGTCCAGTTGGACAGGACCTTGGAATCATTTGACTTAGAGTCACTTGATGAATTAATTTCTTAATGTGTCAAGAAATGAATCAACCAAAGGTCCAGTTGGACAGGACTTTGGAATCATCTGACTTGGAGTCAGATGATGATTAAGTTCTTTATAAAGCACATGTGGCAAGAAATGAATCACCCAAAGATCCAGAGGATAGGATTTTGGAATCAGTTGACTTAGAGTCAACTGAAGATTGCAAGTCTTGAACAAAGTCATAAGTTTACATAGATATGTAAAGGACATTGAGATTTAGAGCAACGGACACACCTGTTGTTGTGTATTGCTAGAATCTTGATATAGAACACAATTGTTTGTACTTCACGATATTCATCATTCGGTATGACGAATATGACATTGCTAATCGGGATAAGCAATTAAATTGAAACCTCGAACAGTTCAAGGACTTCAAAGGAAGTACAAGTTTCACAGAACCTGAGCGATAACATAAACTGAGAAAAAGATTTCACAGTTCATTCTCTTCCAAGAATATTAATGGTTATAATGTGTCTTAGGGAAGATAATGGAGCATTGGTCGAAACAGTTTGATCCTCGGTGTATGAGATACATTGCCAATTAGTTTCCAATAAGATGAACACTATACCAGTCAGTCCATATAAACCATACTCCGACCACATCCTAGACTAAGTAGGTCTTGCAGACACTGCCTGAAATGTAAAGCTGGGATTATCCCACTTGTACATAGAAAGTCCAGGGTCTTGTAGTGTTCATCTGAACCGCATGACCAGCTGAACTTGATAAGCATTATCGTTTCATTAGCTATCCCACTGTAACTAAAGAGCTCTTTTAGAAAGAACTCATGGTCTAAGGAAACAGTGGGAGTTGGGACAGTCCTAAATGAGTTTAGGATTAGCAATGAAAGAACCTTTTAGCCATCACTAGGCTTAGAGCAGAAATCAGATTTCTGCTTTACAACTGACATAATCTCCTCTTAACCAGTAGTATTGATCACCATCATAAGTAGTTGTGATCGGGGTGACATACTGATTAGTGGTAAAACACTGTAGTTGGTACGGATTTGCAATCCGACTACTTGGAAGCATTGGTGAGCCCGGCTGCTGCCAAATAAGAGGACCTTAGGACGAGACACAGTCTGTGTGAAAATTTGATTGATTTTACACCTGGTCTAAAAACCAGTGGGTGTAACTGAATCATCAAAAGAAAGCAACATGGACATATACATACCTTCAGAGCATCTAGTTGAGTGAATCGATACTCAGAGTCAAGCAATTGATTCCGAGTAAAGCACTCTCAATAGAAGATGAAATCCGAGAGGATTCTGCATGGCATAGTGTGAGTTGTTAGTGGAGCATGTGTGGTTTACCGGCACACTAATAGGGACACACATAGAGCATGCCATTACAAAGGTACATGGCCCCGGGTTTCGTCCCACGGGCATCTAACAAGAAAGGATATTCAGATTCTCAAAATATGCCAAAGGATTGGATTTTGAGAAAGGGCTGAAAGATTTCCATTAAAATGTCAGAAAGGTTTGGATTCTCAAAATGTGCCATAAGTCCTGGATTTTGTGAATAGCCTATAACCGTGTCAAAGCCAGTAGGAGTCGCCGTTATCCACTATCCCTACATGTGGGATAAATAATGGTTCTAGGAAACGTCTCTTTTTCATTACGAAGTGTAATGACTTGGTGTTAAGAGACGGATCGCTATGAAAGCCTTAATAGAAATACGGCATACTCAGGTGGTTGTAAACGTCTATGAGATATATCCAGATTCTGCCAAGATGTTCTTGATGAGATTCAAGATGCATAGACTTAGGAAAAGTTTTTCATGTCATTGCAAAGTGTGATGACTTGGCATGAAAGAAATAAAGAAGGTGCAACATACTCATGTAATTCACAGTCATCTATTGGAAAGATGAAGTCGCCAGCATAGACCTAGCCATTGCATGATCTTGATAAGATTCAAGATGCATGAGAAAAGTCTCTGAAAGGAAAATAGTTTTTCGAAAATCATGACACAAAGGATTATAAATAATCCTTGGATTCCGAAAGGGTTTGGAATAGGATTAAATCAGGATCCACAAGTTTTGGATCGATCATAAAGTCATGAACATGTCCTGATAAGTTGGATTCAGGACATTGCATGGCTGGGAATACTGGATGGATTGGTTGAACTCAAGTGAGAATTCATTAGGAAATGATTAGGGTGAAAGTGATAGTATTAATTTGAAAGATTTTCAAAGTGGTAATTATTAACATCAGGACATGATGTTAAAGGACTTCATGGTTAAAGAGTCTCGTTGGTATTCTGATGGAGCGCGTGTGGTTCACAGGCACATCATAACACCTCGAAATAGTCTTAGGGTGCAGACCCAGAACCATAGGAAGTCACAGTACACAGAATGGAGTTAAAAGAGAAATTGACATGATAACATATTGAGATGTTATCGGATAAGCATCCGATTGGATCATCTGCAATAAAATGTATAAGTATAAGATACTTTGGATACATAGAAAGAGTGTAAGGTTGATAAAGACATAGATGTAAAATTAGAATTGAAAGTTTAAAAGAAATCTTGAAACCGATAACAGTTTATGACAAGGTCCGACTTGGTGATTACCTTGTGGAGACTTGGTAATAAGCAGGAGTAGCTGCCAGTCAGATCTTTATGTTTCACTTTTGCATGTTTTACTTCCCGAATAATTTAATTATTCAGATAGGTCCACAGTCGCTCATACTTTGGGAAGTAAGTATTGAATCAAGACTGTCATGAATTGGTTTGTAGACTGTCTAAGGAGTTAGACATAGCAATAGGATTGCTACAACATTCATGAGTATTTAGAAATAGAGATTTGAGTATTGGATAAACCCACGCTCAACAGATTGCTTCATGGATTATATCACAAGCAATGTTGAGACGATAATATCTTATGATCTTGAAGTGGAGAGATATGAGTTATGATTTACAAGGCAGTTGTTCATTGATAATATGAAAACGCATCGGTAACTCGATGTTATAAAACATGTTGTTGTGAATGATTTGACTTGTAAAAGATATAAGCATATAAGTCAAAGCTTATTCGTTCCTTGACCCTGATGGGAAACAGATATCTGTAGGCCTCTCGATGATTTTGAAGTTGACTAAAGTGCTGGCCAGCCTGGACTAAATTGATGTGTTCAATTAGAAGTCCCAGAGTCATAAGCAAAATCGGAAATCGGGAAACAGAATATCGGACAGAGATTGATCTCAATCCATGTCTCGTGTCTGAAAAATATCTTGTTGGACGAAGGATCATATGATCACTTATCATTGGACAGAACTGACTAGGTCAGAGTTCGGCAGCGGTTTCTAGGAAGCTACAGTTGCTAATTAATTAGAGGTTAAATTGGTAATTTTAGTCATAGACTTATCCAAGTGGGAGACTGTTGGATTAGGTGTCTAAGCCATGACTAATAATTAGTATTTATCTAATTAATAGTAGCATAGTCCATTTGGGTTGCCCTCATAGTTGGAGGATTGGCAGAAAGTCCGGTAGAGAGAAAGATTGATTTATTATGTGATTAATAAATCAATAGAAATTAAATAAATAGTTTATTAATATATTTAAGTGATAATATATTAATTAGAAACTATAATAATTAATTAGAAATTTTTCTGGAATTAATTAGAATTAATTTGGCAGTTAAATTGATTAATTAAGGTGCAGGGACTAAAACTGTAATTATTCAATAGTTGAGTAAGTGACAGTTGAGTGAGTGAGAGTGGTGGTCGAAATTATATATGGAAATATATTTATTTTCGATTTTGATAATGAGGATAAAAGGGTTTGAATTATTAAGATAAAGGCTTATCTTAATTTGAATTCAAAAAGGTTTATCTTTAAGGTTTATCTGATCACCATTTGGAGCCTATAAATAGGGAGGCTCACCCTAACCCTAAAGCCACGATTTTGAAGCTCTCTCTAAAGGTATTTTCTGCCAACAACTCCAAGCTAGGATGTGACTACATTTGAGGCAAGAGGTTTCTGTTGCTTTGCTTCCAAGATTCACTAAAGGTTGGTTTTTCTTGATCTTTCTTTTTAGTTAATCTTTTTCTGGCCTTCTAGGAATTTTTATATGTTTAATTAGGAGAAAAACTTAGATCTAAATAGGTTGCATGTGAACTTAGGATTTTTAGTTCATAGTTGCAGAAAACCTTTCACCACAATCTGCTATTAAAATATCTCCAATATTTCCTTGGTGTTGTGCTCCAGTTGAACTTATATTGAACATCATATATGCAAGAAATAATGAGTCAATAAACATAATCATAATAGTTATTATAAAGAAAGTTCATTTATTGTAGCAAAACCTTACATAAAAAGAAATAAAGAAAAACACGTTGTTAGAAAAAAGTTGAAATATTTAGTCTATGTCTTCCATGTCATTGTAGAAATCAGTAGTAGTTATTTTAGTGAATTCAACATTATCAATGAGGTTTAATTCCTTTCAATTCCCTTTAATAGAATCCTGATGAAGTTGAAAAAGATGTGCAAGTGTGCCAAAAGTCCTTGACCAATGGCCTGTGCTACCACATCTATAACAGGTTGCATCAGATTTCTGTGATGTCTCGACATCAAGTCTTGCCACTTTGGCCTTATCCTGTGGTTGGGCATTGTTTCTTTGTGAAGAATGGTAATTATTCCTTTTCTGGCCACGACTACGGTTATAGGAATTACCCATTCCACGACTAGAATTATAGTCTTGGTTTTGGCTAAACTAGCCACGACCAAAACCTTGACCTCGTCCTCGACCACGACCACATCCTCGTCCACGTGTATTATTTCTAGGACCATCAATATTTGTAGCATTTGCTTCAAGAAATGCTACTGATCCAATCGGATGAGATTCATGGTTTTTCATCAATAGTTTGTTATTTTGTTCTGCCACATGGAGATATGCGTTTAGTTCAGAATATTTTGTGAACTTTTGCAACCGATATTGTTCAAAATATATAGGTAGCGTTTGATGCATGAAGTGTGGAATAAGTTTTCTCCAACATATCTTCATCAGTAACATCCTATATATATATATATATATATATATATATATATATATATATATATATATATATATATGTATGTATGTATGTATGTATGTATGTATGTATGTATGTATGTATGTATGTATGTATGTATGTATGTATGTATGTATGTATGTATGTATGTATGTATGTATGTATGTATGTGTTAGTTATTTTTGTTAGTGTTATTTTTCTCCCACTTAGAAAAAAAAATTGTGAGTTGTCTCCTCCATTTGGTTAAAATAAATTCTCCTTGTCTACAACCTTAAAGCATTTTGTCCTAAATCTGCTACAATATTTAAAATGAGAATCCAAAATAGACCAAATGAATAAATAATACACATAAGATCAATGTTACCAATATCATGTAATGACTTATAATGGGAAAATAAAATGTTCGCCGTATACTTACCTGAAACGAATATCTTGCGACTATTAGGCAACCCAAAGCTGCTTGTATAGTTGTATCATGTAAAGACTACAAAAAAAAAAAAGAGTATTAATCTAAAATCAAATTAATTAACAAAAATAATGAGAGCTAATTACACTATAGTTGCCACAAGGTTTGAGATGTCTTGTCTAAAACTTCAGCAGCGATGTTAAAAGATTTTGTAGGACAAAATTACTTAATTTATAATCTATACTATAATTTTTACTTAAGCACCGGAATTGGATCTCTATATTAAAACGGAACCTTTGCACATGCTATACTACTTCTAGCTCCATCCTTGCAGGCTTGCATGTATAACTTGAACGTTATCATAAATTACTAAAAATACGTTAATAGACAGATGATAAAAAGTTTACTTCTCGAATATGGGTTTCAAAGAAAAAGTGTCAAATATGGTTCAATTAGTATATTTTAAATAAAAATCTATAAAAAATGGGAAATTTTTTTGAAGTTTGTTTAACTTGAAAAGTTAACATTCGCTTCTTGGCACTTTTATAGAAAGAGATTGGACGCCTTTATAAAATGAGGGGAAGAAGGACAATTGTACAAGTAAATAAGTTCAAGGTACTACTCCTTATTGCGCACACACTCGGCGTGTGTCTATGTGTGTGTTTGGTTAGATTCGTTCCCATAAAGAAGTTACAAAGAGAATTGCAAGAAGGAATAACACAACATGCATGGCTAGAACTTATGCCTTTATTAATTATACCCTTTCATTTTTATTGTTACAATAAAATCCCTAGGGTCTATATAGGGTTTCCTAATTCTTGCGAATCACCTATAAGTTAATGTCTAAATAAGTTGAATATATTTTAATTTGTTAACTTTGATTGTCATGTGTTATTGTAGATAACAAATATAAAAATAAAAAATAATAATAATAATAAACTAACTAACTAACTATGGCGCAGGACAAAGTTTGAACCTTGTTGAAGAACACAAAAATGGGAAAAACATATGTATGTATATTGACAGGATTGGTCTATTGATTTTTAAAGCCCTATACGAATAATAATGACCCTAAATATATTTTTTTAGTGACAGATTTAAGGGATTAGTGACGGAATTTTACGAGGTATTAGCGATGGATATTTGCAAATAATTAACGACAGATAAGTCATCTGACCCGACCTTTTGGCAATGGTAATATTGTGTCACTAATCCGTCGCCAATGGTTTATAGCGATGGATTACTGACATATTTTTTCCATCATTAATATACTAAATGTAATATTTTTTTCGGGCCCCTTAGACGATAGGGACCATGTGCAGTCGTACACCTCACACTCCCTTAGAATCGGCCATGTATATTGAATATATTGTGAAGGGAAAAAACATTTAAAGGTGTAAGTTATCATGCAATCATGTACACAAAGTTGATCTCAAATGAGATTGCAAGTTAAAAGCATTTATGATCTAACACTATTATTGGAATTCATCTATTAATTTCAACGGTGCACTTCGGAGGGCACGGTGGGTGGTCATTTTGAGGGCTACCTAATAACTCAGTGGAAAAAATATTTATCTTCATTTGATGTGTTTGAAGAAATTGGGTGATGGAGGAATGTATGCTTTTTCTTGGTTTGGGGAAGATACTTTTGTAGTCGTGGTTTCCTAAACTTTTGCGTCTAGACCATGATAGTCATGTTATGGTATGTGATCGGGTGTCAGTAACTACGCAGTCTACTTGTTTGCTCAGATTCGGGAGGGGGTCTAGAACACGACCAATGGGTCGATCTTCGGTCTCTAATGCAAGATGTTATTTTATCTCAGCAATGTGGATATGGGAGTTAGAGGCTAGTGAGGTGTACACAATTTCTTTGACTAAGCACTGGATTGATAAAATCACATTATTGGTGGATGCTACTCCTAGGAGATGGAATAATCTTATGCCTATCAAGGTTAATGTCTTAGCGTGGATACTTATGTTGAATAAACTTCTAGTCAAGTCTAATATTGATACACGAGGCATTGATATAGATTCTCTTCTTTGTCATGTAAACATGCTCCAACAAATCAACTCGAAGGTTGTGATGCAACTCACCTTTACGTACCTCCACACTATTTGTTGGTATTGTGCCGTTTCAAAACTGAGTAGTCTACGTAAATGACCACCTCGTTGTCTCGGTACCCGTGAAATTTCCGTTCGTTTTCTAAGTACGTTATCGTTCGTTGCATCATTTGACCAACAAATTCCATTTCCGACATTCGATTTGTATCCTCGGATGAACTCGAAGATGACGATTGCGAATACATTTTAAAATTTGATATTTGAAAGTATTTTTATATATTTGAGTGATGTGTTGGGTGTTGGTTGTGCAAAATAATAGGAACCATCCTTAAAACCCTTGGATCATTATATCAACGTCTTAGATTAAAAAGGATGCACCAGAAAGTTATACACCTTGTGCAGGGGATTATTCCCAGGGAATGGCATATTGGGTTTTTAACCCATCTAGTTTGGTTCTCGATTCTTAGTTATTTGAGTGTGGGTTGTTGATTGTTGAGCTAATCGATATCTGATACCAATTTATCGAACCTGCTTGATCCAGTTTGATACGTATAATTCATTGTATGTACGTATAATCGATTTTCAAAATGGTTCTCTCGGATTCAAAGTCGGGAAAAAAGGATCGCTAAAAATCGTCTCTCACAATCGTACGTATTCTGATGTGTTCACTGATGAACATTGTTCATTGATGAACATATGTTCATTGATGAACATATTCCGGCTTCAATGTCAACCAACAATCGATACCTTCCAATCAATCGCGATAGGTTGTTTTTTGTTTGATTCCGTGAATTGTATGTACGTATAATCGATTTTCGAAATGGTTCCCTCGGATTCAAAGTCGGGAAAAAGGATCGCTAAAAATCGTCTCTCACAATCGTACGTATTCTGATGTGTTCATTGATGAACATATGTTCATTGCTGAACATAACAGTTTACGTTTGTTGACGATCATGCCCTTTTACTTATATTTTAATCTTACGGTTAGAAACTTGGTTCTGCAGTTAGGCAATATATTTTTGTTCTACATTGAACTCATCCATATATATATATATATATATATATATATATATATATATATATATATATATATATATATATATATATATATATATATATATATATATATACATATATATATATATACATATATATATATATACATATATATATATATATATATATATATATATATATATATATATATATATATATATATATATATATATATATATATATGGAGAGGTTAAAATGAGAATGATAAAAAGGTTGAGAATGTGAGAATGATTCTGGACCAATGAAATCATAAGGGTATATTAGTAATTATATATTTTAATTAAATTATAACAAAATAACATTTATTCTAACTTCCTAAAATTTAGGATTTTGATTGATAATTACCTAAAATAAAGGAATTAATTGATTTTTTTGTTATTCTATTAATTGAAGAAAAAAATTAATTTTTTTATTTGTTTTTCCAAAATTCGAAAATTTAATAATTTTTTTTCACGGTTTCATTCATTCATGAATAGAAAATAATATAGTTTTATGATTTTATTGAATTAATTTTTTTACAGTATTTTTATAGTAATTATACAAACTTCTGTCGTAATCATCAATGAATAAAATATATATAAAAATGAACTTTTTGAGAATTTTAAAAATTGTATTTGATATGAATGTGTTAATCACGAATGATTACAAGTAACGATAAATACTAAAATGAATAAACTACAATAAAAATATAAAAATTTAATACAATTGTAATCATAACACAAAGATATAAAAGAAACGATACATTTGTAATCATTAATGAATAAACGATACATATAAAAAATCCAATGCACTTGTAATCATAAAGTCAATGTTGCGGCCTTGATTGTTTTTCTTGCTTCTACCATCACACATACAAACAAAGATGGGGCATTCATCATCATTTTTTGTTCTCGGTTCACACCTGTAAAATCAAGTTTAAAGATATTAAAAAACAAATCAAATACTATAGTGTTGTGTATGCATATTCATAAATGATTATGTCTATATTAAACCAATTCAAAGTTATAATCATAATAGATTATAACTATAACTGATTTGTTAATAAAAATACGATTATAACTAAAGTTATAGTTATAATCATAAATGATTATAACTATTGTTTTAATCATTTAGTGTGCATTAATAAACATGCTTATAGCTATAATCACAAATGATTATAACTGATTTTCTAATAATTTATACAATCTCAAATTGTATAAGTACTAGTACAGACATAGTTATAAACATTAATGATTATAACTAATTAGAAATGACTATAACTAGTGTTCTAATATTTTATGCAACAATAGTTATAATCATTAATGATTATAACTAATACAGTCAAAGGAAAAATAAAAGAGTGTTTATTATCTCAAATTGAAAGTTTAATTTCTGATGTATATGATTCAGTCATACAATTGTGTTGATCAATTATTCACTACTTACCATTTTACCCAAACTATCATATTAAACTTGTTTTACAGCCATGTAAACTAAACATTTAACCATTTTAAATGATGAATGTAATCATTAAAATATTAGATATTGCCAAGCAGTTTCATTGATTTATGAGGTGGATGTAATCATTAAAATATTAGATGTTGAAAATAAACACACATAAAAAGCATACATATGTACGTAAAGGTGAGATGAAACATATTAAAATATTAGATATTGCCAAGCAGTTTTTCTTCTTCTTATCGGAATTCGCTCAGTGCAATGGAACCTCTACTTCTGTTTTTTTTTTCTCGTAAGCTTAACAATTACCATTTTTTCTCTCGTAAGCTTAACAATTACCAATGGTGATAGTTTAATTTTAGATTTTGAATATGTACCAATAATTTACGGATTTAAATGATAAACTAAATCGTGATTTTAAGGATACTCAAATACATGAAAACCAGCTCATGTGAAGAATTAGTATACAGGGAACCAATTCAATTTTAAAAAAATTACACACATTACCTGTTCTGAAACCGATGGTCTTTTTTTTTATTTGAGCCGCACAAAAGTTTTATTGGGTTTAAACCCTAGCCGTGGTTGGAGAATCAAGTGGCAGTGGGGCGAAATACACACAACCGCTAGAGAATCGAATAGGGTTGAGAATCAATGCTTACCGAGTGCTGCAATTTCTTGTGATTGGCGGCTGGTTGTGAGGGATGAACAAATTAATTTAGGGTTTGTATTTTTTTAGTATCGTAAGTTTAAGAGAGAGAAAGAGAGACATAATCAATTCCAATCAATATCATATTTAATAGGCTAATTTTACAAATTGGTTCAATTAGTTTTACAATTGACATATATTGCACATTGATCCTAGCCTTAGATTTGACAATTTAGACGGCTGTGATTTCTTCTCACTTTCTCAACCTTTTAATTCTTCTCATTTTATCCTACCTCTATATAATATATATATATATATATATATATATATATATATATATATATATATATATATATATATATATATATATATATATATATATATATATATATATATATATATATAATTTAATTTTTGGAAAAAATAATTAGCCTTTGCATATATAGCCATAGAAGAGGGTGATTTGTAAATTATTATGAGAATATCATGTATGGATAGGACTGTGGTTGAGCCCATAACCTACGATCATCCACTCAACCTAGACGGTGTATCTGCACGTGTAAAAAATGCCAACGTGGAACCCCCAAGGTGTGGGATATGCACACCGGCCGGCCTTATATAATATTTCAAAATAACTGAAAATGGTAATGATCTTTTTGTTAAAATGTTAAGACACAAGAAAATATAATAGTAACTGGACTTAAGAAAAATCTAGTCCACTATGATTGGGTTATATGGGAATGTAAAAGCCCAAATTTTTATTAAATTGCAATAAGTTATTTTGAAAATAATTTAGCGTTTATTTATTAAGATAATAAGTAGGGATTGGGTGTTAAATGGGAAAATACTAACTTATCTTCCTCTTTTTTATATATTTTCGGAATAAGAAAAAAGGGAAATAACGATCATTTAAATACCGTTTCTATTTATTTATCTACGGAATCGAAGAAATAAGAAAGGGTTAAATTGGCAAATTATTTTGGGGCTTTCTTGTGGTCATCAATGGAAAGAAAGCGCATAGACTTGGTATGTATGTTGCATACGTATTATTCAGAACGCAGGAAAGAAGAACAAAAAAAATAGAAACAGGTGTGTTGTGTGTTGCTCAAGCGGAGAAAGAGTCGGAGAGATAGAGTTCGTGAAACTGGGAGACAAACACCGAGTAGATCAAGCAGCAAGGGTTGCTGCCTTCGAGAACGCTGCCGCTGGAGGAACGGAACCGGCACTTCACCAGTAGACGGCGACAGGGTGGAGCCAAAGACGACCTGGGAGTCTGGAGATGGCGGTGGCGGTGATTTCTTCACTTTGGGCAGCCCGAGAATTTCAGAATTTCTCTCGTTTTACAGAAATCTGAAGGT
Organism: Cichorium intybus; assembly: GCA_023525715.1. Lineage (NCBI taxonomy): Eukaryota > Viridiplantae > Streptophyta > Magnoliopsida > Asterales > Asteraceae > Cichorium > Cichorium intybus. The sequence goes on from CM042009.1 coordinate 47,196,082, forward strand.
AAACATTCAAGCCCTTGAAATCGATTCATATAATCAGGGATTGTTGATGCATGCTTGTGCTTTGAGTGTAAATTGATTTGTAATGGATTTATGTCAACTATTATGCAATGAATTTTAAAACCCTAACCTAATTGTTCAAGTGTATGATCTAAAATTTGAAGCTTGGAACATATATACCATACATATATAAATTGGGTGAATTGATGCTTAGTATAGTGGATAATGGTGTGGTCTGATGATAACTTCCTATAAGTTTCAAGTCTACAATGGATACCATATTATGTCAAAGTTAGTATCTATCAGCTGTACCTTGTCTTAAGTTGGATTTATGAAAATGAAACTATGAAAGGATCAAAAGAATAAAAATGGATGATTTAAAATCTTGGCCGCTTTGACTTTCTGTTAAAGTCAAACAGTTAGTTAAAAAATAGAATTACTTGAAGTATATCTGAGATATCTTGAAACTGGGTTTCGAGTCATGAAATACTATTGGTAACAAGATAGAAACATAAATTATCAAGAAATCTGAGCTTTTGAGGTTAGTGAAAATAAGTCGACAAAAAGGGGAACAATTCTAGGCCGTTAAATGGTGATGTTGAGTTCAAAATCCAAATACTTGATAAATTATCATATAGTGTATTACTTGGACGGAATAAGTATAAAAATGGGACAATTTTAAGGATTCAATGGTCAAAAGGAATAAAGTAAAGGTACTTGGATATTTAATGTGATGCAAGTGACCATGGAAATGATTGATATGTATGCAATAAGCATCAATACAAGTGAATAATACCTAAAGTTTGATAAAAAAAAAAATTGCTTAAAATCTATAAAATGTCAATTGAGCGGTTGTTACAAATATGACACATAAAGGTTTTGGAAATAATCCAAAACTTAACTACTATGATTACTTATCATAGAACCAAGCAAGAAAGAAAGAAATAACAAATGTTGGATCAAGAAAACGTGTATTTTGCTTAACCCTAAAAATGTCCAAAAACAGATACGATCAAAAATAAAAGTTATGTTTTAAGCATATGCAAGTGCATATGAGTATCAAATGAAGTTCGAATGATATTTATAAACTATTTGAAGTATATTGGTTGTTATTACATGGAAAATAATAAGTTTTTGTAACAATTTTTTTTATAGAAACTTTAACATGCCAAATTGTCAAAAATGACATAAATGGAAAATGAAAGATGTTGGGCAATCTAAGCAACTGTATGAATTCATGAAACAGACTTTGACAATTTGACATGTAAATTATATAAAAAGCCTTTCTAAATTGCAAGAAAGTAGAAACCACATATCGGAAAGTAAAATGCGTAAATAGGTAAAAGTATCATAATGAAAGTTTATTTAAGGATTAATGAACAAAATGGGTAACAAACTCTTGCTTCTGTCCACATTTAGGTAAGAATGTTTATTTTGATTACTTTTACCCATCGAACTTGTGGTGACCGTTTAAAAAAGGGTAATATGACCCTCAATTGTAGGTTTTCCCTGATTTGGAGATTAAGGTGACTTACGTGGCATTATCATGTATTACGTGGCATTACGGAAATATTATGTGGCCATTAACTTAAATTACGTGGCAAATGCATAACCCAACTCTACCCAAATGGTTCTACCCATGACCCAACTCTACCCTAACCCAAAATCCTACCCTAACCCGGTTCACCCTTTCTCTCTTTCCCTCTTCTCCCTCACGCGAACAGCAAACCTCCCGTACCCCCATCCCCCATCTCCGGCCTTCTTCTCCGGCCAAGACCACAACCGAGCACCGCTTCCGCCACCGCCTTCGAAACCTGCAGCACCCTCCCTCTCCTCTCGCCCCCGCTACCCTCCTCCTCCTTTTCACCACTCGCGATCTGCTTCCACTTCTTTCCCCCCAATCGAACCATAGCCACCTGCTCGCACCACCGTCCTCTCCTTGCTACTCTCACCTTCTCCCTTTCTCTCCCTCACTCGCGAACAGCTGCTACCAACGGATCGAGCCCAAACCGACCGAGTCGCCGCCTGCAACGTCCGATTCAGCCCACCTAGCCGCCGGTTCTTGCTACACAACCACCGGTTCCGAGCTCCGGTGGCCATCCGCAGCAAACCCCTGCCCCCATTTTCCGATCTGCAACCTATTGAGTCGACTCAGTCATCTCGGCAAGCTGACTCAGTGAACCGGGCCGAGTCGAGTACCATAAGTTTGATGGGTAATGTCACGTAATATTTCCATAATGCCACATAATATACGATAATATCCAAATCAGCAAAAACCTACAATCGTGGGTCATATTACCCTTTTTTAAACGGTCACCATAAGTTTGATGGGTAAAAGTGTACAAAAAAACATTCTTACCTAAACGTGGACAAAAGGAAGAGCACTAAAATGCAAGAATGGTCACTTTTTGGAAAATGTGACCAATTTAGTCAAAATTTTGAAAAATACCAAAATGGCTCAAATGCTTATTGAAACATATTCACATCACCATTGGTATAATTTTTCAACCAAATGACATTGATTTGTTCACAAGTATTCAAAAAAATGACATTTTATGAGACAAGGGTTAATCTTTACTTGGATAACTATGATGCAATTTTTGGATTATCAAATATCAAGTAAAGTGGGTTTGAGACTAGTTTGCTACCTAGTCTCTCTTGGTGAGTAAATATGGATTTTTTTCTTAGGTGCATGTCGCAATTGTTTGTTTATAACAAATGTTTTTATTATGAAATCAAATGTTGATGAATGAGGATTTTTATGAATTGATATTGAGTGTTTATATGCTTTCTTATGATTTGTATAATAAGAATATTAGGATTCATGAATAGCACTTTATATGTGTGGAACGACTTGTATTTGGAAAGTGTGCATGTAGTACGTTCATCCATACATATGAATGTGATTTCATTGGTTAGGTAGTATGCCTAGACACTCATCTCAATAAGGGGATTGTGGCATTATGATGCCAATTGAACTCAAGCTACGACTTATAGAATATGTTCATCCTAAGTGGTAAGGAGTTGGCGAATATGACAATGGAGACGTGGACTCCGCAAAACTTGTATATGCTTGCAAAATCATGCATTGCATTACATGACATTGCATTATGCCTGAAAGTATTTTTATGAACTTATGTTTTGATTTCAAATGAACTGGAATGGAATTGAAAATGATTAAATTCTTTTTCTTTAAAGCCTATGTATCTCACGAAACAAAAGTCTTTATTATTTCTTTTATGTGACATGTTTCTTAGACATATGTTTACTTGGCAATGGATTAAAGTTGATAAAAGTATAGAAATCATACAAGACTTTTTAGATATAGAAGTGACGACCTAGATAAATAACTCCCTAAACATTATAGTTATGCCACAATTTTGAGGAAGATTATGTATTTGGTTTAGTGGTACCCCGTGTAGATTATGTGTAATACTTTTACTTGTCCTGCGTTTTTGTTTAATATGTTTTCGATACTTATGTCATGTATGGATTTACCCACCTTGTCGAAAACTCGTGTCGAAATATTGATGTAAGTGTTGGCTCTAATCAATCCCGGTTGCGATAAAAACGTGTTTGACCTTATCTTTTGTATGTTCCAAAAAAAAGATATAAAGAGTCGGATGTTTCAAGTTGGTATCTAAGTCATAGTTTAAGCAAATTAGGTGTCGAGACCCAAACCTAGGTTTAAACAATGTGAGGCTTAAGTGAGACTACAAACATAAGATAATACTATGGGAAAGAACGTAACGATTACGATAAGATGTGTCATGATAATAGGTTGTTGAGCCTACAAACCTAAGATATGGCATAAAGAATGACTAGACCGTTGTTTCTAAGATAAGAATGGACTATTAGGCAATTATGTGCCTATTAACTTATATACATATATATATATATATATATATATATATATATATATATATATATATATATATATATATATATATATATATATATATATATATATATATATATATATATATACTTACTAAAGTTTATTCATACTGAAAGTAAGAATTCTCTATTTTATGACAACTGATATGCCTTATGCAGATTGCTTACCACTATAGTGTATGCATATTGGAATAAGATGAAGTATGGTTGAAAATATTAAAGAAAATATGATGAGTATATCCCACCTAGTTGGGAAACCCAAAATGAATGAAATACGATTACATAATGCAAACCTCCCAAGTTTGTGTAACCAATGACTCTATTGACTAACAGAAACTAAAATATGAGAGATGGAATGAAAAAATAATCGTGTCACTATGATGGCCAAAGCCAAGTATGTTGGATAATAAACACTAGTAAGGAAAGAAAAATAATGTATTTAGCCAAAAAAAATAGATGGTAATAAGTTTGGTTTGTCACCCAAAGACAACCATATGATTATATGGAACAATTAAATAATTTTGATAAAGTGTTAACTTAAGTGAAAATATTATGCATAAATAAGCATTAGGCAAAAAACCAAATATGAGACTAAGAAAAGATGAATATCACTTTGAAATAAGGAGTTATGACTTTAAAAACCCAAAAAGCAAAGAAGCATAATGGTTGGACAAGTTACAAGGTAAATTTATATTGCCTTAATGAGTAAAATGACAAAGTATAGTGGCCAAATGGGAAAAGAAATGTATATGGAATGCTCCTAAGTATTTTACACATGTAAGAAGAAATACAAGATAAGTAAAAAGTTTACCAAAGTTGGTATAAAAATTTAATGAGAAATGTTCTGTATAAGATAGTATATTGTTATTGATGTCAAGTGGTGATAAGAGAAAATGTTAATGGCTAAACACTTTCTTATATGGTATGGTAATACGATAAGATAAAGAAATGCAAAAGATATATGGTATGGTAATACGATAAGATAAAGAAATGCAAAAGATATGAAAATAAGTAAAAGTGTGTAAACCTAATACACTAGTTTGAAAGTTTTCAACTCCCAAAGGGAAAATAATTTAGTATTAAATACTCTAGAAGTATTTCATAATTAGTGGGAAGAAATACAGTTAAATAGTAAAGATTGATGAGCCTCAAGAATGGTAAGAGTTGTCAATTGACAATTGTAAGTTTCTAAAAGTACACTTCCTTAATGTACTAACTTGATAAAGTAAAATACCTATATAAAAATGAACTTATGCAAGCCTTCTTGCAAGCTTATATTTCTAATGACAATTTGAAATAGGAAAGGACTGGCCCTTATGTAATAAACATCGCAAGTTCATGATTATGATTGGAATGGTTAAACTATGTTGAGAAGTTTAGTAAGAGTTGAAATGCCTAAGGAACAAAATATACAAATATGAATGAATAAAGTACAAGTCTCAAAACATGATGATTTCAAAACAACAAAAGTTAAAAAGTTTGTTTAAAGTCCTTATATGATACATTAAAGCACAAACATCATGAATAAATCAAATATTCAAATTTTAGAATTCCAAATTCTTGATAGTTTGTTTATATGCAAGCTCATGTGCATTTAGTGCTTGGTTAGAGCACAACTGTTGATTTGGAATTGACTATTGACCTAGAGTTTATTGGTATAGACTTATGTTGACCAAAACCTCCAACTATGATTTTGCTCATCCTAGATACACCTAAAAATTGAAGGCTTGATCATATACATTGGAAGTCATTCACTTATGACTAAAGAATACAAGAACCTATAAAGTATGAATAGTGACCAATAATTAGAAACCAATATTGTTATAAGAGTTATGGATAGCGATTGAATACTTATACATGGTGATGAAGAACAAATAGATGAATCCTTACCCATATATAAGGAAGTTGTGTAACATCCAAATTTTTTTAAGAACATATTAAATAGTAACTCATATAATTAAAACTTTCATAAAAGTTGTAAATAAAAAACCATCATAGTACTTGGTGTTACTCAAACATAAAATTCTACACAACAAAAGCGAAAGACTTAAAATTTCAAAATACTCATAAATTGGTGCCATCATTTATATATACGAGCTCGGAGTGATCACATCGTTTCCTTTTTCCAAAACTACCCTTTAAACCTGGAAATATTAAATATCAACATGTAAGTGAAACTATGAAACGCTTAGTGGCCACATTAATCGACACAAACTAAACATGTAGCATGTAACAAGTAAGGTTCCTCACGAAGTGGGTAACTATCATCCCCATAGAGAAGACTTTAAACTATGACACCTCACGAAAAGAAATTTTTAATCTGACAGTGGAATTTTAACTCTGAAACCTTACAAAGAGGAATTTTAATTGTGATACCTCACAAAGAGAAATTTTAACTGTGACACCTCACAAAAAGGTCGGGTAACTTTCATAACATCACATACAAGCACATACACACATAATCACATAACAGCATGTATAGACAGTGAAACTCACCTGATACGGTTAAGCTGCTAACAACAATCTAAATGCCAAGACATCAAAGGTATCATGTATCATCCTACATAAGTTATCAATAGATTTTAATTAGATCAAAATTCAAATTGTTACCTAATACTACTTTTATAATATTCACTTTAGCCTCTCTTTTAATTGTTCGTTAAGTCTTTAACCAAAAGGGTATTAAGCCATTAAGAGAGACTATGCCCTGATTAAGACCATTGAGATGTTCCATAAGACCCTTTTTAAAAATTTAAATCGTGAGCGCCAAAGCAATAACTTCAAGATTGGATTTCTTAGCATCCATTCACATTTAACACTACAATTTTCCACCTAATCACAACCCATTTTATCCAACTTAAAGGCATTTCCACAAAGAGATTTTGACTTGACAGCAAGTTACTCCCTTTTTCCATTTCAGGGATAACAAGATCATACCCAAATGATTTTTCTACAATTTACTACGATTTTTGCATGATTACATATCAAAGCTGTCAAAATCGGACCATACTATGGAAAACGCGCATTTGACCTAGGTTAGAGGCCGATTAATGCTTTGCACCCTCTCAGAAGAAAATATACTAGACCCAATTATTGAAAACATGGGATTGGTTTCACTTCAAATTGATACTCCTAGAATTTACTACAATTTTTCCAATATAGTGACATAAATAGCTATTTTACCTTAATTCTTCAGTTATGATTGAGAAGCTATGTCTCGACTTCCAGAATTTGAAATTGAAATCCCTTTGGTCAAAACCTTAATATATTCCTTACGAAACTCCATTCCAAAAATAAAGACGATACAACGGTCCAATCTCCGAGAATCGTCCAAACACTATAGCTAGGTCATGGAAAACAGGAAAGGAATTTTGGCTAGCCGACTTTGAGATGGGGGATGGGAGATTATGGTTTTCGATTAGGGTTTAATAGGGGAGGATAGCATTATAGTTTTCCGATTGTTTTCCTCAATAACCCTACTAGTCCCTCAAGTAAAAAAGTTTACACTAAACCCCCTAAACACTAGTCCCTCAAGTAAAAAAGTTTACACTAAACCCCCTAAACTTACTCCTTAAACTTTCATATGTTATCCTAAAATATTTATAATTACCTAAACTATTATTTTTTTATAAATTGAAAATGGGGCGTTACAACTCTCCCCCTTACAATAATACCTTCCTCGAAATTACTGATCCACGATTCTATTACCGACTCACTAAGTGGTGTAACGCCCCCGTTAGTTTCTTATGATGTAACGCCCCCGTTTTTCATACACCTTGAGTGGTGTAATATTTTATAAAACTTAATGTTGAAAAATCTCTTATTTCAAAAACTCTGTTTATGATATTAAGTCACATTTTAAAATTTTGGTCACAACACAAACAAACATTATTTTAGAAACAGTTATACAACTTCGGGGGTTCCAACTTCGTATCAAAACTAAACCATAGAAAGCAAAAACAATCACATGCACACATGCCCAAACTATTCATCATAATCTACCGAAATTTCGACATGACTTTTGGGCTTTTGGATAAAAATTCATACCGGCTCATCTCTAATATGAAACCTAAATATAGAGTCTGGGGTATATCAAAACAACTTAACATTTCTACAAGGGTTAACTAAACCATTAAATAACACTCCCTCAACATATCTCAATACTATATCAAAAGGGAGGCAACTAACATCCAATCATCTATGAAGTCCCAAAATGATTTATACATCCTTCCACTATTCCACTATTTTATCCATGCTAGGTCACCCGTTCTTAAGATACATGACATCAAAAACAAACAACGTAAGTCATATAAATAGACATTGCTTTCCAAAAACTTCTTTACAAATCAAGTCACATAAATGACATTTACTTCCAAAACTCTTTAAAAGTTAATTCATACGAATAACACTTCTAGGTAGAAGAAATTTTATTTCTCTTTTTACACGTTAACATACTTCATGCAAAATGCAAGTATGCAATCCATGATTGACATACTAATACAGCTTACGGGTTAGCCTGCCCGTATCATTGGGTATACAAGACTGATGTTGAATTCTACATGGTGTCTTTTGTGACATCCAACATTCCAAAATTTATTTATTTATCTTTATACGGCAATGACATGGCATTTATATGGATTTTTTATCAAATAATAATTAAAATAAAAATAAAATACGAATGCAATGTAAGATTCCATACGAATAAAAGTCACTCCAATGAATTTAAGTAAATAAATCTACAATGTTAGATATCACGATGAATGTCATGCGGGATTTCATATATGAATATTTCCATTCCAATGATGTACAAATATGTTTATTGAATTATTAGATACAACTAAAAAATGATTGACCCAAAAACCAAGTTAAATATTATTGATTGTTATCTTTTACGACGTTAATATAAAGAAAAAACATCATGTTCGTAAGTAAATGATAAAAAAAATGCACTCTTTCAATATTATTAATTAATTTTTCAAACTCCTAATATTATGAACCCAACATTTTTAAATCATGGAATTTGCTAATACGACACATGAACCCAACATCTTTTTCATCCTTCCAAGAATTAGGTGTAATCCGTTACCAAGAGGTGGCTCCCCTAAAATCAATGCGGAGTGGATAATTGTCAATTTTAACTCGCAAACAATGATTAATTAAGAAGAATTAGCAAGTAATCAATGGTACCGGGAAAAAGTCAATTGTACTTGTTTCAAATGTATAGAATATATATTAAAATATGTAAAACCCAAGAAGAATTATCCAAGATTTACACACGCATACGATACAAAATCATTAAATCCAAGACCCACTCCATCTTCTCCCCCACATCAATCTCTGTAAATCACATACAACTTCTCTTCAAGGGAACCCCAACACCCACAAAACAAATGGACCAAAAATGCCTTCTTTTGTTACTTTCTTTGGTCTTCGTCTTCAAAACCACAGCCAATGCTGCTTCATTTAGTGTGGGTGGTGGTGTTGGTGTTGGGGTGGGTATCGGCGGCGATGGCGGTGGTGGAGGATGGGTGGGTGGTGGGGTGAATTACCCAAATCCGTCTGTTCGTCCACCTTCAAGTCTCAAGAATGCGTATATTGCTCTCCAAGCATGGAAGACAGCAATCAAAAGTGATCCGAAAGGGATATTGAGATCATGGGTCGGGTCAAATGTGTGTGCTTACAAAGGAGTATTCTGTGCAGATCCGGCGGAGGAAATGGGTGATCCATCGGGGCCGGTAGTTGCAGGTATAGATCTCAACAATGGCAACCTCGAGGGCATTCTCGTGAAAGAACTCTCTCTCCTCACAGATATGTCTCTACTTCACCTCAATAGCAATAGGTTCACAGGCGTAATCCCACAAAGCTTTAAAGACCTTTATGCCCTCACCGAACTTGACCTCAGTAATAACCTCTTCACCGGACCATTTCCGGCGACAACACTCCAAATCCCAAATCTTCTCTACTTAGACCTCCGATTCAATTCCTTTTCAGGACCCATTCCTGAAGACGTCTTCAACAAAAATCTCGACGCAATTTTCCTCAACAACAACCAATTCGAAGGCGAAATCCCACAAAACTTAGCGAACTCACCTGCTTCCGTGATCAATTTGGCTAACAACAAGCTTACCGGCGACATCCCTGTAAACTTCGGGTATTCAAGTCCGAAATTGAAGGAGATCTTGTTCATGAACAATCGATTAACCGGCTGTATACCTCAAGGAATCGGGATGTGGTCAGATGTGCAAGTTTTCGATGCGAGTTTTAATTCTTTGATGGGTCATTTGCCTGATACAATATCTTGTTTGGAAGATATCGAAGTTCTGAATGTGGCACACAACAAATTGTCCGGCGAGTTGCCGGATTTGGTTTGTGAATTGAGAAGCTTGTTGAAATTAAGCGTGGCGTATAATTTCATTACTGGGTTTAGTGAAGAATGTGTGAAATTGTATGGAAGAAATGTAGGGTTCGATATTGCGTTGAATTGTATTCCGGGAATGGAAATGCAAAGACCTCAGCCGGAATGTTCAATTATTCCCGGCGGTGGATTGAGTTGCCTGAGAATTCCTTCGATTAGGCCTCTTGCTTGTGGGACATTGCTTCAATCTTTAAATTCATCGGCTCCATGATCAATCAATTAGATCACATATACTGATTTAAGTATATCAGTGTTAGATCTCAGATACGATTAAATGGTTTTTGGGAATAGTTTTTGGAGGATAGTTGTTTGATGGGTGTCTCTCACTAAGTGAGAAGGGGTAGAGGGGAATGTGATGATGACATGTGTCGATGATTTGTGGGGGGTTTATGTAATTATTATATTTGTGTTTGTAACTTTGTATGGATAACATATGTTTCAGGAAGATTTAACAAATCTTGGTACATTATTTGACTAGCATTAATAATGGAGGTTGACGATTGGACAATTGGCTTATTCATAACTAAATCCACATCACCACTATGTGGTATCACAAGTTCACAATATTTCACATTTCGAGTTGCACGATATTTAAATTTTATATATTACTGATTTATTATAATTAGTGCACAAATTTAATTGAAAAGTTATGAATTTTAAGATTTCTTAAATATGAAGCAACTTTAGTCAATGGAGCAAGGACGATGGTGATGGGTACGTGCAATGTCGGTGATGATTGGGATGTTGCAATACAAGTCATCAATATATGAGGTTGTAAATTGTAATGCGGCCAATAAATATCAAAATTAAAAATTATTACTAAAAGCATAAAAAGTGATTTATTGAAATAAATTTGGCAAAGCATAGTAGAAATAAAGTTTTATATTATTGGTTATTTTTTTAAAGCTTGACTAATTTTAGACATCAAGAACCTTTTGACACGGTAAAAACAAAAAACATGCACTCAAAAAGACAAAATGATGAATATCGATGAACACGAGAATTTCGTTTTCTTTTTTTCATGCTACAGTTAAGGCATACATTTTTCCAATACTGTGACATGGAATAATAAATAATGGATTTCAAAGTATCTTTTGTTGATAATAGAGAGTCACATGGTATTGTGGAAATATTTGATAAAGACAAAACTGATGTTTCAAAGAAGCTGTTTACGAGTTATATCAAAAATATATTACAGAATTCAGAGGATTTATGTCACATGTGATCGTAAGTACAAATAGAAACAGGTGAACGGTCATTTTTCCAAAATTTACACTTCTATTCTCTTGGGTGTGGCCCACACTACTAGATCCCTCTCCCACGGGTCTGAATTACTATAAATTACAGCTAATAGAGTAGTGTTAAGTAATGTTTGTCTTTTTTGCTTTTACGGACAATAAATATATTTGTATTTCCTTATCTATAAATAGTAATATATTTTATATCTTATTCATAATAACAGCGTTTTTATATTTCTTTTAGTCATAATAGCAACGCATTTATATATATTTACCATAATAGCAAGATGCTTATATTTCACTACTAATATGAGTAAATTACTTTATTTGTTATGATGCTATCATTTGCAAACAAATGTAAGTGCAATGATAATGAATCATAAATGTGTTGCTATTATGTATAAAAGAATATAAATATGTTGCTATCACATGTAAAGAAATGTAATTACATTTCTATTATTGGTAAAAATTAAAGTACATGCCAATACTAAAAAGGTAACGTGTGTTGCTATACAATATGCCCTCAATATAACACCAAAAGGTTAGTCCTAATAATTACAAGGTCTTGTATCCTATAAACTATTAAGTCTTAAATTTAATTCAAATAGGTGTTATCAATTTATTAAAAAATTAAAATTGAACACTCATATATAGTTTACCAGCAAAAGGCCCTCGTATCTCCTTAAATTTATCCTCAATTGTTTTTTTCCATTTATTTAAACAACATTTAACCATACAACACTTAATGGGAAATGATATTCATACATACATGATCCAACAACAAATACACAAATTTGAAGGAAAGCAATTACATTGTTTGCAAACATGAAGATTTGGAGAATTTTATTGTTGTATAAAATCATGAGATGTAATACATTGGATTTGGAAGTTTAAAGGATCTTGTTCCTATTGCAAAACCCAATAAATCACTCCATTGGTCTCCTGAACTTCCGTGTATTCTATAACCTTCATCTATAAGTTGTTGTCTCTTTTCAGATTTGTATAAAGTAGCTGTTTTACCTACATCTGAAGTTGACCTGTTTCATCCATAAAAAGATCAAAATTATTTTCAAGGGGCTAAATGCAAGAAATAGCAATGTACTTTCTTTTTTGTATTATAGCATCCTACTATTATGACATTGTACTTTTAGTTTGTTTCTTAATAAGGCATTCTTACTAGAACATTATACACTGAAAGAATCTATCCAATTATAGCTTTGTAGTTTCAGTTGCTTCTTATTAGGGCATTATACAGCGAAAATTCTATCCAATTATAGCAATAAAAATTGTTTTGTAAAGCATTGTACTTTGAAAAAATCCGCCCTGTTATAGGATCGTACTTTCAATTTTTTTTCTTATAAGGACATTATACAATAAAAATCCATCATATTACATCAGTAGAAATTGCTTTGTATTTGGATAACATTGCTATAATTGGGTAGATTTTTCAATATACAATGCTGTAATAGGAAGAAATGAAAGCAGGATGCTATAATAAGCAAAATAGTAAAAGTACATTGCTGTTTCTCACATTTAACCCTATTTTCAAGATACGGGCATTGACAAGTTTAAGAAAATTGTTGGGTTTTAGGAAATTATTACCTTAAAATAAGGCGTTCATAGTTGGTGAATCCAGAATACTGGAGATTCTTATCTGAAGATTCCCTTTGGGATTCAGCTCGGCCTGTCAACAAGAAAATCTTGAACCCTAATTCTTGAAGTTCTGTGTAAAACCTCAAACTTGCTGGTAAGGCAGGAGCCTGTGACAAGTCTACCCATTCATTGAAAGAATCCTCATCAAAAACCTCTGATCTATTTACACAAAAGCAATTTAATCATCAAATTCACTAATATGAGACATAAAAGGTTATCAAATTCAGACATATCGAACCTATAGATGTATTAGTAACAAATACACTTTCAAACTTTAGCTTATAGTCCATCAGATACCTATAATAGAGAAAAATAAACAACGTTTTGGAAATATTGACCACATTAGTATACTTAAAACCCTAATGGGGCAGGTCACAAGAATCAAATCCCCTTTGACTAGCTGGATTTCAAATGGCCGCCCAAGAGAACTAAAAACAGGCAAGATTAATTTCTAAAATATGTTAAATCAATGAACTCGATGTCAAACATATGCAAGACTTCTGGCATTGACAAAGGCTAACTTGCATTTTCAAGTTCATAATTGCATAAACCTGAGAAGAACTACAATGTATAGCCATCTGATTTTGAATTTCAAAGGCATCAGTTTCATCCAAAATATCAATCCGTAGCACCTAGGATACCGTAGGTAAAATCCGAATATACAAATTTTGGTGCACAGTTTATATAAGTTATAATAACGGATTGTCCCAGATTTGGTGTGAAGAACATGGCCATTAAATTACTCTACATAGCAATGAGAAGTTTAGTTGGTCAACGGAGCGAGAGAGGGTAAAATACCCAATCATTATTATCAAAATCAATGGCCACAAACGCCTGGCTTACCCGAATCCGTGAGCCGCATACCAAGGCAGATTCGAAAGCAAAGTCTCGTCAACATCAAAGATCCAAGCGTCTTTGCCATCGCCGGTGATATTCACCGTCTTCGCGTACTCTAAAGCGAAATCGGCAATGACCTCCGAATCCAACCTATACCGTTCACCATTCATGTACTCGTTGACGAACTTCACGCACTTTTCCGGAATAGTGTACCAGACTCCGGCATCATTGGTTTCAACGGAGAATTTCCAGCTTTCACATAACAAATCGTTATTTTTACGAGACCTAGGGACACCAGAATAGACTGATGCTCCTCGATCTTCCGTTGACATACGGATTAATCGTTCCGATAAGGAACTAGTAGCGAACGAAAGGAGGAGGAGTAATGCGAAGGCGAACCGGCGGAAGTCCATGACGAAACAAGAGAAAGTTTGGTAGAAGACTTCCTCGAACTGAGGACGCCAGAAACGATATATGGTGGAACGTCGAGTAAAGTACAAGTTTTGTCCCATACTAGTTCATCAAATATAAAATTTGGCAAATTGCTTTTATTAACAAATTATTTTGCATTTTTAGTCCAAAATGCTGGATTACAACTTCTCTACCTTAGTATTAAAGAGTGTGCATGATACGGTTTGATGTGGTTTTAAAATCAAACTGAACCGCAAACCAATATGTGCGGTTTTTGCATGCATAAAACATTAAAACCTATCAGTATGGTTTTTTTTTCATTGGTTCGGTTTTGCGCTTTTCCATTCGGTTTTAGTTTTCAACTGTGCAATTTCGGTTAAAAACCCCAAGTAGTAACCATGTGCTTTTGTTTGGAATGGTTCGATTTTAAATCGATTAAATCGTTTCAGACTCCCAACTAGAGGTGCACATTTACCGGTTTTAACTGGTTTTCAGTTTTTTTCAGAATGGTCCAACTGGTTTCGGTTAAAACCTAACCAATTTTAACCGGGTTTTTTTAATGAAATTGAGTAAAAAACCAGTTTATTCCGATTTTTTAACTGGTTCGGTTCAGTTATTCGGAATGGTCCAACTGGTTCATGTGGTTGTAAAAAGCTTGCACTATTGGTCACTGGTCTATGTAAAAAAACTAAAATACCAATTCTAATTCCTTTTTTTCTTTTTTTTTTTTAATATATGATTTAATTAAGTAATTAAAAAAAATACCCAACACCACCACCTACCCCGTTTTTGGTGAAGTTCCCGTGAATCTCCCTTCAAGCCTATGATACCTCAATCTCTCCTCAAAATCGTTCATCGGTGAATTACCTTGTAAGGGACGTTGCATTCGGCGATTCCGGATAGATATGGATCTTTACAGAAGCTTTAATTCCTCTGGCTCAATCACAACCAGTTGCAAGGGACGTTACATTCGACAATAGCAAACTATACTTCACTTCTTCATTTTAGGGAAACGAGAATGCCATCGTAGGTGTCATTCCGGCGGGAATACACTCGATTCTTAAGATACAAGTAATCTCCCTCTCAAACAACAATTTCACTAGTTTAAGAACATACCCATATAATTGACTCATTTGAGAACATACCCACAAAGGGAAACTAAATTTCGTAACACGAGAGAGAAACAGACTTTTAAAGATATAAAGTTGACTATTCATGTCAAAATCATGACTTGGATTCACTCTTGCTAGTTTCATGGATAGAAATGAAGAAACACAATGGGAATCACAATCATTTTGATTGTAATCAGTCGAATTATTTATAAGAATTTTATATATTAGTTAGTTAGAGAATCATAAGTTTTTGTATTTGAATATTTTGAAATACATTTAAAGTTTTAATTTTATAATTGAAAATTTTATTGATATTATATATAAATAAAATATATCTAGTATCTTAACTAATTTTATTGTTTTAAATAAGGTAAATTCCCAAAAAGACACTAAGTTTTTAAAAAAATCGATTTTGACACTATGTTAATTTTTTTTTTCAATTAAGTCACTAAATTTTCAATTTTTTTCAATTAAGTCACTATGTTTTCAATTTTGTTTCAATATTTACCATTTGACCGGTCAACCCGGTTTTCAGCTGACGTGGCATGATGATGTGTCGGTCTTTGATGATGTGGCGCTGACGTGGCATTCAAGTGTCAAAATTGAAACAAAATTTAAAATACAATGACTTAATTGAAAATTTTTAAAAAGTTAATGGCTTAATTGAAAATAATTACAGAGTGTCAAAATCGAAATTATTTGAAAACTTAGTGTCTTTTTTGAAATTTTTCTAAAAACTAATTAGATGCGTTTCAAAATATTTAATTATATTTGTAAAATATTCAACCAACACAAATTAACAATCTAAGATTAAAAGTCTGTAACATCTGTATTTTCAACTAGTATTAATTAGATATATATTTTACGACGTTAATTATATAAGTTATTGACGGACCGTAAACGATATATATTTGAATGTTAATACTGATTCAAAATTGTTTTTTATATATATTTTATACATTACAATTTCCGCCGTTTTCCAATTATTTATTTATTAATAAAATGCTACCAATTTATTTATTTTAAAACAACTGTTTTTATGTTTGTATGTAGGTTGTGGGTATTACATTTCTCTATTTATACAATAAGGATATAAGTATATTATATGATATCTAATTGTTGAAAGTTATATATTTATGAGGAGATATATATCGCCACATAATTGTGTGGATAAAAATTAGGGACATTTCAAATTAATTCCGATTAGTGTGTACGGAAACTAATATGTGTATATTTTAAATGAATGACTAACCATTTGAATTTTGTACGAAACAATCTAAATTTTAGATTGTTTCGTACAAATTTGAAATGGTTAGTCATTCATTTAAAACTTACATGTATACATCTAATTTACAAAATGTAGAAATTTTCCAAATCAATTAACACGTATTAGTTTCGGTACCCTTTATGCGAATTAATGTTAAATGTCTCTAATTCTTATTCACACAATTAGGTGGCACTATATATCTCCTCCTAAACATATAACTTTCAACAATTAGATATCATCAGTGTTGTAAAACTCGGCCTATTCGGACGAGTACTCGGCGAGTACTCGGAATCGGGTGTTGTCCGAGGCGCTTTTAAGAGAATCGGCCAAAAAACTCGGACTCGGTCAAACTCGGTGCTACTCGGTCAACATCGGTGCAACTCGGTCAACCTTGGAATCGGAAAAACTCGGAAAAACTCAGAAAAAATCGGTCAAACTCGAGAATTTTAATTTGTTTAAAATATATCATATATTTTACTTGTTTAATAAACATTTTATTGTTTAATTTTAATTTGTTTAATTCAAATCAAATTTGATGCAACTATGACTATATTCAGCATTTCAGTATGTATAATTATATAATATGTACATATTTACCATATCCGAGTACTCTCCGAGTACTCCCCGCCTAGACCGAGTACTCGCTACTCGTTAGTCGGCCGACCTAGCAACGCTTAGCGACTTTTGTAACATTTGATATCATATAATATATTTATATCACTATTATATAAAAATATTTAGAGAAATGTAATATCCACAACATAAATACAAATATAGAAAAGTTGTGTTAAAATAAGTAAATTTGTTAGCAATTTTATTAATAAATAAAGAATTAGAAAATTGGCAGAAATTTTAACGTATAAAATATATATAAAAACAACTTTGAATCGGTATTAACATTCAAATAGATATCGTTTTACTGTAGGTTAAAATCTAATAGTCAATAACTTATATAATTAACGTCGTAAAACATATCTAGTTAATATTAGGCGAAAATACGAGTGTTACAGACTTTTAATCTTGAATTGTTAATTTGTGTTGGTTGAATATTTTACAAATATAATTAAATATTTAGAAACACTTCTACTTAGTTTTTGGAAAATTTTCAAAATAATACACTAAGTTTTCAAAAAAATCCGAGTTTGACACTCTGTTATTATTTTTTTCAATTAAGTCACTAAATTTTTAAATTTTTCCAATTAAGTTACCATGTTTTCAATTTTGTTTCAAAATTGCCACCTGAGTGCTACATCAGCATGTCATGTCATCATGTCAAGTCATATGAGAACCGGGTTGACCAGTCAAATGGGTAATATTGAAACAAAATTTAAAACGTAGTGACTTAATTGCCAACTTTTGTCTCTGTTCGACCAGTCGGTCTCACAGTCAGGCAGGCATTGAAAAAAAATTGAAAACTTAGTGACTTAATTGAAAAAAGAATAACATTGTGTCAAAATCGAATTTTTTGAAAACTTAGTGTATTTTTTAAAATTTACATTTTAAATAGAGACCAATTTGTGTTTTGTAATTAAAAAAAACGTACAATTACACAAATTATTATATATTTATGTATGAATATAAATACATTATATATATATATATATATATATATATATATATATATATATATATATATATATATATATATATATATATATATATATATATATATATATATATATATATATAAATTAATCAAATAGAATGGTTAATAATATAAAATAGTCATGTATTTTATCTTGTATGAAAAACTAGGAAAACACATTAAAAAATACACATTAAAAATGGGATGCAACATGTAAAGAAAAGGATTTGTATTTTAGTTTTAACAATATATCTTTTTTAATATGATGTCATTCTCAGTAAAATTGTAACCTTTAAATGCAACCATTAAAAAATGTTGTAACCTTTAAAAAGATGTTGCAGTAGATTATTTAATGCAACCATTATATTGAAAATTTTTCTTGGTAATCAAATACAACTAACAAAAAAGGGTTGCTTCCGAAAGGTTGCATTTTGCAATAGTGTTTGTAAAACATAAAGTACTTTGAGATGTCTCATAAATTAGAGTTCCAATTTCATTTGTTTTTCTTTCATCTCTTTTTACGATCCCCATGCAATATTTCCAGGATATGAAGTTACCTAAATGTATATCTCACCACTGTTTGTACATTATAAACTAATTAGCTTGCACATACATGAGAATTGACAAGGATGCAAGGGTATGCATGTAAAATATACTAATTTGCAGTCATTGTTGGTCTATATGTTTTTCATGTCCCGGCAAAAAACGTTAATAATGCCTTCATCGAGTTCATATACAATATAAATCTATAAAACAAAATTGCAACACATGTTTATATAAAAATTATATACATACAAACTTAAAATTGCAAAATTCACTTATAATGAAGGATAAAACTTGTTGATGTCTTTAATAAATAATAGATATAACGAATTTGACTTCATGTTCCAAGCACTTAATGGCTTTGGATGGAGAAACATGCTTAATGTTTTCAATGATTAACAATATATTTTCATCAACAATATCCGATCAGAAAATAATAATGCTTAAAATGTTTATTTATTATATAAGATAACGATATGATTACTTTGACAGTCTAACCCTTTATCGTATTCAAATGTTATCAATACCATCTCGAACATAAAGTAAAATGATAAATTACAATTTACACAATTTAATTTTAAAATACATAAATGTAAAATAGTTTGCACCAAAATTGAAGTACTCTAACAATTTATTGTTTGCAAATATCTTGAATATCATATCCTTTATTGTATTCAAACTAGTGGGGCCCCGTGCTTCGCACGGGTTGGGGATTGCTGGAGCACGGGTCCGGATAAATGCAAGAAAAAACAGCGTAATCTGCTAAAGAATAGCAATGTCATAATTGAGTTGATTTTTAAAAATAGATACACTTTTCAAAACACAAAAAGAAACATGAAAGTGCAATGCTGTAACAGAAAGAAACAAAAGTAGGATGCTAAAAAAATTAAAGTACATTGCCATTTATGGCAATTAGCAGGACAGATCCAATCATCCATACCCCAAACGTCTTGGCGCCAGCTCGAAGGATTAGGAAAGAAGCGTACAACTGCTAAAGCGATGAAAATGTCAAACTCAAAATAAAAAGACAATTTAACCATTTCTTACCCTATGATCCATGGTCCACCAGTCACAAATATAATAACCGGCTTTGGGCTATCTAGTTTTTTGGCAACTATAAATCCAACCTGTAATTTTTGTACGATAATATGATTAGGGTAAACGAAAATTTTTTTGAGGTTTTTCTAAATTTTTTGGCATGTTTGACTACTTCTGGTCCTGAGTATAGCCGGTTTTTTCAAATTTCGTCCCAATAATTTTTTTTTTTGCAATTTTGGTCCATATTGGAGGTTTTTGTAAAGTTTTTGGTCCATGTTCCGAGTAAATACTGGGAAAAATGTTGGACACATTTTAATTACCTCAAAATGCTTCAAGCGTCTTTCTAGACTTTCAATTTCTTTACAAAATACATCATTCTCATCTTTATGCAAATTCAACTCCTTTAAAACATCTTTTATTTCTAGTTCCAATCGCGATTTATCCTTCTCTAACAACTGAGTCCACATGTGAAGAAAGTCAGAAAGGTCAAAGGTTTTAGAAATAGTGAGTCAACTTCTAGAAATATACCAGAAAGAGAGAAATGTACCTCACACCTTGCAATTAATGTCTTTTCAGTTTCTTTAAAGCTATTTTGACAGTCTTTGAGATTATTCTCCAATCTTAATGTATTGTCTGCTTTTGATTTTTGTTGTCTGTCAATCTCCTTTGTGAGTATATCGGTTTGATTCTCAAGTTTGTAACACAAACTCTCGTAATCAAACTCTTCTTTTAACTTTACCAAGTTTACTACTTTCATGGCCTGCGACCATTTAATATAAGTGTCCCAAAATCAACAATCATCATTATGGAATTTGATAAATAGAAAAAAGTAATTGTAATACTATTTGGAAATCAAACTTACCCGTTATCCAAACATTATGGTGCTTGCAGTTTCTGTATGATATCTAGAAGATGGACCAATTGTTACTATTAGAGATGTTCTTGCAGACCCTGGTTTGATAATTTCATTAGCAAGAAACAAATACAAGAAATCAAAAACTCAAAAATCGGGTGTTTCTTTTTGACTTAATGGGTTAAGCACTTAATCTGGACAACTATATATGGTTATTTGATTGACTTAATTTGGATAGAATGGTTTATTGGGTTAAGACAAAAAACCTGGCTTAATGTATTCACATACTAACCCTTTACCTATTTGCCTTTCTTTCGTTTCCTCCCGAGGGTAAAATGGTCATTTACATAGATTCATACAATTCATTCGGTCCAAAAAAGAAACAGTCTATCTTTATGTATACAAAACTTCTTTGGGTCCAAAAAAGAAACAATCTTTATGTATTCAGAATTTCATGTTCTTTCAGATGAGGTCTGTGAAAGGTTTTAACTTTTAACACATTCTCTTTCATGTTTTCTAGAACATTCTTTTATAAAAGCTTCTATACGCAAATTTGTAGATGCAAAGCAGTTTCTGTAGTGTTAATGTCAAAGATATGAATTCTAACAATATCAGGAAAATAGATACAAAAATTAATAGCACTCATTAAAAAAGATACCGAAAAGACATAAAATCATTATCATATGCTGACAGTATCTGGAAAATAGTTAAGAAATTATTATCGACTCGCCTTTGGGATTCTCCACCATGACAAAAAGTGCAGAAAAGCGCAAATTTTAAAATAAAAACCGATTAATAGTATTAAATAACAATCATTTTTCATAGTCTTTTTTGTTTTGGGCAAGTAATTCCTTAGTTTTATATCAAAGCACCAAAAATAGAAAACCTATTACTTGTGGATTTGAACTAAAGCCAAAGTGAGTTATATAAGCCTACACAAAATTACTTAATAAGATACCAACTTCAGAACAAACTGTCAAACAATTATCGCATATTCCATCTTTAATAATTCTCATTTCAATTAACATACCTTTTTGTGGATTGTTAGAACATGAAGCACCAGTGTTTCTTACTCATCTTCCATGTCGTAGATTTTATTGTATGATCCTTACCCTTCTTTTGAGTTCCTTTAAAAAATACCAAACAGCAAAAAGAAACAATCAACATACATGTAAGATTTAACGGGAATAGAAAGAAACAATCAATGGATACAAAACTATTTACTGCCACAAGGACCGTTTTTGTAACTATTTAGTGCCACAGGGACAATTTATGTAAAAGTGTACTGACAGTGGGACCATTTATGTAACTATTTACTGCCATAGGGACCATTTCAATAAAAGTTTATTGCTACAGGGACCGTTTTGTAACTATTTATTGTCATAGGGACCATTTTCTGTAACTATTTACTACCACATAGACCATTTCTGTAAAACTGTACTGCCACATGGACACATGGGTATGCTTTCATCTTTAATAAAAATAAAGTATTTATCATCTTTTCCATGATTATGAATTGGGCCTCTATTTTATTGAAAAATTGTTGTGCTAGACTAATCAAAGAATATCATTTACTTTTTGCCCCAACCTTTGCTCCTGGTTCAGTTCAATCATAGCAATCACAGAACCTCCTTGCTAGCTTCGAATGCTACAGCTGCAGCTTCATATGGCCACTGTTTCAGTATATTAAAAAATAATCGTTTTTTAGTTTAAAATAAAAGAGTAAAGTAAACTACATATGTGGTCCTTGGGTACAGCGAATTTTTGGAAATTTGGTCCTAAAAGGTTTTATATTGCAAATTTTGTCCTTAGTTGAAGTTTCTTATTGATTTTAGTCTTTGTGTTGTCTAAGATAACAGCCTAGCTGTTAACTTTTTTGAAAATAATCATTTTGCCCTTAAAAAATGAATAAAAAGGACCAATTTTGTGGTTTCCTTTTACTTTTAAATAACAATGCAAAGATTGTCGTTTTTAGAAAAACTTAACAGCTAAATTAGAGAATAAAAGAAAATTACAAATTTGGTTCAGGTGGTATACTTATTTTCAGTTTTGAGTGAAGGGCAAAATGGTCATATTTCAAAATTTTGATAGCTATGCTAAGTTAGACAGCACAGAGACCAAAATCTATATGAAACTTCAAAATAAAGACCAGATTTGCAAAATATAACTTCTTGGAAACAAAACTGTAAAAATCATAGACAAAAAAACATAATTTGCTCAAAATAAAAAGAAAAAATTTACCTTTTCAATGCCTTCAATAGATGAGATCTTCTGCTTCAAAGTAGCAGAAACAGTCAGCTCAGTGGCCCCACCACCTGGGACAAGTTTTGGATGCTTCAGGATGTTTCTAGCCACTGACATTGCGTCCTATTGAAAAATAATATTTTATTAAATTTGGTGTAATTTAGTTGAAATAAAATTTAGAGTGAAATACAGAAATGGTCCCTGTAGTTTAGTGAAATTCGCAAGTTCAAGTATTGGGTTACGGTTTTATTTACCATCTTTGGTAATTTAGTTAATGTATGGTGTCTGAAACTGGCCGGTTGATGGTTACTAAATATTTTAAGTCTGATTTAGCAATGGTAAAGGAGCCTCATTTGATCATCTTTCTAATCATTTTCACTTTGTTTATTTTCTTCACCTGCCACTAATACAGATTGTTGCTGTGTCCCTTTGGGTTGTGAAGGGTTGTTTAACTTTCAAAGACGGACATTGATGGAAGCAATCCTCTCACTAATAATAACCAGAATTCAAGGGAATCTAAAATCATCAATGAGGAGAAGAAGTCCACAAAAAGGGATCTTTCAAATCCTCTCTTTGTTAACCATGGTTTGTCCTTTAACCACTCAATTCCATCTTCTGTTTTCACTAAGCCACATTTAATATGTAGAACGTCTTATCCAGACAAACATCATTACCCATTCAGCCACTTTATTCATACAAGACTTAATAAAATTACCTCCAAAAGAGTCGCGAAGCAATCTTGTTAGCTTAGAGTCTCTGGTACGTATATGAGGGCTATTTTCAGCCAATGCATTTATACATTTTCCAAGAGAACTGAGAGATGAATTTATAAATTTTGTCCCTTCAACTAAGTGACCTTCACTCCCTGAAAAATATAATTATTAATAATTACATATCAGATTTGTTACAAGTGTAGATTTGTTACAACTCTAGTATTTGAGCTCATAAACGAAACATACCAGATTTTTCTAAGTGTTCAGATCCTGCAAGATCAACAATAAGTAGCTTGCTCTTTCTGATAGTTGGTATCACATGGCCACCAACTAACAAATTTCTATCATCTTTTTCTTGAAAAGATGTGTTGTTTTCTTCATTACCAATAACGGATCTTCTAAAGGATACCATAAGAATTGCATGACTACAGGAAGATTCGGCGTTCATTTTTGTGTTTGCTGCATGGCGATTTGCTTCTCCAATTTGTAGTAAATGTAAAAAGTGGTCAAGATTTTGAATCTTGACAACTGCTGCACCAAGCACCGAGACTTCCCCGTTTTTTGGATCGTCAACAATCGGGATGTTGACTTTTTCAGGTGCAAGTAAATCTTGAACACTTTCCATATAAATCTGTTACAATGAAATTATACATAAACATGAGTCTTTCGTTAAATGTACGGAATCACATGTACCACTAAAATCAACATCATATTTGAATCTATGAATCAATTGCTATCAATCTTCTATGATATATAAATTTATAACATTACAAAAAAAGGTAAAGGAGTAGATGTTAGTAATAATACCTGTAAATAGTAAAATTATAGCCCAACTAAAAAAGAAAATCAACCATTCCCAAAATACTCATCGTTGGGCAACGACAAAAAACAATAACATAGATATTATAGTTAAGAAAAAAAGAAACCTGTCTTCTTTGTACTGCTTCCTCAACTCCTCGAGCTGCATGTGTGCTAATGTTGCTACCAGTACTACAACCAAAATTGGATTTAGTATTAAGTTCTAGTTAATAAATGTTTATCACACACAAATAGATGGAAAATGGAATTGGAACAACGGCCCCCTGCTAATCGACCTTTCTGTCTCGCCATCAATGTCAAAATCGCACCCCAGGAACCAGAAATCAAATCTCGTTCTCGTCATTCTCTCCCGCTGGAACTGCCGCCAGCCTCATTTCCGGTGGCCTGAATTCGCAATCGCCTTCCCGCCGCAAAACCATACGACTGTTGCTCCCCTTCCTCCTCGATGTGACAAGAATCGTAACCCTCAATCCAAAATCGAGCCCTAATTGCATCCTCCCTCACTCGATTTGTCTTTGTTGCTGAAATATCGAACACGCACTCATGTTACGCCGATGTCAGAGGAAAGGATTGTCAATGTGATCGACTGAGAAGGCAATCGAAGAGGGTTAACAACGGCGGAGCAGGTCTTACATCAGAGAGGAGCGAAAAGATTGTTCGATATGTATAGATCAGGTGGGATCGGAGAAATCGAAGTGGAGAAATCTGTCAGTCGGTGGATCCGTTGGGAGTGAAGAGGAAGGAATCGGTGGTCGAGTTTTGCAATGTATAAGACGCAAAAGCCACGAAGATCCGACGACCGGAAAGATCCGACCCAAGATCCGCGTTACACATATAAAAAAACGACGGGATGTAACAAACCCACATATTACGGAAAAAAAAATTACACAACGTTTCATAAATGCACGGTAATTAATATATAGATAAATATCCTGAATATCATAGTGAATATAAATTGCAAAAAAGTACTTTTTGATTATATAAGAATGTATCTTGATTGGATAAGGATGAATGATCTTAAATTGCCTTATATCCAATGATACTTAGCTTCTCACCATCGTAAATTTTTAGCTTTTTACCACCATCGATATTTAACTTCTCACCATCCCTGCCATGACATAGAGAAGAGAAAACCTTCCTTCTGCTGAGTTGTCCGCAATAGGCGAAAGACAATATACCCAATAGCTTAATGACCAAATAATTTTTTTTTTGTTATTTTTGTAATTTTGTCCTTTGTTTAATTGGATATATTCAGAAAAATCATTATATTTTGACCCTATTTTCGATTAAGCCCCAACATTTTGTTAAATGTTTGCAAATTTGGATATATATATATATATATATATATATATATATATATATATATATATATATATATATATATATATATATATATATATATATATATATATATATATATATATATATATATATATATATATATATATATATATATCAGTGTTGTAAAAGTCGGCCTAGGCGGCGCCTAGGCGCTAGGCGGGCTAATACTGCCTACGCTTAGTACTATGCGGCTCAATTAGTCGGGCGTAGTCAACTTCGGTCAAAATCGGTCTACGCGGAAAAAGCGGTCAAAGTCGGTCAACGGGCGGTCAAACGAAGTCAACAGGTTGGCATGAAAATTTTCAAAATTACCCCTTTTTTCATGAAAATTTTCAAAATTACCCCTTTTTTTCCACTACCCCTCTTTTTTCGATTCCCCCTCATTTTTTTTTTTGACCTAATCGAGTGACTTCTCTGTTCTCTCCCTCCCATTTGAAACAATCGACTGAAAAGAGGAATCGATCTCCGACTTCCCCCCCCCCCCCCCCCGACTTCCATCTCCGGCTTCCTCTTAATCGAGTTTGCGCATCCTCTGAATCGACTTTACGCATCCCCTCCGACTTCTATCGAGTTTGCGCATCCTCTGAATCGGCTTCCATCTTCGATTTCCATCTCCGACTTCCATCTCCTATCCGACCATGTCTACGGTAAGGATTTCTTACGCCTTATTTCTTTTTGAGTTCTACTTGTCGGATTTCTTCCGCCTTATTTCTTCCGACTTCCATCTGATTTCCATATTGATTATTGAGTTCTAGTTGTCGGATTACATTTGGATTTCTTTCTGTGTTCTATTTGCTCCATCTGATTTTCATTTGGATTACAGATTACAGTTCCAGCTTCTGTCTTTCCTGATTACAGATTCCATCTGATTTCCATTTCATATGTTTTGTTAGTATATATATATAAATATATATATATATATATATATATATATATATATATATATATATATATATATATATATATATATATATATATATATATTGCAAGTTAAGGATGAATCTACTACATGAGGAATCGTAATATACTACATGCTACGCTAGGTACATTGGCTATTCTACAGTTCTTCGTAGTCTTTGCCTTCTCCGAGGAACCTGCACAGAGACTAGCCCCACTAGGCGCCGCCTAGGCGCCGACTAGTCCTCGCCTAGACCCGACTAGTCCTAGGCCCCAGTCGACCGCCCGCCTACCGCCTGGCGACTTTTACAACCTTGATATATATATATATATATATATATATATATATATATATATATATATATATATATATATATATATATATATATATATATATATATATATATATATATATATATATATATATATATATATATATATATATATATATATATATATATATATATATATATATATATATATATATATATATGAAATATTTATTAAAGTCCTTACATTTTGATATTTTTAACAATTTAAAGTTGAATTTTCAGTTTTTATTCAATTAAGTCATTATACACCATTAGTTGTAAAAATATGAAAACGGTATAACCAGCTACTATCCAAAATTATAAATATTTAACAAAATATTAAGAATTAATTGAATAAAAAACTAAAACTTAATTAAATATAGTATCAAAATATAAGACTTTTCATTATATATACATTGTTTAATGGAAAATTCTATTTTTTCCTACTTTATCCTCCTAATTCATTCTTCTACCCACTAAATTATGACATATGGAATCCATTATTTCTCTCTTTTAATTTATTCTCTTGATTTTGACACTTGTCTTGATCATATGATTAGGAAGATAATTAGAAAGATTTTTTAGAATGATAACCTCTAATTGTTGTTGAATTGTTACACTATGGTAAAGAAGTCAATGACCCGGACTGAAAACGGGTCGAATACCATGGCGAAGCTTCCAGATTACGAAATTCTCTACCTTCCGATGGGAAGTTATTCATAAACTCGCATCACGACTCCTTTCTTTCTTTCTCATCAAGAAATAATCCGCCGCTGCGTCCTTTCTGCTTTAATGTCATCTCCTGCAGAGTAATTTTATCTATTTCTTACTTACGATCTTTCGCGTGCTATGCTATTGCTTGATCTTCGTTAGTTTGTAGTTTTAGCTGATTGGAATTGTGCAATGCTTCAAATTCGACTTAATTACTTGTTCTGTCTTCGTGCTGTTTATTTGATTTTATGATTCAGAGAGTTGCTATGTAGACTGAACTGCCATTTAGATAGGTATTTGATCACTTATGAGCGAAACTCACGTTAATTTGAAATTGATAATCCAAGTATTCTACTTAGGTTACTCAATTAGAGCGCGACCTTTCTTATTTTTTAGGTTTACTAATTTTGCTTGTTTGTTTTTCAACTATTTTACTTGGATTTGAAATTTCCTTGATTTAGCATGTACGTTGGAATTTGAATGGCAAGTTATATGGTTAATCGCCTAATTGCTAGGGCTCGAAATGGATCATAATTTGCGTGGTGTAGCCAAGGGCATGTGGAAACTGGAAGAGTTGGGATGTGTGTTATCTGATTGCGCCCCAATCTTCCTATTTGTGTAGTTATCAAATAAATTCAAAGAAGGGCACTAATTAGGAAGACATTTTATAATAGCATCTTATGTTATTCCAAATTGTTTTTAATCTTTTTGGACTTTTACATGTTTGGCTCTCATTGCAGATTCTACAATTCACTCCCACCTATAAGCAAGGCTTATGCTACACTGTGTTTGGGAGCTACCACACTAGCTACATTGAAGCTATTACCAATTTATTATATCGCATTGATCTATGGAGAAGTCTTCTATCGCCTTCAGGTATGATATTCCAAAGTATAATGCTGTGATCTGTACAGAAAATAGTTAGGTGGCTAAATTAGCTGTATGATTTCGATTTGGTTCTTCCTTGATCTGTTAGGTGTGGAGGCTGCTTACAAATTTCATCTTTCTTGGTCCTTTCTCTATAAATTTTGGGATTCGCTTGTTAATGATGTAAGTAAATTGAATGGCTTCGTATTCACCTGTTAGCAACTTAGCATATGTTTTATGTATGGAATTGTTTTTAATAATTATTTTGTAACTTTTGTCAGATTACGATATGGAGTTCAATTGGAGAATGGACCATTTAATAGGCGCACAGCCGACTTCTTGTGGATGATGATATTTGGATCTTCAGTACTTTTGGTAAGATGCTCCATCATAAAACAACTTCTGTGTATGATTATTTTTATAGTGCATGTCTAAAAGTTCCTAAAAAACAATTGGGAAAGAAGAGGAAAAATACTAAGTTCACCTTGGCTCGATAAAGTGCTGCATGAACAAGGACTGTTTGTTTTGGGGACTTAATGAAAGGTTGAACGTAAATGACCATTTTACCCTTATGAAATTAGCGGTGAATGAAAGATAAATGTCTATTTGATAACTTGTATAAATGTGAATCCTAATTGCAAAGATGGATAAATGTGAAAATATTTAGAGAGATAAGACACATTAATTGTAATAAAGATTCAAGAAACAAAAATCAAACAAAATATTTACATGGTTTTGCAAACTGCATATATTCACATTTTTCTCCACAACAAAAATCAACCACCTATATGAAACACACACATCCAAAAGTTATTGATCTGTACATTTAATAAAACATAAACACCCAAAAGCCCTTCAAGGTATCATATTTACAACAAAGAACATATTAATAGGAGCATGTATGTAGAAATATATTTAAAATATGTTTCTACAAATATGTTTGCGTTTCTCTGTAAATATGTTGCTGTAAATGCAATAATTTTATCTTTTATCCGGCGCTAATCAAGACAGACGGGCAAAATGGTAATTTACTGTCAGTTGGATAGCCATACAACACTTTATGGGAAGAAAAAAGAAGCAAACCCTTAATCTAGTAAAGCCATACATCAGTATATGGGTGTCTATTTGTAGCTTAATACAGAAAGAATGACTTAATGGAAAACATTTGGAAAAGAAGGATTTTCCATCAAGTCCTAACGTTTTACAATTTGCACTCGTTTATTTTTTCAAATATTATTTAAACATCTGTAAATTTACCTTGTAATGTTTAGGGATTGGCTGCCATTCCTTGGTTTGAGTCATACTTTATGGGGGTATCACTGGTTTTTATGCTCCTATATGTGTGGAGCCGGGAATTTCCAAATGCCAACATCAGCATTTATGGCCTAGTTCAACTTAAGGTATACTTTTATTTGTTCTGTTTTCGTATTCACATATTAGAAGAATTTTCACCCTTATTGTTATACCTTATATTTTTCATTTGATTCTATGTCATTTAATTTTTTTTTATTCAGGCATTCTATTTGCCGTGGGCCATGCTTGCTTTAGATGTGATATTTGGTTCACCAATTGGCCCTGATCTATGTGGCATATTAGCCGGTCATCTATATTACTTCTTGACAGTCCTTCATCCTTTGGCCAGTGGAAAGAACATTTTGCAGACACCAATGTGGTTGTATCCTTTTTGCTCGCTTGACAGAACATGTTGTACTGTGTTTGACCTGTATTGGACTGGGCTCAGACCGATAGTCAATGAGACAAAGATTGCAATTTTTGTCCCTTCCAAAAAGGTAGGATATGGACTAGCTCTTTATTTCTTGTCTGCGCAAAAGACGTGACTTTTTGTCCCGCTCAAAAGGAACATACTCTTTTTGAGTAATTTACATTTTTGGTCCCCCCGTATAGCTGATTTTTTCAATTTTAGTCCCAAAAAGTGTTATCTTGCATTTTTGGTCCTTAGTTGAGGTTCTTGTAA
This sequence comes from Cichorium intybus, assembly GCA_023525715.1. Lineage (NCBI taxonomy): Eukaryota > Viridiplantae > Streptophyta > Magnoliopsida > Asterales > Asteraceae > Cichorium > Cichorium intybus. Next base: position 47,226,806 of record CM042009.1, read on the forward strand.
TGTTTTTTGATATTGTTCCCGAGTAAAATGATGATTTTTGGTCCTTATTGGAGGTTCTTGTAACCTTTTTTGTTATTTTTCCAAATAAAATGACTATTTTTGGTCCCTGAGTGTAGCTGACTTTTGCAATTCTGGTCCCAAAAATATATCAAGCGTACATGCAACGTGGACCAAAAAACGTTACAAAAACCTCAAATAAGGACCAAAATTGTAAGAAACAACTATTTGCAACCAAACTTGAACAACTTAGCTATATTTAGGGACTAAAATTGTAATCTACTTGGTTTTTTGCAATATTGGTTCCAAAAAGTTTTCCCTCAAATCTGGTCCTTATTTGAGGTTCTTTTGACGTTTTCTGTTCCCGTTTCTATATAAAATGACTATTTTTGGTCCCTGATTGTAGCTGTTTTTTGCGATTTTGGTTTACTTGGAACGTAGACCAAAAACCTTACAATTAAGGACAAAAGTTGTAAGAATGAACGTTTTGGGACCAAACTTGAAACATCAGGTACTTTTAGGGAACAAAAGTGTAGTCTACTCTATTTTTTGAATTTTCTTGACTTGTTGCTCACTAGACGTAAAATGGTGGCAAAGTACAAGATTGGAGCTCCGGTGAATACGCCAGCTCAGCCTGCTAACAATACTAGTGGTGTCTTTAGAGGAAGATCTTATCGTGTCGGTGGGTGAATTTTATTGTTCTAATTTTTTTGCTCTCAAAAACTGCTTACTCAAAGACTTTCGGATGTTAAATTGCAGTAGAAAAAATTAGTTAATTCATCATCTTGGGTTTTCTTAATGAGCCAACATGATAAAAATCTTGTAAATGATGACTCAGGATTTGTACATGTTGCTTTTTGGTTGCAGATTTTAAGCTTAGAATTGTTTCTCGAGTGCTAAAATTTATCAATTATGAACTGAATAATTATTTTAAACAAACACGAGGATTCTCATTTCTCAATGTGTATATTGCAGCCTTTTCATCTATAATGATGTCTACCATTTGCAAATAAAAAGTTCATGTTAGTTGTCTTGATATAAATGAATGAGAAATAGAATTTAACCACCATATCCTCGTTTGATAGGACATTGATGACGCGACCTTGCTTTCGTTGTCGATGTACCACCAGACCAATGCAATTTCTTTTCCCCTTACCTTCAGGCTTTAATAATTGTATTATTAAAAGTAATGCCATTATTTCACAGATTGATTGATTAGGTGTATAGTAACATGAGTTGTTAAATTATTAAAAGACTAGGGCATGTTTGCCATTTCTTTATTTAAACTTATCTTGGTTAGCTTTTGCACTATTGAAACACGATAAACTTTGTTTTGATAAATTTTGTTTATGCATGTAAGATGACTGAAAGTTGTAGGTAAAATAGTAAATTCGTATGTGAAATGTTGGTTATGAAATAAGAAGCTTGAGGTTACAACCATATGAGTTTTAGGGTTAAAACAGTGGTAGGAAGGTTTATTGATGTCCATATACAAAATCATATTCAAATAAATTACAAGAAAACAGTTCATTAAAAAAATTATTATTCAAACACTCAAAGGTGTTTATAAGCTTACAAGGACATTAAGTGAACAATCTAAAACATCATGTTAATCTTATATGTAGTTATTTTCCTGAATCCATTACAGTAAACTAAAATGTATTTTTCTTTAGATGGTAAACTACATCATCCAAAACCTTAGATTATTCATATCGGGAGTTTAATGCTGAACGGATCGCCAAATTTAATATTAAAATAATAGAATAATAAAAGAAAAGCAACGGCCTAGACCTCGCTCACCATTACAAATAGTTCCTCTCTTCTTTACTTTCTTTTTTTTTTTTCTTTTTAGACTTTATTTTATTAAAAGATAGATATATAATTATTAAATAAATAAATAAAATATCCTAAAATATGTAATTTTTTTTCTTGACAAAATGAGATGAGTGTTGATTAACTTTTATGAATATTTTTTTAGATAAAATATAGTATTGGGTTGGGTTGTCGATATATGTAAAGAATTGAGTTTAATGGGTTGTGTATGTGGAAGAAAGAGAGATTAATTTTTTAATAGAAAGTTTGGGTTGGGTTGTGAATGTGGATAGTCTTAGGCCCTGTTTGGCAGTTAATCTTTAAGATCTGAATTTTTAAGAGGTCTGAATTTCTAAGAGGGTCTGAATTTATAAGATCTGAATGTTTAACATGCTGTTTGGTTGGAACCTCTGAATTGTTGTAATGTGGTATGGTGGGGGTGGGTGAGTAGGGTGGTGGTAGGTGGGATGGTATGGGGATGGGGTAGGATGTGGTGGGTGGGTTGTGGTGCGGTGGATGTGACTATGAGTGCCTCTTAATTTTATTCAAACATGGTTCCACCTCTTAATTTTTAAGAGGCTTTTATTCAGATGCTATCAAACACACTTAATCTAAAAATTAAGAGATTGTCTTTTGATTTTTCAATTAAGAGGCTATCAAACAGGGGCTTAGAGCTTATTACCTGAAAGGTCAATCATGAAGTATTAACAATATTTTGAGTATGCTTATATTTAAACTCTAAATCTCTTGTGTGAAATTCTGCAACTCAACTACCGCGCTTTTATCGCAAGGACCAAAGTGTATAGGATCTGACTATGGTTTATTACACGATGAAATTGCAAAAATTACAATGTATAGTGTTTAGTATTTATTTTAAAAATTATGATAACTTTGTTTTGCAACAAGCTCATTTGTTTCTAAAATTTAGATGTACAATTTCTAAAATTTAGATGTGTACAAGAATGAAATAGAATGTCTGCTTATTTTAAATTAAATTTAACAACCGTTTTTAGATAAACTAAAATGTTAATGTCTTATAAGGGTAACAAATTTTATCTCATGTATACATTTAATTACTTATGTTTTTTTTATTACACGTATAACCAATTAACTTTTTTTATGTACACATATAGTTACCTATGTTTTTTATACATATATGACCATTATATTTTATGAGCATATGTGTAAAATAATAAAAGTTTAATAGTCATATGTACAGAGCAAACAAATTTAATGGCCATAAGTGTACAAAAAAATATAAATTACTAAATGTGTACAAAAGACATAAGTAACTAAATGTGTATACAAAATAATGTTTATTACCTTATAAATATTAACCATAAATTAAAAGCTTGACAATTTCATTCTCATTTGTTTTAACTTGTCATCAATGTCATGTTTACTGACATGTTCTTTGAAACTAAAAATTTTAGGCAAAATTAAACATGTCAAATGGTTGGAAGTCACTTGAAATTTATCCACATATATGTAACCTCATTGAGTGATTAGAAATTAGATTGTTATGAATTATGATTGAGATAATATGATTTTCACACTTTTTCACAACATAAGAGAAAAAACAAAAAGAAAAAAAATTGTTTAGGGTAAAACCAAGCTTAACTAAAAATATTCTTAGGCTGTGTTTGGCGCGCCACAGCTAGCGTATAAACTAACGTTTTTTCGAGCTTTTTTAGTTTGACATGTTTGGGAATCCAAAAACTAACTTATAAGCCAGCTAACAAGCTAGGTTTTTTAAACGCTACTAATAGTAACTTTTGTTGGATTAGGTGTCTAAGCCATGACTTATAATTTGTATTTACCTAATTAATAGAAGCAAAGTCCATTTGGGTTGCCCTCATAGCTGGAGTTTTGGTAGAAAGTTCGGTAGAGAGAAATATTGGTTTATTATGGGATTAATAAATCAATAGAAATAAAAGATATGGTTTATTAATATATTAAAGTGATAATATATTAATTAGAAACTATATTGATTGATTAATAATTAATCAGGAATTAATTAGATTAATTTCTGTGGCATTAATTAGATTAATCAGGAAGTCAGGGATTAAAGTCGTACAAATTCAATAGTTGAATTGCGGCGCGCGGCGCGCCAATGTGTTGGCCGCGGTGCGCGTACGTATAATCCGGAAAATGGCTGACGGCTAGGGTTTCTTGTTTCCCTATAAATAGGGACCCCTGGACCTCATTATTAGGGGCTCATTCTATAATTCTCTCTGGAATTTTCATCCACCCTCTGGCTCCCTGGGTGTGATCTCATTTGAGGCAGGACACTTGTGCTGCTTAGCTTCAAGATTAAAACTAAATGTTAGTTTTTCTGATTTATTCTTTTAGTTAATTTTTGTTTGGCCTTTAGGAATTAGTTACATGTTCAAAGAAAGAAAACATAGATTTTTTTCTAGGTTGCATGTGAACTTAGGTTATTTAGTTCATGGTTGCGGAAAACCTTTCAACTTTTTGAGTAGCGGTTTCAAAATATTTCCATTTTACCCTCACAGGGGATATGCTTCATTTATCCCAAATTATCTACGTTTCATTTATTCCAAATATTATCTACGCTTTCTTTATCCCAAATTGACATATATCTACGCTTCGTTTACCCTTCATAACTATATTCTAATCATGCGGACATTCGAGAGTCACGTCACGAGATGCGAAAACTCCGTGATAATATTGTGAATATGATATGAGATGTAAGAAATTTATTTTAAAATCTGTAATATTTCATTTAGTATTTACTTTAATTTAATTTAATGTATTATGGTTTTTCTTATAATATTGGATTAATTTTGTGCATGTCATTTTATGATTTCCAGCTATTTTTATCAGTTAGTTTTTACCAAACGTCGTTTATTATCAGCTAGTTTTTCAGTTAGCCGTTAGTTTTCTAGCTACCACTAGTTTTTCAGCTAGCGGATAGTTTTTCAGTTAGTCTGCCAAACGTAGCCTTAATTCAACTGAAACTCGTATTAAATAGTTACATAACTGGTCCAAGACATACATTATTTTACAATCTCTAGCATATACATGGTTGTCCAAACTTGGTCTAGACTGAGAAAACTGAAAAGTCGAATCTAAATCACGTTTTATTCGATTGTCTCAATAACCAGTTATCAGTCCGTTTGAATAACTATAACCGAACGGTTTTGTAAATCTCAAACTTGAATCAAAGCTCCTGCTAAGCTTGTATCATAAAATTGAGACAAATATATATTCAGTTGATGGACTAGTTTTGAACAAACCGCCTCAGTACAAAAAACAAACGGGTTTAAAATTGCATTTATTTTGAACCGAAAACATGCTATTTTTCTAATTTCAGTTTTAAAATAACAAAGGAAGTCCTTGAATAAAGGCGGGCGGGATTGGAGGTGATTGAACGGAGGCAAACATGGACAATGGCGAGAAGATCGCTCGCTCATTCTTCAAATTAACCCTAAAATCAACTTTAAATCTCACATTTCATACCATCTACACTTGCAATCTCCAATCAATCACGCTAATTTTACATAAAACAAAAAAAACCTTCTCAAAATGTCGTGGCAAACTTACGTCGATGAGCATTTGATGTGTGACATCGATGGCAGCGGTCAGCATCTCTCTTCCGCCGCCATCTTCGGCACCGATGGCACCGTCTGGGCTAAGAGCACTAACTTCCCCCAGGTCTGTCTCTCTAACCTCTTCACATTTCCCCTATTTAGCGATGATTTCGTTAACATGTTCGTAATTCGTCGTTTTCCTATTCTCATCGTAATTTCTACTTTTCATATAGTTAACAAAATCCGTCATGAATGTACGTTTGATAGATCATTAATTTCGTTAAACACTGATCTAATTCGTTAGAGGAATCCGATCATTAATTTCTCTGTATTATTCCGTCATGAATGTACGTTTGATAGATCTGATCGTTTTATATTCTAATTCGTTCAAACCTGTTTACAGATGATTAGGCACAAATCCTGTGTTTTTCATATAAATTCTTTTATTTGTGCAGTATAAACCCGATGAGATCAATTCAATCATCAAAGAATTCAATGAACCAGGCCATCTCGCCCCCACCGGTTTATTCCTCGCCACTGCAAAATACATGGTGATCCAAGGAGAACCCGGAGCTGTCATTCGTGGCAAAAAGGTAACAAATACTTCCATTAATCTCTTCAATTCTTCATTATATCTTCAATTCTCAAAGTACATTGTCCTAAAACGCTCTGAATCAAATGATTGTTGAATCGATAGGGAGCTGGAGGGATATGTGTTAAGAAAACTGGTCAAGCCATGGTGTTTGGGCTGTACGATGAACCGGTGGCTCCTGGTCAATGCAACATGGTGGTTGAAAGGTTGGGTGATTATCTTCTTGACCAGGGCATGTAGGGCCCACCTTATACTTCCTATGTGGGGTCCGTTTCTTGAATATGATAGTGTCAATAGTATCTCAAAAAATGGGGATAAACGATTTTTTTTTTTTTTTTTCGGAGTTGTGATGTGATGTTATGTGTATCGTTGCAATGACTCGAAAAGTTGAATAACTTGTTACTCCATATGTTGTGGACAAGAAGGCTTATTTTGTGAATAAGAGAAATCAGAAATCTCATAGTAAAATTTTTTTTTTTTTTGGTATAATTTTATTATCTTTTATTGTTGTGGATTGCTTTTTTTTTTTTAATCAAAAAAGCCAAACCGGGAAGTGGAAACCAACCTTGATTTGAATTGGTAAATAGATGGAACAAACAGAATAGTATTCTTTGTTAAAAAGAGATATGAACCACGTTTTGAATTTGTCGATCGTCGAAACTTAGCAGAATATACTTATTGTTTAAAAGAATTAGTTGGAAAAATTTTCGTAAAAACAAACATACAAAAAAGAACTCGAGCAAATCGGATAAAAATAATAATAAATTCGTTCTTTTTTTTTTCACTTAAAATAATCAACTTTATTGTCCTAAAAGTGGACTTTCAGAAAGATTTAGGAAAAATGCATGCAAAACCTTCTTTTACTGAAAAAAGTCTGGTTTAAAAATATTATACTTTTTGTTTTATTGAAAATGAGTGTATATTTTTCGTTTTATTGAAAACAATTGCTTTTATTTCGAATAAGACGGTGCTTTCTTCATTGTGTCTATTTTTACAATTTAACCTATTAAGTCTTTCAAAAAATTTACTAATTAAAATTATACATTTTATGTCTTAGATTATGCAAATGTTACTTAGCTTGACATGTTGTATTGCCAAATATATATATATATATATATATATATATATATATATATATATATATATATATATATATATATATATATATACTTTCAATAAGTTGATGGACTTGTTTGAAAAAATGGTAAAAGTATATTGAAGTTTTACTTTTACCTATTTCTATTGTATTAGGTAATTTGTAATTGTTATATGTTTTGGAATGATAGCAATTCCATCACCAATATTGTTGCTGAAAATTCACATGAAAACATTGAAACAATTTTATCAAAATAATAACCAATTTTTGCTTTTGTATCATTGTAAAATGTTATTTTATTATGTAATTTTCGTACATTTATATAAATCAATGAATGAAGATCAATATAGATTTTTATAATCCATTACATAAAGACATCATTTACATAACCAATTACCCAAAATCCAAACATTACCTTAAAACTAGTAAAATTCATTTTCTTGGTGGTTGGAACTAGTTTTTTTTTTTTTCATTCATATCAAGCTAATGGGATATTCACATGAGGGCCTGTAACTTAGTTGTTAGTTGTTAGTTGTTAAAAAATGATAGGATACATACTTACATAGCATCTTCGCCAATGATTCAAATAGAGTCAATTACAAAAGTGCATGCTCTCAAAGCCCAATTATGTTAAAGACACTTTTAGAAATGTCTACTTATGTAACCAAACCTTAGGCCATATGATATGAGACCAATACGTGTTGGCTTTGGTATATAGTATATACCCGCTTGATATACGTTACGTAACTATTGATATTTTTAAAAAGAAACTTAACAAACATCCTAGAACGGGAACTCATCAAGTTGGAGAGATACCTATAAAGACGAATGATGCATATTGGAACATCTACAAATTTTAATGGAATATGATGTATCGGATTTTTTTATTATTCTTGTTGTAATAATAATAATAATAATAATAATAATAATAATAGACAAACATCATGATGCTCTCTTGGTTTCCAAAAAGTATCACTTCCAAGACAACTACTAGAAACGTTACACTACTGGTCCTTATGATTTCAAAACCTTGAATGACCGGTCCTTTTGGCTAAATTCGTTGATACAGAGTAAATAAATACTTATGAAATGACCAATTTACTCCTCTTTATTTCTTTTATATCTTTTCATCTAATTATGTTTTTATTTATCATTTACTACATCAAGAAGACTTAACACGCTAACCCTCACCCACAAACCTCTCTCCCTTGATCAGAGTTGCGACTATGTGAACACATCATCTTTTTCTTTTGAACCCTCAAGTAGAATAATGTATAATCAGTAACATAGTTTGTGCAAAATGTGGCCAATGAGAAGTAATGGTATCACGTTGATGTGAATTCAGGGCCGGTCCGTTGATATTAAGGGTCATGTACGAAGCCTAAAAATGGGCCCCTAAATATAAATTTAAAGGCATGTTGCCAAGTGCAAAACATAAAAACGCAAAAAAATTTCATCCTTGATGCTCACAAGTTTCGAAGCCGCCACCTTAGGTTCTATGGTACAACACCTTTAACCATCTCATCTATCTGCTTTTTGTGTATCAAATACGCAAACCAAGTAAAATATACTAAATGTGTACTGTATACATATAAAATTTCGGGCCCTCCAAACGACACGGGCCCTGTGCGGTCGCACACCCGGCACATGCTTAGGGGATGGCCCTGTGTGAATTGTATATATATGATATGTTTTATCTATTATTGTCTTTGAATATTACTTCATAAGCTTTAGTTATATGCTTGATTCTTAATTCTTAAGCTTAGATTGCATGCTTTTTCCTTTTATTCTTAGTTCTTAAGCTTTGATAATATCCGGTTCTCAGTTCTTAAGCTTCGATTGCATGTTCTTGCCTTTGATTCTCAGTTATTAAGTTTCATTTTGTTGGGTGCAAAATCGGTCAAACTCTAAAACCTTGACTTTTTTAAATTTAAATAACAGTAATTGTTAAGTAATTAATTTAACATCTGTCATATATTTATTTATTATACATTATTTTGTTAATTTTTTTTTAATTTTAATTCAAATTTGATGCAATTATTATTGTATTCAGTATTTTAGTGTGTATAAACATCTAATGTGTATGTAACTTTTAAGTTTCATAAATATGTATATATTTTTCAATTTTAGTATTTCAGTCATTCAGTGTGTATAATAATATAATGTGCATATATTTCTTTCTTAAATATGCATGTATTTATGACTTTTAGTATTTTGGTATATATAATAATATAATATGTACATATTAACCTATCCGACTACTTGTTGAGTACTTCCCACCTAGTCAAGTACTTGCTACCTGTGGATTTTTCGATTTGCAAATATATGGAAGACGGGGCTTGCTGGCTTGCCATTGGCTAAGGCTGGAGGGAGTGGCCTCGCCAAACCCTCGCTGAAGCCCTTGCTGAAGCCCTCGCTGAAGCCTCGCCAACCTCGCCAAACCACACCGCCACCCTCGCCTTTCGCCTTCGCCTTCGCCAATGGATTCCTCGCCAATAATTCGACGAACTCGCCAAACCAAACCAACGTGGCTGTTTAGCGAGGGGGATGGCTCGCCGACCACTCCCCCCAGCCTAAGTAGCCTCATTTAAAGCTGTATCGCAACTACTATTTTTAATGATCTTTGTTTGAAACTTTAATTCGAATTTGAGTCAACTAAACATACGACAATTTATCAATCAAAAGAGACCTATTATGTAAACTGTTTATATTATTTTGAAAAGTTATTGTATCTTTATTATTTATTAAAAATTAATATGTCTAAAAGTAACTAACAAGTTGGCATAAAACCATTAAGTTACGATTCTTCTAATAATTTAAACTTTAAAGAAAAAGAAAGATATCGCAAAAGGCAATATATATAATGGTCCACCCACCTTAACAACAACTATAAGAACACATGCCCTTAGGCCTCCTAACGGTAGCAAACGTGTCCATTCAATCTTTATAACTTTTAGACCTGAAATAGTCGGGGTCCAGTGGGTTGAGTAGATATTAAAATGGGTTATGTCGACCAAAAAACTTTTGTTATCTTTTTAGTTTCTTATAAGTATTGATATTAAATATAGTTATAAAAGTTACACAATAAGAATAGTAATCTTTTTATTATGAATGAAGTGATTTAAGAGACTGTTTTTACATTCACTTGCAAACAATTTTCAACCCCCAACAGCCGGATGAGAAATGGGTTACCGAACAAATGTGTTGATTTAAATATTTTATTCAGTAATCTGTTTTTTTCTGCTAAAAAAAGTAAAATCTTTTTCGTTAATTATAACAACATAGTTAGACTTTTGTGAGGATAACCTTGTAATATGCCATCAAACTATGATAGGTTTCAAAGAGGTATGCTAAGTAATAGTACATATAATATGCCATCAAACTATGATTACATGTGTTCATTTGCATCAAACCATCCAAACACATTTGCATCAAACCCATCCAAAAAAATGCTCCTGGCTTATATTATTTGATTACTAAAAAAATATTCGCAAGTAATTGATCAAAAGACCTATTTACAGATTAGTTGAAAAAATAATTGCTAGCTGATACTTGAAAAACTAGTTGTTACCGATAAAAATGACATTTTGTAAACACTAGTTCATAAACTATTAAGGAAATGTAAATGACATGTAAAAAAATTGATTCAATATTATAAGACAAATATGTAATACATTCTATTCAATTAAAGTAAGTACTAAATAACTTTATCTTATTATTTATATTTAAATAAAATTTCTTATATCTCATATCATATTCGCAATGTTATTACGAATATCTCGCATTTCATTGTGTGACTCTTGAATGTTATATATTAAGTATTGACAATTTAATTCTTTTGTTTGTATGTAAATGTTGTTGAACAGTGTTGAAAATTATATCTCAGAGTCATTTTCACAAATTTATTTATGAAATGCAAATGTCACCATCATCACATCCAGTTGAACATTCTCACTAAATTTTGGCAAGTTTGTTCGATATTAATAACACATTTTCTTCAAACATTACGAACAAACTTTTCAATACATTTTTGTAAATATGAACCGTACACGATCGGCTTTTTGTAATTAATGAAATATATATTTAAAAGAGTTTTTATAATCACAATCAGATCACTACAAAAATATATTGACACATGAAACATTCTTATAATAGAGATAAAAACAAGGTTAAAATATGATTAATATACTAATGGTACATCTTTTTATAAAAGTTATCTAATTTTTCCTTTTAGACTGTGGGTTTATTAGGAATATACAGTCCAATAGCAATCAGCAACAGCCCAATCAGCCCACACACCAGCAGCCCAATAATTCTGTGTAATACGATTGTACTTAGCTTATCTATTTACCCTTGTATATCTAAATGTATAGTTCAGCAATTCCTAGATTAGCTCATGTAGAATCGTTCTTATCAGTTCCTGTATTTAGACTATATAAGGCGTGTATATCTTTGAATATAATTGAGCATTCAATCGTATCTATTCTCTTCTCTATATGGTATCAGAGCTGTAAACAACTCCTCTGAGTTTTTTTTTCTTTCGTCGATCCTGCTCTATCTCCATGCATCATGACTATAATCGAAGTCAACACATCCACCCACTTCCCAATCAAACTTACAACAAACAATTTCCCAGTTTGGAGAAAACAGGTGATTGCAACCCTAACTGGTTTAGGTCTCGATGGCTATGTCACAGGCTCAATTGAAGTTCCATCTCAATTCTTACCCACCGATGCTACCAAATCAAACCCAGCATATCGTCCCTGGTTCCGTCAGGATCAAATTATCCTTGGCGCCTTACTTGGAAGCTGCTCCGACACCATTCAGCCGGTTGTCTCCTCTGCAGATACATCTCTCCAAGCTTTCAAACGCCTTACAGAAAGCTACGCCAGTGTCTCCAGATCACGCATCATCTCTCTAAAGTCACGAATTGCCAATAATCCTAAAGGTACTCGATCTATCACTGAATTTCTCCATGACATGAAGAATATTGCAGACGATCTTGCCCTTGCTCAGAGCCCTGTTGAAGAAGAAGATATTGTTGTCCACATACTAGGACAATTAGGAGAAGATTATTCCCACATTTCTTCTGCACTCAAAATTCGTGACACTCCAATCAAATTTCCTGATCTTTTTGACAAATTACTTGATCATGAACGGACCCTAAAGGAGACTCAACCAGCAACAGTCCTTACCACTGTAAACAGTACTCAAAAATACACAAATCGGTATCCTCAAAAGTCCAATTATGACCACAGAAACTCTCAACGGTTCAATCATAACAACAGTTCAGGTACCCACTCTTTTCGGTCTTCTGGTCAGCACAATGGGGGTAATAACTCTCAAAGAGGTAATCGAAGTTCAAGCTACTGTCAATATTGCAACATCCCTGGACATGAAACTAAAGACTGCAGGAAACTTGCACGTTTTCTCAAAGAAAATAACATTACTATTTCCATGACGACTTCAGCAACTCCAATGGTCAACACTACTTCTGCAAGTCCGACTCCCGCCAATACACCATGGATGTTTGACAGTGGTGCTTCTCATCATGTTGCATCTAACCCTGCAGCTCTACACACTCTATCAGAATATGTAGGGCCTGATGAAATTGTGTTAGGAAATGGTACTAATCTCTCTATCTCTCATACTGGTCATTCTACTCTTCCTACCACCTCTCGTCCTCTGAACTTACACAATATCTTGTTTGTTCCTAAATTAAGGAGCAATCTTATCTCAGTGGCTAAACTATGCAAATCTAACCGAGTTTCTGTTGATTTTTTTCCATATTTCTTTCTGGTCAAGGATCTACGCACGGGCACAATTCTAATGTGGGGAGTGAACATTAATGATATCTACTATGCAGCCATTTACTCTCTCAAAAAGCTTCCAAGAGTAAATTCTACAGTTTCTTCACAACAGTCCATCAGCTCTTGGCATCACAAGCTCGGTCATCCGTCTCTCAAAGTTTTCAAGTTTCTTTTAGGTCGTTTGGGGTCATCTTGTAATAAAGTATCTATTGTTTCTTTTCATTGTGCTTCATGCTCTATCAATAAAAGTCACAAATTGCCTTTTGGCTCAAACTCCTTTACTGCATCTAAACCATTACAACTTATATACTCAAATGTGTGGGGACCTGTCCCACTTTCTAATGATGATTATGCTTATTATATTACATTCATTGATTATTATTCAAGATACATCTGGCTATACCCAATGAAACGCAAGTCTGACGTTTCCATCTTGTTTCCTCAATTCAAGACTCTAGCTAAAAAATACTATAATACCCCTCTTGTTTCTCTGTTCACAGACAATGGGGGCGAATTCATCAAATTATCCTCTTATCTTCACCAACATGGCATTTCACATTTTACTACACCACCACATACTCCTGAGTAAAATGGCATATTCGAAAGGCGTCACCGCCATATTGTCGAAACCGGCCTGTCTCTACTTCATCATGCTAATCTACCTATTACTTTTTGGAGTCATGCCTTCCAAACAGCTGTCCACCTTATCAACCGACTTCCCACGCCCATATTACAATATCAATCCCCTTATGAAAAGTTGCACAATACCGCACCCTCTTACCACAAGCTTAAACCATTTGGCTGCCTCTGTTACCCATGGTTACGACCCTATTCATCCTCCAAACTACAACCACGATCTGCCAAATGTATTTTTCTCGGTTACTCATCATCAAAGTCAGCTTATAAATGTTTTGATCCTTCCACGCAAAGATTATATCACTCTCGCCATGTCGAATTCATTGAACATATTTATCCTGCTCATACTGAATCCTCCACCATTTTACCTACAGTTGATTCCTTGTGCCCGGTTCCCTCCAACATTGATTAGACATCCATTACCCAATCGCCTCCTACTTCTCCTATCCCAACCCGCACTCGTATTCTGCCCGATGATACCCAATCAGCCGTTACACCATTAAATATACCTGCCACATCAGACCAACTACCATTGTCTTCTTCTCCACCAGCACCTACACCCTCACCTAACCTACCCATACCACCAGACGCCTACCTCTTCCTATCCAACACGAAACCGAAAACCAAATCCTAAATACTTCAATGCCAACCTTATTAATAGTACCACCTTACACCCTATACCCCCTCTCTAGAACCCACTACTCATACCCAAGCCATCAAAGATCCAAAGTGGAGAAGTGCCATGGACTCAGAATTTAATGCTCTTCTTCAAAACCAGACGTGGGATCTCGTTCCTTCCTCCTATCATACACCAATTGGCTGCAAATGGGTTTTCCGCATTCAAAGAAATCCGGATGGTTCCATATCTAAATACAAAGCACGACTTGTTGCAAAAGGTTTTCTGCAACAGTATGGCAAAGACTACTTTGATACCTTCAGTCCTGTTACCAAGCCTGTCACCATTCGCACTATACTTTCCATAGCTCTCTCCAACAATTGGCTATTACGCCAACTAGATGTAAACAATGCTTTCCTTCACGGCACGCTTCATGAAGAAGTCGTCATGACTCAACCACCGGGCTATGTTCATCCGCAATATCCTCATCATATCTGTAAACTAAAGAAATCCATCTATGGTTTAAAATAGGCTCCCCGGGCATGGTATATTGAGCTTACTACTTTTCTACTCCAATTCGGTTTTAAGTAATCACTAGCGGACGCTTCATTATTTATCTACAAAAATCGAGATGTCATATGTTATTTCATGGTTTATGTCGATGACATTGTCCTCACGGGGAACAATCTTCAGTTTCTTGATACTTTTATTCAAGCTTTAGGTACCAAATTTTCTATCAAGGATCTTGGGATGCTTCATCACTTCCTCGGGGTTGAAGTCATTTCTACCCCAACGGGTCTGTTCCTTTCGCAACATCATCATATTCAAGATGTTCTCACCCAATTTAGTATGGAAGGTGCTAAAGATGTTACCACTCCTCTCAGTGCTACCAACCCTCTTTCCATAACCGATCAATTACCTACTGTAGATGCTACACAATACCGCAAACTCGTAGGCACTCTCCAATACTTATCCTTTACTCGACCTGATATTTCTTTCGCCATCAACAAACTCTCCCAATTTATGCATAATCCACGCCAAACTCACTGGCAAGCTCTCAAACGGGTCCTCCGCTATCTTAAAGGAACCATCTACCATGGTCTTTTCCTCAATCGAAATTCATCTTTAACATTGTCGGTCTTTTCAGATTCTGATTGGGGCGGTGTTCATAGTGCCGGAAGATCAACGACTGCATATTTGCTTTATCTTGGTACCAATGTCGTCTCATGGAAATCCACACGTCAAAAATCAGTCTCCCGATCATCTACAGAAGCTGAGTACAAGGCATTAGCCAATGCATCTGCTGAACTTCTTTGGCTCAAGAATCTACTACGTGAACTTGGCATTTCATCTACAACTACTCCCACTCTGTTTTGTGACAACACTGGTGCTACATATCTATGTGCCAATCCTATCTATCACTCAAGAATGAAACATGTTGCTCTAGATTATCATTTTGTACGGGAACAAATTGCATCTGGTCAACTCAAAGTTCTTCATGTTAACTCTCAAGACCAGCTCGCTGATATGCTAACCAAACCTCTTCCACGAGTACCCTTTCTGCGAAATCGATCCAAGATTGGAGTCTCTGATGGATCCTCCATCTTGCGGGGGCGTATTAGGAATATACAGTCCAATACCAATCAGCAACAGCCCAATCAGCCCACACACCAGCAGCCCAATAATTCTGTGTAACACGATTGTACTTAGCTTATCTATTTACCCTTGTATATCTAAATGTATAGTTCAGCAATTCCTAGATTAGCTCCTGTAGAATCGTTCTTATCAGTTCCTGTATTTAGACTATATAAGGCGTGTATATCTTTGAATATAATTGAGCATTCAATCGTATCTATTCTCTTCTCTATAGGGTTAAAATGGCTGACGACTTTAAAATGCCCATTGATCTTTATATTCTTATTCATATTATTAAGCGTTCTAAATATTTAAAAATTGAAATTTATATATGTCCGTAATAAACATGAGGAATGAGGTTTTTTACAATTATTATAAATAATATATGGAAGCATTTAAATAAACTTTATAAGCTCGTTAGTCTAAATAGTTTAAAAAAGACAACGTAAATTAACTATTTTCTGACCTATAGAATATGACAACCAAAAGAATTTAAAAATAAATAGCTGTATCTTTTTGGCTGTGAAAATGCAAAATATAATAAGCAAAAGATTAGATAATTATGTTCCGTAACAAATCATCATACATTCACACAAACGTGAGTAGTAATGGGGCATCCATCCTACATTAATAGAAGATGAAAATTTTGAATATTTTATAAGCTTTTAGCCGTAAATTAAATTAATTAATAACTTTATCACGACTTTAGATTTATGCAAGTATTATTCGTGTTAACAATTTTAGATATAGACGAGTATTATCCGCTTCAACTAAGTATGCCTATATATTCTTTCAAAAAGGTAATAATATTTAATAACAAAATAGATGAGAACACAAAATGTCAATAAAACTGATAGAACACAACCTAGAAAACTATAAGAGTAAATTACAATTTTGGTCCCTATGGTTTGCATGAAATTTCACTTTTGGTCATCGTTTCGTTTTTCCACGCTGATGGTCCCTGAACTACATTTTTGCTTACACTATTGGTCCCTTGGCCAGGTAAAAAGACAAATATACCTTTTTTAATTTCTTTTTCTTTTTTCTTTTAAAATTTTTTTATTTTGGGAATTTAAAAAAAAAAGAAAAAATACCCTAAACCCCCCACCCCCACCCCCCCTCTCTCTCTCTCTCACCACCGTCTGGCTCTCATACCGCCGGAATGATTTCTCCCAACTCCGACGAAATTATTGAACACCAACATCAAAATCTTCAAGCTGCTCAAATTCAAAAGTGTATCCAACAGTAACACGTCGGAGAAATGCGTTTACCTTGGTACCATCCATGACGCCTGGTAACTTTCCCCCAAATGCAACGATAGTGTGATCCATTCCTCTTCACCTTGGCTTTGTAGATGTATGCCATGCGTTTACATTGGTACCATGCGACCTCTTCTTTCGTGTTAACTCCTTCAATTTGAACCAGAGATGTGTTCGGGTACTGGTTCGATTTCGACCTAACCAATCCCATAAAAAAGTCAAAATCCATCCGTTTCAATGTCTAGAAACACAAACCAAAACTTCAATTGATGATCAAACTTTACCTTTTGTAACCGAGAACGGTTCCTCTGGTGTAGAGTCTGAAACGAAACCATAAAAGATGTAAGCAAAAACTGAGTTTTGATAAGTACGATTTCTTAGGCGTTAGTGTTCTGGGAGAAAGCATTATACCCGATACGCTCTCCCTCACGGCCCTTCACCATTTTCGCTTTCACCAAAGACTAGCCGACGTCTGCGTTGAAGAAGAAGATGGCTGTGAGAACCCTAATCTTAGAATTGGTTACGATTATTGATATACGCCACCACCCACCGTGAGGTTGAATCGCCACCACCACTCCGCCTTCTCAGTAACCTAGCATTAATGCTACTACTAACATCTTCTATCCCATCTTCTTCCATCGCTAATTTCTTCGAAATAATCGGAAAGCCCCAAGAACCCTATGATAACGCCGGTGGGTAATGGGGGTGGGGGTGATTTTTCATTTTTTTAATAATCAATAATAAATAAAGTGTTAAAAGAAAAGGAAAAAGAAATAAAAAGGGTATATTGGTCTTTTTACCTGGCTAAAGGACCAATAGTGTAACCAAAATAACAGTTGAGGGACCATCAGCGTGAAAATACAAAACGATGACCAAATGTGAAATTTCATGCAAACCACAGGGACCAAAATTGTAATTTACTCAAACTATAAAAACTAAAACCGCAACATCACAGAAATTAACCGTAGACATATACAAAGAAAATTGAGATCACTAGAAATTCAAAACAAAAACAAAAAAGACATGTAAATATATGGGAAAAATTGTTGTTTAAATAAACAAGGTGAATGTGACATAAACTTTATAAACAAAATCTAACAAATCGGAAGTCAAAACGAACTTTCAAACTTAGGGTAAAGGGGTGTTTGAGATTGTTTATTTGAAGTGTTTATTAACTTATTGCGGTTTGACACCGATAATAAACAGTTTTAAATATTTTGATGATAATATTTTATAAGCACTTATTTATTTAAATAAACAGTTTTTGACAAGTTACTTCTTCCTTAGTTATTGACTTATTTAAACAGTTTTTAATAAGTTATTTCTTTTTTACACACAAAAACACTATTTGTCAAAAATTAAGAACAACTAATTGACTTATTATGTTTTGATACATGATAAACTAAACCAAACATTTTTTTAAAAACTTCATTTTTTGACACTGGATAAGCTAATAAACACTTTTAATAAAAAACATAAGTTGTTTTAAATAAACAATCTCAAAAACCCCCTAACACTCGTCTCAATATGAGTCTTTGTAACCACAAGGGTGGTGCCTAGTTGGTTAGAGCTTGGTCTCCAAAGGTCAAAATGACCAGGAGGTGCCAGGTTCTAATCCAAGGAGGAACAAAACCCCCCCCCCCCCCCTAGTGGCCACAGAGGTTCACCCGCGATGACTCTGGGCTACTCGCGAAGCGGGTAGTCGCCCGGGGATTAGTCGGTTCGCGAAAGCGTGCCGGAACCTCGGCTCCATAGGAGGCCAAAAAAAAAAAAATATGAGTCTTTGTTGTTACAAAGTTTTTGTATATGGTTACTCATTTTATGGTTATGTCAATCTTTCGTTTCAAATTTATGAGACAAGATCTCAAATCACATGAATTTAGTCAGTCAATAATCTGATATCTTTGATAAAACGGTATAAGCATATAAAAAACTGAAAATATAATGAAATGGAATGATGAATATGTATGGTTGCTTTATGCATATGTACACCGAATTTGATGTCTTTTTATTTAAGAAAGAAAAAAGAAAACCCACATGTAGCATAGTGGTGAGCATTTGCAAAGCAATAATGAGGACATAAGGCAGCATCCAATTCATTATATGTGGTGGCTTTCATTGACTTGTGTACAAGATCTATATATGTATGGGCGCAAGTCATTCCCATAAAATAAGTTTATCAAATAATTTGGGTGTTTTTATCTTAAAATAGATACATTTTGTGTTCTGGGAAATTTACATATACTAAACATGTATTTTTTTTATCAAAATTTACTTTAAAAACTATAAGTTTAAATTAATATTTAGATAAATAGTTATACATTTATAATCAAATAGGAAAATAGTTGCCAATAAATCCATGTATATCTTAAGTAATTGAGATTTGTATTTGAATATAAACTTATTGCAACAGATGATTAAATGACAATTCTGAAATCTGTCATAAATTAGAAATGTACTAAAAATAGGTAACAATAATAGATAACTTATTGATATATTTCTGTATTACATTAAATTTAATTGTGAGTATGTTAAATCCTTTGGGTAGGGGACTGGGACGGGACTACAGGATTCAAACACATTAGATAATATAAACTATATAATTTAGTCGACAAAAATCAATAATAACGGTTACAGAAAATAAGAGATTGTATGTGGGGAATACCTTTTGTGTTGGTTGTATGGTTTATGCTAGTCAAATCCATCCTTTACAAAAGTGACGGGACAACGAATCCCAGTTCCTGATTTCATAGGAAAATAAATGGTCGATTACAACCAACCAACACAAAAGACACCGAACACTTTTAATTTAGAGTAAATTACATGAATGGTTACTGTGGTTTGGGTAGTTTGTGCGTTTGATATTATTTTCTTTTAACTCGGATGGTTTCTAGTATTTGATTTTGTTGCACGTTTGGTCCTGCCATACATGAAATGACTATGTTACCCTTACTGATTTCTTTTTTAATTAATTAATTATTATTCAAATTATTAAAGATCAACCGGTCCACCCTTTTCAAACACCCCTCTCTCTCTCACACACACACTCATATGACACCGTCAGTTCAACGAGTTCTTGCAATATGGATTTAACTCGGATTCAAGGCACACCAATTCGATTCAGCTCAGATCCAAGAAAAGTTATCAAGGGCTACGCTCTGATCCAAGAAGCTTCATACCCACAGTTTACCGAAGAATAAACAAAACATTATCCACTCATTTAACACAAAACATCATACCCAGATAAGGACCTCAAAATCAAACCTGTACAAATCTCAAAAGCACATCAATTATACCGTTTCTAAAAAGCACATCAAGAACCATTTTGCCTTTGTCAGACAACAATTTAACATTTTTCTCAAAATTAAAAACTCCATTAGTAGAAAAAAGTTTCAAGAAAGAAAAGGGGCGGGTTTAGGTTGAAACCTACAAAGAAAATCAAATTCCTGATAAAATATATGAAGCTGGTGAATCAACATCTGACGATTACTTTCAAATTAAATAAATGAAGCTAGAAAATCAAATTCTCCAATGTGATCCCCTAACTTGCTAATTCAAAAATCGATTTCAACAGCGAGTTCCTCTCTTCCACTTGAATGGATTCAACATTAGGGGGCAGGAGCTACGCTACGAATCGGGCTACTAGACTCAAATCCTCCGACGAGTTTGAGAAATCAGCCACTTTGAGAAACTATGGTCACTGAACTCGATTTGATGCCACTAAACTCGATTTGAAGCTATTGAACTCGATTTGATGCCACCAATGTTCGACTTTGAGAGGACTAAAGGGGTAGGGTGGGTTTGACTGGTAAGTGTTGTGGGCGGAGCAGTAGCTGTTGGTGGCGGTGTGTGGTTGAAGGCGTAAGGAGAAGTAGTAGCTGCCATAGGTGATTGTAGGCGGAAGGATACGAGAATGATGACGCTAGTCATCATCGTGGTCATGGAGGTTGTGGTTGTTGTCGTGCTTGTATGACCGACGAGGAGAGTGGTCTCAATTGAAAGGTTTTCCGCAACCATGAACTAAAAAACTAAGTTCACATGCAACCTAGAAAAGATCTATGTTTTCTTACTTTGAACATGTAACTAATTCCTAAAGGCCAAACAAAAAAATTAACTAAAAGAATAAATCAGAAAACTAACATTTAGTTTTAATCTTGAATCTAAGCAGCACAAGTGTCCTGCCTCAAATGAGATCACACCCAGGGAGCCAGAGGTAGGTCACGAAATTTCCAGAGAGAAAATAGAATTGAGCAACTGATAATGAGGTCTAGGGTTCCCTATTTATAGGGAACCAAAGGGTAAAGCTAAAAACCCTAGCCACAGCCCATTTTCCGGATTATCTGTACGCGCGCCGCGGCCAGATCGTTTGTGCGCCGCGCGCCGCAATTCAACTATTGAATTCGTACGAATATGTACGCGCATCGCGGCCTTTACATTTGGCGCGCCGCGCGCCGCAATTCAACTATTGAATTTGTACGACTTTAATCCCTGACCTCCTGATTAATCTAATTAATGCCACAGAAATCAATCCAATTAATTTCTGATTAATTATTAATCAATCAATATAGTTTCTAATTAATATATTATCACTTTAATATATTAATAAACCATATCTTTTAATTCTATTGATTTATTAATCCCATAATAAACCAACCTTTCTCTCTACCGAACTTTCTACCAAACCTCCAGCTATGAGGGCAACCCAAATGGACTTTGCTTCTATTAATTAGGTAAATACAAATTATTAGTCATGGCTTAGACACCTAATCCAACAGTCTCCCACTTGGATAAGTCTATGACTATAATCACCAATTTAACCTCTGATTAATCAGCAACCTGCAGCTTCCTAGAAACTGCTGCCGAACTCTGACCTAGTCAGTTCTGTCCATAGATAAATGATCAGATGATCCTCCGTCCAACAAGATATTTTCAGACATGAGACATGGATTGAGATCAATCTCTGTATGACACACTGTTTCTCGATTTCCGATTTTGCTTATGACTTTTAGACTTCTAATTGAACGAATCAATTTAGTCCTGGCTGGCCAGCGCTTCAGTCAACTTCAAAATCATCGAGTGGCCAACAGATATCTGTTTCCCGTCTGGGTCAAGGGACGAATAAGCTTCGACTAATATGTTATATCTTTTACCCGACAAATCACTCACAACAGCACGTTTTATAACACCGAGTTACCGATGCGTTTTCGTACTATCAATGAACAACCGCCTTGCAAATTATAACTCATATCTCTCCACTTTAAGACCATAAGATATTATCGTCTCAACATTGCTCGTGATATAATCCATGAAGCAATCCATTGAGCGCGGGTTTATCCAATACTCAAATCTCCATTTCCAAGTACTCATGAACGTTGCAGCAATCTTATTGCTATGTCTAACTCCTTAGACAATCTACAAACCAATTCATGACAGTCTTCCTTCATACTTACTCCCTAAGAGTATGAACGACTGTGGATATTTGAATAATCCAATTATTCAGGAAGTAAACATGCAAAAGTGAAACATAAAATCTGACTGGCAGCTACTCCTGCTTATTACCAAGTCTCCACGAGGTAATCACCAAGTCGGATTTATCATAACTATTATCAGTTTCTTATTCTCTTTTAAACTTTCAATTCAAGCCTTTTATATCTATGTCTATGACCTTTTCACTTTTCCTATGTATCCAAGTGTCTAACACTTATACACTTTATTGCAGATGATCCTATCGGATACTCTTCCGATGATATCTCAATTTGTCATTTTGTCATTCTCTCTCACAACTCCATTCCGGTGATGTGTACTGTGACTGCCCATGGTTCTCGGGTCTTTAGTCTACATGACTACACCCTAAGACAATTTCGAGGTGTCATGATGTGCCGGTGAACCACACGCGCTCCATCAGAAACCAACGAAACTCTTTAACCATTAAGTCCTACAGCACCACGTTCTGGTGTAAACAATTACCGATTTGAAAACCCTTCCAAATCAATCACCCTTATCATTTCCCAATGATTTCTCACGCCTGTTCAAAAATCCATTCAGTATTATCAGCCAGGCAATATCCTGAATCCAACTTACAATGCTCTAAGCATTAAGTCATCAGGATATGTTCATAACACTTCTGATTTGTCCAAGAGGCTCGAGGAACCTGATGTAATCTCATTCCAAGCCCTTTCGGAATCCTAAGATTACCAATAATCCTTGTGTCATGATTTCCGGAAACCATTTCCTTTCGGGGACTCTTTCTTATGCATCTTGAATCCCATCAAGATCATATTCTCAACGGCTAAGTCAATACTGTCAGTCTCATCTATCTGATAGATGTCTATGAACTACGTAAGTATGCTGCACCTTTTTTGTTTCTTTCATGCCAATTCATTACACTTTGCAATGACAGGAAACTCCATTCCTGGGGTTATGCATCTTGAATCTCATCAAGATCATATTGGCAGAATTTTGATCTATCAAATAGATGTTCACAACCACCTGAGTATGTTGTATCTCTTAAAGTTTTTTCATAGCGAACCGTTTCTTAACACCAAGTCATTACACTTTGTAATGATAAGAGACGTTTCCTAGAATCAGTATGTAACCACATACAATGATAGCAGATAACAACGATACTCCCACTGGCTTTGACACCGTCATATGACTCTTTCGGGCTATTCACAAAATCCAGAACTTATGGCACATTTTGCGAAACCGAAATCCAAACCTTTCCGACATATTAAAGGAATTCTTTCAGGCTATTCACAAAATCCAAACTTTTTGGCCTATTTTGAGAATCTGAATATCCTTTCTTGCGAGATGCCCATGGGACGAATCCCGGGGCCATGTACCTTTTGTAATGGCATGCTCTATGTGAGTCCATATTAGTGTGCCGGTAAACCACACACGCTCCACTAACGACTCACACTATGCCACGCAGAATCCTCTCGGATTACATCTTCTATTGAGAGTACATCTTTCAGAATCAATTTCTTGACTCCAAGTGATGACTCATCCAACCAGATGTTCTGTAAGTACATTTCTATGTTCCCTTCTTTTGATGATTCAATTACTCCCACTGGTTCCTAGACCAGTTGTAAAGATCAATCAAACTGTCACATAGACTGTGTCTCGTGGTAAGGTTCTCTTATTTGGCAGCAACTGGGCTCACCAATGCTTCCAGCAGTCGGATTACTTATCCGTACCATCTTTAGTGTTTTACCACTACCCGGTATATCACCCAAATCATAACTCCTTATGACAGTGACAATAACTACTGGTCAAGCGAAGAGAGGGTATGTCAGGTTTAACAGGAATCTGATTCCTGGTCAAGTCCCAGTGGTGACTAAAGGTTCTTTCACTTGGCTAATCCTTGAACTCAATCAGAATTATTCTTACTCCCACTGTTTCCTCAGAACTTGAGTTCTTTCTAAAAGTACTCTTCTTTCAAAGGATAACCGGAGTGGCCAATGAAACGACATTGCTGATCAGTTTCAGGCTTATCATGAGATTCAGACGAATGCTACATGACCCTGGACTTTCTATGTACTAGTGGGACGATCCCAGCTTTACATTTCAGACAGTGTCAACATGACCTACTTAGTCTAAGATGTGGTCGGAATATGGCTTCTGCGGTCTGACTGGTTGAATATTCAATTCATTGAAATATTAATCGGAAATGTATCTTATACATCGAGGATCAAAATATTTCGATCAATGCTCCATCATCTTCCCTAAGACACATTATAACCATTAGTGTTCTCGGAAGAGGATAAACTGTGAAACATTTTCTCAGTCTATGTTGTTATTCAGGTTCTGTTGATCTTATACTTCCTTTGAAATCCTTGAACACTACAAGGTTCCAACCAATCGCTTATTTCGATAAGCGAAGCCATATTTGTCAAACCATTTGGCAAATATCATGAAGCATAACTAATCGTGTTCTGTTCGAATATTCGAGCAATACACAGTAACTTATGTGTCTGTTGCTCAAAATCTTAATGCCTTTACATCTCCATGTAAATTTATGACTTTGTTAATATTGTTCAAGACATGCAATCATCACCTGACTCCAAGTCAATTGATTCCAAAATCCTATCCATTGGATCTTTGGGCGATTCCTTTCTTGCCACAATTAATTTTATTAAGCACTCAATTCATCATGTGACTCTAAGTCAAATAATTCCAAAGTCCTGTCCAACTGGACCTTTGGTTGAAGTGATTCTCATAAAATTCACTTTAACAATCATAAAGAACACAATTTACAAATCCAATCCCATTGGATGTATCAACATTCAAGTTATTACCATTTACGTCATCAACACATTCACACAACATTTCGAGGACAATTAAAACAACCATGTTAAAAAAATATTTCATTAAACCAGAATTATCCTCAGAACAATGTACTATGTGAATCCATGTTGTATGTATCTATAAACTAATAACAAGAACAAATATCTAGCTTAACTCAAAAACCGCACGAGCTCCAGATCCAATCCGAATATGCTCCTGCGCGACACCATCCCGCATCCTACAGAGTCCGTGCATACAGATCAAATGTGAGAAACACATCCTGTATCAAGGAAATGAGGATCAGGTATTCTGAGTTTTAAGATGTTACTGAGTTTGCCAAACGGTTTGGCTTTGGAGCATTTTTCCAATCTTTCCGTGACTGTGTCCCACCTTGTGGATTCCCAGTTTGAAACATCGAACAATCGGTCCAGACGATCTGGATCATTTCTTGATGCATCTTAATACTAGACTCAATCCTGAAGCAGCTGAAATAATGGAACTATGCTTCTCCATGAACGATTCATACAGAGTCGACATTGAATGCATTTCCACGATTGTCTTATTCGGTTACCCTTTATGTTCATCTGGATGAACAGATCAGCGAGTTGAGCTAATGCTTAACTCCCGATCCCAAAGGGAAACCAGTTTTATACTGTTCGCCTATGTATCCCTCAATCTCGGGAACACGCAAACTGGTGCTACTTCCTTCTAGCTTGCAACTTCAAGCTCTTTGAAGATCCTAGTTCGTTCCCTTTATCAACCAGTTCTCGGAACCTTTCCTCAACTAGCTGTGCTAACTTATCTGACCCCAGGAATTCTAAATCCCTGCGGAACTTGGGGTCAATGATCAATAGCATAAGGCAACGAACTTCCTTGGACTCAATAGTCAAGGAGTCATGCTCATCACAAGCTGCTGTGTGATGCCATGTTTGGGAGAGGACACTTAGTCGGATATGGTTTGCCAGCAAAACTAAGAACTATTCTCTAATTGCAAAACCATATCACACAGTTCAGGCGAGTCAGCCTTATCATACTAAACAGGTGCTTTCTGAAGCTCTCAGAATTGGGTGAAGGAGGAGAATGACACTTTCTTCAGACATATATAAAATTTGAATTTGTTCGTTTAATTCATCCTTTTAAATAATTACCCAATATACATTATTTAACAAGGCTAGGATCCAAAATACCCCAACTATGCTGTGAAGAGGGATGCCGTAGTCACAACACAGTGGTCATTAAGGTAGATAACTTTTATCAATTTCAGTCTTATGAAATTCCTAGATCTGTGAGATTCATTGAACTGTTCAATGGCATGTTTAATCTCGGATATGCCCCACCGTTTGTGACTGGGATGCCGAGGATCACAAACCGGGTGTGAATAACCATGCAAATTAGCTTGGTACTCTCGGGGTCCATTATCATCTCAAATTGATGTGCCGGTTAACCACACACGCTCCATCAACAATGATAACACTCGAGAAACCCATTGCCACTCTTTATGAACCCCCATTGGTGTGCCGGTAACCCACACACGCTCCACCAACGTTTCATAAAGTGCAATGTGCAATTTCATGGGTTAGCATCAAATTCACATTTTTTCTAAAGTAACTAGATTGAGAATTCTTGTACGGGTTCTAGTACTTTGATCATTATACTTTTAATGATTAAGAGGTCCTATCAAAACTGTTCGGCTAACGACCCTCCACTGATCAGGCGAGCGGTGGGTGAGAGTGAACACCCATTAGACCACCATTTTATAGGCAGTCTCCTTATACCCACTTTATAGACCAGCTTCGTGAATGAGGCCTACTAATGATTTGACTAACCAATTTATCTTATACATATAGTATTAACTTTTAATAATATATATAAGATGTATTTTAAATCTTTTTTAAAATATTCCTGGTTTATCTTTTAATTTCCTGAAATTTAACTATTAAATTTCAAATTAAATTAAACCTTTAATTTGATTTAATTTATCTTTTAATTAAACTATTAATTAAATTAATTAAATCTAGATATTTTAAACCTTTAAAATATTTTAGGATTTATCCTTTAATTTTCGAAATTTAACCATTAAATCAAAATTAAATTAAATCCCTTGAATTATCTTTTAATTAAACAATTAATTAAATTAATTCAAATGTAGATACGTTTTTCCAAATTAATCAATTTAAACCTATCTTAAACCCCTAATTATCGAATTCAAACAAACTGGGTTTAAGGTTATCTATTTAATTAAACAATTAAAGTTACCAAAAATAGAAAACCTCCTAAAACCCTAATGCCAATTTTCGAAAATTACCAGGGGAAGGAATAAGGGTTTCTAAAAAACAAAACCCTAAAACGATTCAGGCCCAAAAAGGATTTATAAACTTTAAACCCTAAATAGGAAAACTATTACAGCCATTCAATAAGAAAACAACCTGGCTCTGATACCACTGAAAGGTTTTCCGCAACCATGAACTAAAAAACTAAGTTCACATGCAACCTAGAAAAGATCTATGTTTTCTTACTTTGAACATGTAACTAATTCCTAAAGGCCAAACAAAAAAATTAACTAAAAGAATAAATCAGAAAACTAACCTTTAGTTTTAATCTTGAAGCTAAGCAGCACAAGTGTCCTGCCTCAAATGAGATCACACCCAGGGAGCCAGAGGTAGGTCACGAAATTTCCAGAGAGAAAATAGAATTGAGCAACTGATAATGAGGTCTAGGGTTCCCTATTTATAGGGAACCAAAGGGTAAAGCTAAAAACCCTAGCCGCAGCCCATTTTCCGGATTATCTGTACGCGCGCCGCGGCCAGATCGTTTGCGCGCCGCGCGCCGCAATTCAACTATTGAATTCGTACGAATATGTACGCGCATCGCGGCCTTTACATTTGGCGCGCCGCGCGCCGCAATTCAACTATTGAATTTGTACGACTTTAATCCCTGACCTCCTGATTAATCTAATTAATGCCACATAAATCAATCCAATTAATTTCTGATTAATTATTAATCAATCAATATAGTTTCTAATTAATATATTATCACTTTAATATATTAATAAACCATATCTTTTAATTCTATTGATTTATTAATCCCATAATAAACCAACCTTTCTCTCTACCGAACTTTCTACCAAACCTCCAGCTATGAGGGCAACCCAAATGGACTTTGCTTCTATTAATTAGGTAAATACAAATTATTAGTCATGGCTTAGACACCTAATCCAACATCAATCGTGTTAGTACGAGGTCCGACAAGAAGAGTGAGATGTAGAGAGAGAACCATATGGGAGGCTGCAAAAAGGGAAGAACGTGAGAGAGACAGAGACAGAGACAGAGACAGAGACAGAGACAGAGACAGAGACAGAGACAGGACGTGATAGATAGAGAGGAAAGGAAATGTGATTATTTTATTTTTCATTTTTTAATTTAAAAATAATAAATAAATTACAAAAAATTAAAAAAGAAATCAGTAATGGTAACATAGTCATTTCATGTATGACAGGGACCAAGCGCGCAACAAAATCAAATAGTATGGACAGTCCAAGTTAAAAAAAAAAGAATTAGGGACCAAACGTGCAAACTACCCCAAACCACATGGATTGTTCGTGTAATTTACTCTTTAATTTATGATAACATAGGCATTTCTTGGAAGTCGTATCATATTCTTTTACAACACTAACTAAATTGAACATAAAGAATCAATATCATTGCCTTATTGTGGCTTTAAATATCACAGGTTCTTACAAAATGATTTATTTGATGGTTGTGTAATATTTTACAACCGTAACTATCACTTTGTTTCCCAATCATTGGGAACCTGCAAAGGCCACCACTGAAGCATATATTGATCTCTTTCCCGCCACTCATCACATCATTCCTAGCCACCGGAAACATACAAATGCTACCACTCAACCGCGCTGGTCCAGACAATGTTCGCCATCTAGAACTTCCCCCATGCTCACTCTCCTAGTCCATATTATGATTCATGCCAACCCTGCAAAAGCACATAATGCAAATGCCACCTCTCACCTTTTTGCCTTGGTCTCTTGCTAAGTTGCTTTGTGTCTTCTTTAATTTACATATATATTCTATACTTTTAATGCTTTATCTATGCTTTCTTTTACATATGAAACCTGTAAAAGCACATAATGTGATATATTGTCATGTGGAATAGTGCAAAAACAATAATATAACACCCAACTATGACATATGACATAAAACCACTTATTGTAATATTTTTAATTGTCCTAGTCTTGTTAATTAAAAAAAATATTATAATTTATTATTTTAATAGTTCTATAACTATATAAACTTTTTCGTTAAATTGGTGAATTCTTTTGTTAAATTGATGAAGTTGTTTTTGTTAAATTGGTGAAATTTGTGAAATTGTTTTTGATAAATTGGTGTTACGTATAAATATGTAATGAATCAAAGTTGTTTTATGTTCGTATGAGTTTTTGTTAAAATTGTTGAAATTATTTTTAAATGCTTCTAAATCAGAAAACTAAAATTGTAATTCTTCTCATTGAGTACATCCGTTCAGCAACCATACCAAATAATATGATTTCATCTAGAACCAATCAACCAAATTCATTTAGAGTATTTGAATCATTCAGACCTTCAAATCCTTCAAAACTAAGGGGTTGTTTGTTTCACCTCTGAATGACTCCATTCAAAGATTTGGTTGAGGTTTTTTTGTAACATCCGTGTTTTGGGCCTAGGAGTTTTGGGCTTAAACCGACAAATGAAACTTATTTTGTAAATAAAGAAAACAAATGAATAAATAAATTTAATACTGTGTTATATTTTATATTGCGAATAAAAGAGCCAAATATAGTTTTAAAATCAAATTGTAACCAAATGTGAGAAATTTTGTCATAAGGACTAAAAGTGTCAATTTGGCCAAACTTACCCTAAGTAGAGTTGACTAGTCATGGATTTGGAAAATTAAAAGATATTATGAAGGAATTGATGTGGAGTTTAAATTAGGTCAAATAATTCCTTGAATTAATATTAAGGACCTAAATTGTGAAGAATTTTAGTGTAAGGGACCATTTGTGTCAAATTAGGAAACTAAGGGCTAGTGTTGACCTAGAATATGACTCAAGTGAAATAAATAATTGTATTTGGGGGATAAGTGTGAATTTAGAGACTTCTAGTTAGAAGAAATGGACTTTATGGGTGTTGGGTGATGTAAGACCAAACTATAAGGAATAGTTTTGCCAATTATGAAAGATATCAAGTTTTTGATGGGGGTTTCCCCCATTTCAGCCAAAACGTGATTTGAGAGAGAGGAGGAGAAGAGATGGCGATTTTCTAAGAGTTCTTGAGAGATTTGAGCTTGGATTTGATGATTCTTGCAAACCTTGAAGTGTCCTAGCAATCTAAGGTATAAACCCTTCATCTTCTAACTTTGAATTCGAGTTAGGGTTTGGGGTTTTGACCCAATTCGAGATTTATGGTGGGATGAGGTTATTCCTATGACTCCCCAATGTTTATTTGATGTTTCTAAGTTGATTGGAGTCTACATTCAATCCATGGATACTCTAGATTCAATTGCTTGATTTGTTTGGGTGTTATGAACCCTAGAATTTGGGGATTTGTTGGATAATTGAGGAATCTAGAAATTGATGGTTTGATTTGGTAGTTTTGGATGAGGGGATTCATTTCTAATGATTCTCTAAGGATTCCAACCTTTGATTTGTAGTCTCAAACCTTGAATCACTAGAAAATGAGAATTTGGTGTTGAAATGGGTTTTATTCAAGTATATGAGGAATGGATCTTTTGTTTAATGGATGAATGAGTTTAATGTATCAATTTGGATGTATAAGTGGAGTGAGGATCATTTACTAATGATTCCATGGAATGGAAGAAGGAATCTCCACTTGTAATCATCAATTGTAAGAATGGAATTGGGTATTCCATGGTTTAAGCTTAAGAAGTAAAGTTATGATCACAACATGGAATTGATTCAATGGTGATGATATTGGTTGGTTTATTTGAGTCTAATGATGTATAAATTGGGTTGAAATAATGTCCTTTTGATGTCTATAAGGTTGGGAAAGTGTTAGAGCTTGATTCGGGTCAAAAAGGGGTGAAAAGGACCAAAAATCGGAGCTACAGCAGGCTGTACACGACCCGTGCCAGTTATGCACGACCCGTGTGAAGATTTTTGGACTTACTGGTCAATCCTACACGCCCCGTGTCAATTCTACACGACCCCGTGCAGCTAGGTCTGGCCAGAATTTGCAGTTTTTACGTTTTGAGCCTTATAGTTTGGGCCTTGGGTCCTTGTTTTAATGCCAATCTTTGGGGATGTTTTAAATAAGATTTTCCTTATATTAGAGAGTCAAGGACTTCATTTTGAGATGATGAATGATGGTTCCTTCTTAGTTCAAAGAAGTAATTATAGTGCGACTTTTAGAAGAATCGAGTATGATACCTTCCATTCTTGTCTTGTAGGAAGGAGATGTTTTGTTATGACTTGAAGGTGAGACTAAGGACTTGAGCTAGCACTCAACTAAGAGGATATGATGGATGAGATGATGTCTAGGAGCGCCTTCAAATGCTTCAACCTCATATGGTGTTAGTGTTGACTCGTCGCCCGTCGGTTAACCTTGGGTGAGTTTACCGGGAGTACACATCCTTCCCACTATTTTTGTGTGCGTTATCAATTACTTTTCATGCATGTTATTATGTGCAATGTGTTATATGATTACTACTTGTGCATTGCATGAAAATGAGTTTCTAAAGATGGTTTTAAATAAAGATGATAATGATGTTTTTGAAAGATGTTTTGTCCATCCTATTTGTGCATTGCATTGCATATAGGATGGGATTGACCGTTTGATACCTTGAGGACGAGTTTTACCCTTCTCAATCAAAGAGGGTGAGGAGTTATTATGAGTTTTACCCTTCTCTAAAATAAAGAGGGTGAGGAGAGTTTGTTCCCGACAATAGGGAACTGCATGAGGGAGTTGCTAACCCTCATGGGACTAGTGTGATGGCCACTAGTTCTAGTTTAACCTATACGGGGATCGAATGATATGCTCTATGCGTGTCATTCGTGAACTTAGGTAGGTGCCATTGAGGTGAGTTGGACTTTTATGAGATGGACGTGGGATTGGGATAGTTGCATCATGCATTGCATTTGCATATCATAACTATCTATTTTGAGTAAATCCTTATGATGTTTTAAGTAACTTTTGAAGTGCGTTTAAAATCTATTTTTGGGTGTTTGTCCCGAGTGTGGTAGTTCACTACCCACTCAAAATGGGTCAACCTCGGGTAAGCTCACTAGGCATTTCAATTGCCTAACTTATTTTGATGTGTACTCAGGTTGAGGAGTTTAGATGACTTTAGAAGAGATGGACGTTTAGAAGGCCACAGTTTGTGTGGTTTCATTTAATCTGTGTAATGGTATTTAAATTGTTACAACCTCGCTACTTTATAAACAAAAATGTTTTATCTAAAATGGGACCAAATGGTGTTTTCCGCAACTTAAACCTAAATTATTACTCATTAAACCCCATGTGTTTTAAAATGGGTTTGAAAGGAAATGACTTATTTGAAGATGATGAAATTGAAGTTTTACTAAAGGATGATTTTTGAAATAATGATGATAAACCATGGGTTAAAATGATGTTTTATGAAAAGCCTTAAGCGAGGGTGTTTCATTTTTCAACTTATGAGTCAGATGGGCTCTGAATGGTTCTGAATGAAAGAAAAACCTACGTTGCCCTTAGACCTAATATAGGAGAAGGCTGTTTAACTTATTCTAAATTAAAATGACACCTGCATGAAAGAAAAAATCACCTCCCATAAACCTTTGTTCTTTTTACATCCATCTTAAAGAAGGGGGGGTGTGAAAAAGCCTTCTTTATCGATTGTTCATCATTTTCTGAGAGCTGTTCAATTGCTAAAATACATACAGAGCCTTGTTCATCGGTTATTTCTTTTACCACACTTGCAATCAGATGCTAATGGAGGTATGAGCAATGCAAACGAAAAGCATACTCACCTGATGACTTGATCGTACTAGAATAGTAGAAGAGAAAGAACCAAAGCAACATGAGTTTTCTTTCTTTCTTTAGCCCTCGAACTCATGGACGGGAAAAAGAGTATATGTTTTCATTCTTTGACCTTCTTAAAAAGGAAACATCGTCGACTAGAAAACCAGTTGAGCTGCACTTCTTTGCCACAATTTTTTTATCTTCTAATAGAATTCGATTTACAAGAATGATGTTGAATTATCTTTCCTTTCTTATTTAGTTTTATAGAACAGTACTATCTGTTATTCAAAATTCGATGGTTTGTTAATTTTTGTTACTTTTAAAAAAAGAATGATAAAATAATATTTTTTTAATTCAACATATTTATTCAAAACAACTTTATCAAATAGTATATTTTTATTTAGAACCTATAAATCATTCAAAGATTACATGACAATACCTAAATCATTCAATAATATATATCTATATCTATATAAATCTTATAATTGAGGCCATTGAAATGATGTTGTTCAAGATAGCTCAAATACTAGCATCACATTCACTTGAAACTTCCACTATAACTCAAGAGCTTTATAATTATGTGTACTTACTACTTACAACTTAAGAGTTTTTAACTTATGGTTATTAATTAGTAATTACTTTTTATTTTCCTCATTTATACACATTGTAACTTATATTAATAGTATATAAGTAACTTTTGCTCATAAAAAGATGCATGTCATTTGAAGAGATTTGTGATTCAAATATGAATGGTTGAAAAAGTTAGTTTGCGGCATCAACGGTTATTGCAACATATCGTGTTTCTAAATCTAAAATGTATGTTGATTTCCGTATATTCTCTTTATATGATTTGTAAGTATTTAATAAGTTTGAAAAAGTTAGTTTGCGACATCGATCAATGATTATTGCAACACGCATTGTTTATATACATAAAATGTATGTTGATTTCTGTATATTCTCTTTGTACAATTTGTAAGTGTTTAGGAAGTTTTATAATACGAATGTTAAAATAGATGTTTTAGTATTTTTATGGTATTAAAATTATTTTAATGTTAGATAAATGTTATTATTATACACAATACAATAAGGTTTTTTTCATCTTCATATGAAATTTTTTATTTTCAAGATTGAAATAATGATGGATTATATTTCTTATTAGTTTGATAATCAATATGATGAAAGATGTATTATCTTTATTTCATCTCTCTTGATTCTTAATATGATTGAGTTAAATATTTAAGTTTTTGAAATATTGCAATGTATTGATTTATTTGAATGAAGAATAATGTTATTATCAATAGATTATCTATTCACTTGATTTGCCAACATGTTGGTCAAATAATTATTAGCTTTATTTGATCGTTCTTGAGTTATGAATTTTTTTGTTTTCATTGTGATTATTGTTACATTTTTAACATTAACATTATATTTATTTCTTATAATGTTTGATTGATGTTTTTAGATTGAATGATGTAGCATGGTTAAGATTGTTGAGCAAAAAAAAACTACTAATTTAAAACATAGTATTAATATAATAGAAAAACTACTAATCTAAAACTTAAGAAAAATATAATAGAAAAATAATAAAACTTTATAAAATATGATATAAATATAATTAGTTATTTTATGCACCGAATTCATTATAAAATGTTATCTAAAATAAATGATCAAAATCATCTATCATCTATCATCGTTATCATTATCATTACCATAACTATCATTATATCATTATCTTATCATTATCATTATCATCATTATAAATCATATAACAGAAGTATTTAAATGTATAAATCAAATAATAGAGGTATTTAAATGTATATGGTTAGAGATATGAATCATACTTGCACTATATTCATTTGAAACTTACAAAACTATTCAACTTTCCACTAATTAATTACAATCATTCAAAAGTTTTTGGCTTCTATAATAATATTATTAAGTAGTCTATTTAAGATGTTATAATTATGGGTATCAAATGATGGTAGTTGAATAGGTTTTAAGTTTTATAAATTAATCAATTAAGCACTTCATGAAATGTTTTTAACTAAAATATATTATATTGATTATTTTTTTACTTTTAAGTAGTATATAGAAATAAAAGCATATGGTTTGATAAAAATAATTATCTCTTATATATTAATTTCAAAAGTTTTATTTAATTAAATTAATTATATTTGATTAAATCGTTATCTTTCTTTATTTTTATATTTATCTTAAAAATATTTATAATTATTATAATAAATATCTTACAATTCAACGTGGTTCAGGATATGTCATCTATCTTGAACCATGTTCTTTTGAAACTACTAAACTCTTCAACTTAGTCTAATTAATGGTTAATAATTTATATTGGTTAATCATAAATAAAAACCTTTCAATTCTCAACTAATTAATTACTACAACTTAAGAGTTTTCTAACTTATGATATTTAATCGGTGATTATGGTTAATATAGATGTCTATATAGTTTATTGAGATAGATTAATTTGCTTGGTTTAAAGAATGAGATGAAGGAAAACAAGACTTGAAACGTATTTATATATTTTGCTAACATCCATTGAGATTTCGTGCTTTAGTTTCATTATTTACTAACTTACCTCAATATTTTTTTCTAGGTATTTATGTGTTCATCGGATGAAAAAGAGAAATATAGAGAACTTTTTTTCCATGGTGTTATATGTATATCAAAGTCATAAAAGTTCATACTACGATACTATTCAGTAGACAAAAGTGATTCTTTTTTCCTTAATTATCAATTAGAGTTAGTTATGTTTAAATAGAGTCTTTAAGTTTGATTTTGTGAAATTATTTACAAGTCAAAGTATATTGTTAGTTTTATAATAGATAGGGTAAACAATGAAATGTAATGATTCGAATGTAACTAAATAATAAAATCTGCAAAAGTTCTTATCCATTACCTCTAATGAAACTCATGAAGAAAAATTGGCATAATAATACAATTCTTTCTCAATGGTAACATTTGTAATATTATTACTATGTTTATTTCTATTTTATTTTAGATGTTGAGCTAATTAATGTTATGACATTTTATTATGTTTCAATTACACTATACATATATAATACAAAATTACTATTGTATGTTTTATTGATGTTGGTTAAATTAACATGTTGATAACATTATAATTATATTAAATATATGATTATGATATTGTATTTGAGTTTTGTGATAAAAATTTTATAATTGATACATGATATATATTGTAATGACATAATTATAATTAAACCTATGCATTTTCATTAGATCTTATGTTTTCAGATTCTTATATGATATGCCAATATCTTTTACCAAATATATTTTATTCCTGCGCAACGCGCGGGGATACGGGTAAGATTTATCAAATAACGGGATGTCTAAAATTTAGTTCAATAATAAGATTTGTGGCAATTTACAACTTACAAGGGACCATGACCAGACCATGAATATGGACAATGGAATAATTCATATAATCGCACGTCATATTCCCGTCTTTTCTACGCTATATTTATCTCCTTCCCCTCTCCCCACGACTCTCGAACTCCAACAGCTTCTCTCTACACAAAACACCCAAATCGGAGCAAATCCAGCGATAATCGGAACAAGATGTCGTGGCAAGCATACATCGATGACCACTTGATGGCCGAAATCGAAGGAAATCACCTCTCTGCCGCCGCCATCATCGGCCACGATGGAAGCATCTGGGCCCAATCACCCACCTTCCCTGCGGTCTAATTTCTCTCCATAATTTCACTTTTGACCTGTTTTTGCTTAACTTATGTCGTTTGACTTCGATTTAGCTTCGGATCTGATCCAAATCGTCACTGTTTATTGTTAGAGTGGTTGATTTTTCTGTGTTAAATCGATTGTGTTGCATGTGGTTGATTCGTTCGATCTGGTATGGACCTTGATGTGAATAGGTGTAGTGTTTAAGTTTTTGAGGCGCAATTGTTTTTATCGACGTGAAGGTGTAAAAATGCTGAGCTACAGCTTATTCTGACTTAATTTATTCTAAATTAAATTAGATTGATGGAAAACTCTCGACATCATTAGAGACATATAAATGTAAACTTGATCTCGAAGTTTATTTGAAGGATGTGAACTTTCTGGATCCGAAAACCCCTGAATGAGACATTATTATAATTATTTGGTCACTATCAATGGAGAAAAGCTTATTGGACGAGAAGATCAACAATGGCAGACACATGGCTACAGAAATCTACAGATTTAGATTAGTTTACCGAAATTATGGCAGAAACATATACACCTTCAATATTTGTGAATGCTTTTTTAGGTAGAATTCTAGAATAGATCGTTGAAAATCACTCTTGAACCATCACTTCCCCTTTTTCAAGTATATCTCTTCTC
Organism: Cichorium intybus; assembly: GCA_023525715.1. NCBI lineage: Eukaryota > Viridiplantae > Streptophyta > Magnoliopsida > Asterales > Asteraceae > Cichorium > Cichorium intybus. The sequence goes on from CM042009.1 coordinate 47,264,467, forward strand.
TAAATGTTATGAAATGCCCCTTCTTGAATTAACATCCATCTTTCTTGTGTAATACTTCAGGTTAAACCAGAGGAAATAACTGCTATCATGAAAGACTTCGATGAACCTGGCTCACTTGCACCAACTGGCTTGTACCTTGGTGGGACCAAGTACATGGTTATTCAAGGCGAGGCTGGAGTCGTCATTCGAGGGAAAAAGGTGACAGATCTTGATTTCATACAAATAACTGATAACCGATAACAGATAGTATACAAATACATCCAATGGGTATAGATGACCGATTGTAATAAAACTTGAGCAGATAAAAGACAGGTATATTAGTAATTTTACCAAACCCTTAAATAATCAGATTATTTTCATTACAGGGACCGGGAGGTGTTACGGTTAAAAAGACGGCAATGTCCTTGATCATTGGTATCTATGATGAACCCATGACTCCAGGCCAATGCAACCTGATTGTCGAAAGGCTTGGCGATTATCTACTCGAACAGGGTTTTTAATTCTCTTTGGTACGGTTCTGCCCCTGGATTCGTTTATTTCTTGTTGTTTTTCGGTGAGGCTAATTTGGTAAATTTGGAATGAATTGCAGGGTAATGATACAGTTTTAGTAAAATTAAAGTTGTGCAAAGCTGACCTGGAGTTGTAAGCCAGGTGGGTTGGTGCTTGATACTTTTCACTTGTATTATCCTCATGATTAAGTGTGATGGAAGTGGGACACTTGTTTAGTTCCTTATTGTTTTTTTTTTTAATACTTTCTGGAGTGGTTTTTGATGGTTGTTTTAAATGATTTGGGATATCTCATATTAATATGATTACACCTTTGCTTGTGTAACATTTTTTTGTGGTCTTATTCATCTCTTAATCCCTTGTGGTCCATTAATTGGGACTGGATTGTGTTTCACATTATTAATTGTGAAAAAGTTGTAAATTTTTTGCCCCACCAAAAAAAAATTGTCAACAAAATCTCTTTATGTGCAAAAGACGGTCGATGTTATTTGTATCCTCGTAATCAGAAATAGCTTTACAAGAATGTTTTGTAAATTCAAGTGTATGTGATGTGACTTCTAACTGTTCATCTTTTTCATGGTTGGCTAATTTTATACATTCAGATGGATCATTTTTTGTCTGTATGGTTGATTTGTTATTCTCGTATACATGTTTTTGTAATTGCATTTAATGCACGAAATATTTGGTTTTATAAGTGGTGCAACATTGTACAAGATACTACATTGAATCCTACAAAACAGGCTGAATGTATAAACCGTTCTTTTCAATAAATATCATCAATATTTGGAGAGCTTTGCAAAAAAAAAAAGTTTGGTAGTAGAATATTAGGTTAGAAGAGTTCTCGCATGTTATGTTATTAGGTAATATGCATGCAAGAAAGACCTAATCTTGGTTGATTTAGAGAATATGTTTTCAAACTCATTGTTTTAGAGTATATGTTGTACGTTTGAATCAAACAAACCCCAATTACCAAATATGAATAGGTTAATAGATAATTTAGTTGACTTGATATTTTATTTTGTTATAAATTTAGAACCAAACAAAAAACAAATGAATACATTAGTGGTTTGTCATATTCTATACAGATAATATTATCAAATCGATTAAATTTGTTACAAATACTTAAATAGCCTGCACGTTTCCATAAAAACAAACACATTGGGTCTATAACAATAGCAATAATAAAAAAAGTTAGTAAACTATACCACCGGAGTGCCCACGTCAATCCGTTTCATGGCCCACGTGTGAGGTCAATCGTGAAACATTAGTGATATTTTGTGTATGTCAGTATTTGAACCCTGAACCTCTTGTATGAAATGAAATTTCACCCATCAACCATTACGCTCCCATCAGGGGCAACAATCACAGTAACAATGATCACTTGAGATTTAACCAGTCCGCAAATGAAATCATCTTAGGCCTGAATCTCACAAACTTCAACCTTAGAGCGACTGTCATTAGAAAAAATAGTAATAGTTCAGTTCTTTAAAAATAAGGTAAGAAGATATAAGATATGAGTAGCTAAAGCTTTTTCCATAAGTAATCAGTCAAAAAATAATAAGTCGCACCATCTGAGTCCTAAGACCCATGCGAGAGGTCAATCGCGGAACCAATGTTTTAAAAACCGGTTTGACCGGTCGAACCGGGAACCGGTGAAGAGACCGGTTTGATTAGGGACGGTTTTTAGTGGTTTTCTGACCGGAACAAACCGCCCCCGGTTTTTAATGAACCGGAATGGACCGGTTTCCTATTGGATTCTCGAAAGTTTTTAGCCCATTAGCACATTAATATCTAATTAAAACCCATATGTCTATCTTTAGCCCAAACGAGGTCTTACGATCCTATTGGATTCTCGGAAGTTTTTATCCCATATGTTTTTTTGTGAATGTTTTTGTAGACTCAAGGTTGATAAGAGGTCTTACGATCCTATTGACTATGAATGTATCGATAAGACAGATTTTTGGGTGGTTAAAGAAGAGCCGGAAACAAAACTTGATTACAATGATATACAAACTATGTTTGACGATCATAAACACAAACCGGCTTCTCAAACACAAGGTGACATTTTTATTTCTATGAAAACTAATATATTGTTGTAATTTTAGTTTATTATTAGTCTATTACATGATACTAAAATTGTTTATTTTATATTGTAGAAAATGGAAGTCGCCATGTTTTTGATGCGGATGAAGTTGATAGTTAATTTCATTTACTAAGCGATTGTGAGATCGATGCATTTAATACTCCAATGTCTCAATATCCATGATTGGTTTGATTTTCATATGTTAGTATTCATTTGAAACTATATTTTTTTCGTATTATACGTTATGTTTGTTTTTGATATATTTGGATTGATGTAAAACTTGTGATTATGGGGGTTTTAATGTATTTGGATTGATCTACATCTTGTTGTTGTGTATTTTTTATGTTTGAACATATTGATGTCAAATTTTGGTTTTATAGTGACATATGTATTTAGAAAAATAAAAAACACATAAATTTTGGAAACCGGTTTAACCGGCCGGTTGAACCGAAAAAAGTCACCAGACCGGTTCGATTAAAAACCGGTTTTTAAAACATTGCACGGAACACTAGTGATTTTGGACGTGACAATGTTTGAATCCTAGACCTCCTGTGTGGAATTCTGCACCTCAACCAACTAGGCTCTTATCGCGAAAACAAAAAATTGTATGTAGAGGGAATCGATACTCTTCAACATAAAAAGAAACACGACTTAATTTTCAATAGAAAAAGAAACACAACTTATGCTAGTGAAATAAATAAAGACATGGGTGAACATGTAAATAGTGGATAGATACATAAATAGCGAAAACAGACATCGCACTAAAATGTGCTACATATACTAGAAGAGCAAGCTGAAAGTTAATGGGAGACAATTGTAAGACAGTAAAACCAATCTTCATGCACAAACAATAGAATGGAAACTAGTGTCTATAGCACACCTAATACTACTACATTACCTCGATGCTAAGTCACCACACATTCCTATTTGAGATCACATCCCTAGAAAGATCTAACTCTTTCAAGTCTAACCACACACTATCTTTGCACTTAATTCGCAAGTGTCCACTCTTTCTCAGACTATCAACAGCAATTGTCTCCACCCTCTTAACTGCAGTCATCAGTAATCTCCTATAAACATATCAACTGAAATATTCTTTCCCTCAATTTCTTGATGATTGATGCCACTCCCAACTAATTTCTTGTTGTCGTGTTCGATACCTTGTCCAGTAAGCAGTAGCGAGTATTCGGGTTATTTAGGGAGTACTCGGATGGGATACATTATATAAAATATTTTTAGAGAATATATATATATATATATATATATATATATATATATACACTAGTTGTGAGACCCGTGTATTACACGAGATAATATAAAGAAAATGTTCAATAACAAAATCTAAACACTAATTTTTTTAAAAACAAATTTCATGAGATATGATGAAAGTGTTGAATATGTAGGTACCCCAACACGTATCTTGTTTTTTTAGAATAAACTGACTTTCATTGTCAAAGAAAGAAATAAGTTACCAACTTAATATATCCAAAGAAATAAATAAGTTATCAACTTAATATATACCCTTTTAATAGTTTAGACATGCAATACTAATCACTATATGCATTAGTATTTACTAATCACTATAAGTATCCCTACATTCTCTCTTATAAACACTCTCTTATTACAATTCCCTTGTACACTTATATATTTTTTAAGTCTTTAATCTAGTGTTTAACTCAATATTAGTCTCTGACCCAATACAATCTCGTCGACAAAAAACATACACCATGATACCACTCCTCCACGAAGTTCACAAGAAGTATCGTTCATAAGACTCGATTAGTCACTACCATTTTCATATCATGTAGTATCACCTAATATGATGTGAAATTTCTAAGTTAAAAGCACACATAATTACATAATGATTGACGTGTTAGTGACATTGTATCCTTATTTTTTGCATCATTTATAATTTATCTATATTTTTATCGATATGACTTATATAATGCTTTTTTTCAACGATATTTTTATCTTTTTAAAATCTTACGCACATGGTATTATAACATTTTCTTTTTATTTATTTTGTCTTTCTCTTGCAAGTGGCCTCTTTTATTTATTTCCTTAATCATTCTTGAAATTGCAGATGTATTTTGGGGCCAAAAATTTATCATGAGTTGTTTGTTAGTAGAGCCAACAAGTCGAAAATGAAAACAATATGGACACGATACAAGGGTAGACATCACCTTTGGGTGCACATTTCTGGTTCCACGACCAATATATAAGAGAAACCATAATATACTTAGAGCAAGAAAGATGATACCAACCTTTGAACTTGAAACCTCAATTATGGATTCTCACAACCATATAAGGACTTAGACTAAGAAATGTACACACCCCCACCTCTCACATTTCCTTCATTTTTCCACTGCCAGTTATGCATTACGTCATCTTCTCCTCACACTCCCCTACTCCCTTAAATATAGAAAACATCAACCCTCACCCTCCCATCACTCTTTTAAAAATAAATAAATAACATATACACACACACACACACACACACATATATATATATATATATATATATATATATATGTATGTATGTATATATATATATGTGTGTGTGTGTGTGTGTGTGAAGAGAAGAAAAGAGAGATAAACAAGGTGCGGTGAGTATACCCCGCATTTGATGTCCTTCCACACTCCCCTTACTAAGGGAAATGATGTTCCCTCACTGCCTCGCCTGCCATGTCATCATCCCGAAGGGTGAGGGATATCCATTCCTCTTAGTCTTAGAGGACAAAATACAATGCTAATTGACTTTGCATGTGTCACATGTCAATTCACCATTGAGTGGAAGCTCGATGCTCGATGAACCTCTGTTACATATTATATGAAAGGAAATGCTATAATTACTAAAAATGTATAAATAAATATTTTTTCTGTATAGTAGTACTAGAGTATAAAGAACTTCAATTATTAACTTCAAAAGTTTACATTTTAACGTCAATTTTCAAATAGGGTTAGATATTTGGGGCCAAATTTTAAACAAACCTTTAGTATAAAAATGACATTAATATATTTCTAGGTTGGGGAGTGAAATGGGAAAAATGTTATAGTTGGGTTGCTAATTTGTAAACAGAAATTTGAGTTTTCGGCGTTTTGGCGGTCATTTTTATTTGAAATTTGTTTATTATTTTCTATGGCGTCGGTCGGTCAGCTATCAGCTTAACCATTCCCATTTCCATTTTCTATCCGTTTCACACACAGTTGTGAGAAACCCTAATCCTAATTATAACGATGAAGGGCATGAAGTCACTGAAGCAGCTCAAGCTATCTGTTCCTGCTCAAGATGCTCCGATTACCAGCTTCTTGTAAGTTTGCATATGATCTTCTTCTGAATTTTGAACTAAGGCACGGTTTCGATGTTGATTTGATTTGTAACTGTGTTAGGATCATGCGAAGCCCTAGTTGGTCAAATTTCGGTCTAATTTATGTGAATGTAGTTATTCATATGTCGCGTCTCGTATGTCCTTTTAAACTTTGAACGAGCACAAGGTTTTATCGTCTATTTGATGCATAGCCGTGTCGTTCAGATTGTGTAAAGCCTTAATTGGTGAAATTTCGATCTAGTTTTTGTTAATGTAGTTAGGAGATCGTGGTATCTGATATCTCCTTTTGAATTATAAACTAAGGCACGGATTTCATGTCGCGTTGATCCATAGTTGTGTTGTGAAATCATATCATGTAACAACAAATTTTGATCTAATTTGCGTAAACATAGTTACAGTTTTGTAGTATCTGATTGATTAGTGGTTTCTTAGGACAACGAGTGGGACATTTCATGATGGGGATTTACTTCTAAATTTGAAAGGATTAAGACTGGCATCTGAGGATAAGGAAAATCGAGTAAGTTTCTCATCGTCCTTCCTTCAATGATGTTTGCAAGTTTCAAATTATCATGATCTGATCTGCAAGGTTAAAACCAAATCTGGTTTGTGAGATTCGATATGCTCTAATTCTCATTTGAAATCAAACTTAGCTGTATGATCTTCCAAAAAAACTCACTTTCACTTTGGTATTCCTACAGCCCTCTGATGCCAAGGAGATCGATCTCCAATTTTCACTGGAAGACCTTGAGACCATCAAAGTCATTGGAAAAGGAAGCGGGGGTATTGTTCAACTTGTTCGACATAAATGGATCGGTAGATTGTTTGCTTTGAAGGTTAGATTTCATAAAACTCAGATTAATTTAATAATTTCCATTGTTTCCTACTATGAATCTTTATAAAGACTTGTTCTAATCTAATATGCATGATGCATATCAAGTGTTTGAATAAATGCCTTCCATAAAAGTTCACCCATTCACTTATATGTTCACTTCTTACACCTTTCAAGACTCAAGTGCATGGATTGTATTGACAGGTAATTCAAATGAACATACAAGAAGATATACGCAAACAAATCGTTCAAGAGCTGAAAATCAATCAAGCATCTCAATGCCCTCATATTGTTGTTTGTTATCACTCTTTTTACCACAATGGAGCCATCTCTTTGGTTTTTGAATACATGGACCGTGGTTCTTTGACTGATGTCATCAGACAACTCAAGACCATTCTCGAACCATATCTTGCAGTTCTCTGCAAACAGGTTAGTACATCTTTATCATTTTGCACGTGAGGAGGGAATTTTCGTCTTTTGTACATAGGAAATATCAATAGCAAGTCCATGTCCTACCTTTTTGAGCAGGACAAAATGTTATTGTCTTATGTCTGCTTTGTTCTGTTCTGTTCTGTAATGTACTGTACTGTATTGTATATGATGATACGATGTATATGACAGGTATTGCAGGGTCTTGTGTATTTACACCATGAGAGACATGTAATTCATAGGGACATAAAGCCATCTAACTTACTTGTAAACCAAAAAGGGCAAGTAAAGATTACAGATTTTGGTGTTAGTGCAATGCTTGCAAGCTCAATGGGTCAACGAGATACATTTGTTGGAACATATAACTATATGTCGGTAAGTTGACTTTTCATATGGTCAACATCACTATAACTATTATTGTACTTATATATAGTCAAAGGACTATATGTCTTAAAGGAAAAGTTTTGGGGTTAAATGCAAGAGAGAGCAATGTACTTCTACCTCCATTGATTTTCAAAGTAAAATACCTTGATTATAAAAAAACTAAAAGTTCAATGGTGTAAATGAAAGTATGTTGCTATTTCTTGCATTGTTTACTTACCACTATCAGATATTGTTCATGATGTTAAAAACTGATAATACTTGTTATAATTATTTTTTTTTTTAGCCGGAAAGAATTAGTGGGAAAACATATGACTATAAAAGTGATATTTGGAGTTTGGGTCTAGTGATTCTTGAGTGTGCTATTGGACGATTTCCATTTATACAATCTGAAGATCAACAAAATTGGCCAAGCTTTTATGAGCTTTTGGACGCCATTGTCTCAAAGCCGCCACCTGTCGCCCCGTCAGATCAATTTTCACCAGAGTTTTGTTCCTTTGTCTCCGCCTGGTAACTATCGGGTCAATTAATATGTTAAATATGAGTATATAATAACTATTTGTTAAAATAATGATGTAATGTAATTAATTATATATTTTTGTGTAAATGTGTAGCATACAAAAAGATCCTAAAGACAGATCATCGGCTTTAGACCTTTTGGGTCACCCGTTCATCAAGAAGTTTGAGGATAAAGATATTGATCTTGGAATTTTGGTAAGTTCCTTGGAACCCCCAATAAATTTTTCCAAATAACTTATATTGTCATGACATGAGATTTTATTGTATAACGGCATTGTGAAAATATGTACTATTATCTTTCATACCATCATAGTAGACCTTGTAGTGCTTTCAATTTCAATGGTATCATATGATACGTTTATGGTATACATTATCTGAATTATGCTTGCCACCAATTTCTTGATTGATTTTTTGGGGTTTTCTCAAATTTGCTTGATTGATATCGAAATGTTGACTTACTAGTTATAAACTAATATTTTAGCAAATTAATAATGTTAATTTAGAAAGATAAAATCAGACCACCCATTACCCAACCAGATAAACGTTAGAGGCCTAGACTAGATTTGCATTGAAGCCCTGTTTGGGTCTGGGCCTAGCCCATAATCGATAAAAAAAAGCCCGGTTATTGCTAAGGAAAGCCTTGCCGGTCCTCGTTTTTTTTTTTTTTTAGCTTCAACCGGTTAATAAAAATAAAAGGTTAAAAAAGCCGTGGGTTTGTGCATAGTCGTGGTTACATTTATTTGCCAAGCAACTAGCATACGAGTTCATGTGGGTTTGTGCATGGACAACATATGTATTTTCGAAAATATTAGAGAAAAGTGAACTCCAAATTAAGGACAATGGTACAACAGGTCATTGAATATTTTTTAAAATCTAAAACTGCATGAAAATGGGATGTAAATGAACAAAGATCACGTGGTTTTTATGTTGGTAGACCCTAAGCAACTAGAGTTACCATAAAGACTTCTCATTATCCCATATGTTAAAGATGGCAAATGGTCAACTTTCTTTCTTGGTTCTTGTTGACCAAAGCATCGAAATTTATGAATTAGTTGGACGTTGCAACATCTCTAAATTTGATTGGTTTTTTAAAATATTTATACTAAATTTTAAGAAAAACTTTTATTTTAGAGCACCTATTCTTAGATTATTAAAATAATTTTTTAAACAATTGATATTTTAAACTTTCATGAGATGTCAAGTTGTATATTAAAGCACGAGTAAAAACATAAACAAAACACCTAATTACATAGACCAAAAGTCTTAATCATGAAAATTTTAAAACTCTTAAGTATCTCTAAGACATCCTTTAAACAATTACTAATGGCGATCACCTGAGGCACATGCCGAAAAACGTCAGATTGAAAAGTCTGGTGAGATACAAATGGGTTGACTCATCATAGACTTTTTATATAAAAACTCTTTATAAAATTAAAATATCAAATAAACACACATTAACATACTTAAACCAAACATCTTAATAATCATCATAATGCAGATAGCATACTTTAACCAAACATAATAAAGATTATACACATTGTAGCAGTGTGAACAACACAATGTATTACATGTGTCTTGCAACCCATCACCGGTCATCCTTACAACTCATCACCACACATACTCAAACACGATCTGAGACTTTTTTACCCCTTATGTGTTTGCATTCCCTAGCTTTATTTCACACTTCTACTCTTTGCATATCACCGTGCCTATTTCATCCCCATGCCCCTCTACATACCCATGAGCATGGTTCATCCCTTATGATCCATTTGCATATCCATGCAATCCCGATCTTGACATTTTGGAGGCTTTGTACACAAATCAAACTGATACCCCATAAAAAATTATTGTAAAATATTAATAAGTAAATTCCCTACTCCCTAATACTAAATTCGAATATGAACAAGTTAACAATAAGTACGAGAACATGAAAAAAAAATGTTAACACGTTTCATTAGATTACATATTGTCCTTTATAGGGGCATATTTTAAGAACTCTTATAATTAAACCGGCTGATAAAAAATTATCACGAGTACTAAAAAATCGAAGTACTTACACATCATATGTGGTAAATAAAATATTCTAAACAAACAGATAGTACATGACCACCAAATACGAGTCTTCGGTTATTATTAATAAATTGAAACTGCTACAAGCAACTTTCCAAAATACAGAAAGATAAATAGCTAGTGATTACTATTTTTTAAACATTGATCTTCTCAAATATTTAGAAGCAAATTCATCTATTATGCATTCATATAAAATATTTCCAACAAAATCTTCTTCTCTTGGTTCCTTCACAACTTCCTCAACTTCATCTACATTCAGTGTTACCTTTTCTCTATGTTCCTCATAATTAGATTAAACATTATAAAAAATCATAGTGCTATCCTTGAGTACATTTTGCTCCACCTGAACTGATTGTTCATTAAGATGATATTCTGACACTTATTTGATAATAAATCGATTGATAGCTTCTCTGTGACTATAAACAAGTTATTCTTCTTTTGTTTTCGTTTACATTTAGAACAACTCGATTCAAGTTTCATATGGAGGCATTGGTTTTATAAAAAACCCAATGTTACTAACTTAACAATATATATTAGTAATTAACTTAACACAATTGGGGCATTTGGAAATTTTTTTCCATTAACAATAACATAAAACAATTTAAATATTGTATTCACTTGTTTATATTATTTGTTCAATTACACTTTCACCCTTCGAATTTTTTTGATTGCAATTGACAATAAATAGTCAAACGTGATGAGCAGGAGTGGAGTCTGTGCGATGTGACTATCTCTTGACAATTTCCGCTGTCGCAAAATTGAAGCAGTTACCGCAAAATATAAATACATAATGCTAATATACTTTTCCTTGTCAAATACTTAATTTGATCATAAAGCCGATTTAAATTTCAAAATTTAAGTTGAGCCTTGGATTTTTAGTGTAATGGATATTTAAACATGATTATATTAATATCTAAATTCTAATCGATATTAATAGTATATTTAACAAACCTAATTTTTTATTGTTAATAATACATTAATGAAATTAGTAACATGAAATTATACTTTAAGTAACGTATATTTTTTTAATTTTTTAGTAATATAATAATAAAGAAAATTTTCGATCGAAGACCCTTTATGATTGGAAGCCTTGTGCAACTGTACCACCTTTGAGGGCCGTCATTATATCCATAAGTCTATTTCATCAAAAATAGTCCTAGAAACTAAACTTAGTCGGTCCCAAAACAGCAGACGATTTTAGTAAATTGTTTATATTTGTCGTATCAAAACCATTTATCTTATTTGAAATAGTTAGTTTGTTTGGGTGTCAAACTCAGAATGAGGCCAAGGATTTTGCAAACTCTTCTGTTGGTAAGAATAATTGCAGTAACTTTTGCAGTTTTTTTCGTATCAGAAAACTCGTGGCTATAATATTATTATGGAATCAAATCTTCGGTCATAAAAGGACTTGTGATTATATTGTATTCTTCCTTGGTGAGGAGGACATACATACATTTTTACGAGAACATATAGTTGTTTGTATACGGTTAATGGAAAGACCCATCTATTCATTGGTGATAATTTTGTTCCATTTATTTAAATTCTGTGTTGTATTTTATATCATACTTCATACATGTAAATGGTCGAATAGGTCCAAAGTTTTTCAGAAGTGCATTCAAATATCACTTAAGTAAAATAATTTAGATTATTAGTTAATATACCGAATTTAGATTATTATTTAAATAGTATAGTTCAACGTTTCACAACCCCATTAACCGTTTTTATCCGGAAGATAGAACAAATTACGTATGAGGAATTAAAAATGTTAGTTTGATGTTTTGGATTTGGGGGAACATATATTAAAACTAGAATTTGTTGTTTTGTATATTTTTTGGAAAAAAATGTAAAATAAAAACACCAAGTTGGCTTTAAAGTGGTTGCATGATAAGAATAAATGTATATAAAAAAACAAGTTTAACAACCCGTTAATAAGAGGAAATGACAAAATTATAGTTTTTAATTTAGAATAACTACAGTTTTAGCTTTTATAATTTTTTATTTGTATTAATTATAGTTTTAGTTCTTATAGTTTTAATTTCATAATTTATAGTGAATAATTATAGTTTTGCTCTCAATGGTTTACATGATTACATTTTTAGTTCAAGTTTTAAATAAATTCCAAATTGGTCATTGTGGTTGTAACACCCCAAGCTTCACACCAATTTTTTTTTTTTTTTTTTCCAAACTTATCTTATAAATACTTTATTATACAAAACATTTAATTATACAAACGGGGTATCACAAATCCGTATCATTACCAAAGTTTAAACCTTGTTATTACACACTTTCTACAACAGAAGCTATTGTCCCACATCACGCTCTTTTAGCTCATTTCTTGTCTACCTGAGTACATAGCATTTTAAAAAAATACGTAAGACATAACGTCTCGTGAGCAATGTGGGTTTAGACCCAAAACAGTTTCCTTATATTTCATTCATTCTCAACTTCACAACATTTAATCTCCTATGAGCGCACCCATAGGTATTCATTCCCATTTGTGAGCACATTCCTACGAGCGCACCCGTAGGTTTTATACGAGCCGCACCCGTATAATTCCTCCCTCAACAGCATGAAACGAATTCATCCATCAAGGTACCAATTAGACAACTACTTCGCGACGGGAGGTACCATCCCAATAGTGTCTTTTGACCACCCCTACCGCAGCAGGTCGTGATCTTTATCCGGATACTTTTCAACTCATCCACATGGCTCAACTACTTCATTAGTACTCTACATTTCATTTATCATTTGTGTACCCATTGTACTTACTATTTTACAATATCATTTCCAGTTTCACAAAAACATTTTAGTTCCGCAGAACCATTTCCTTTCTCATTAACCATTTCAATTCCCATAGAACTATTTCGACTCACAAATCATTTTATATAAAATTCATTCCTTTATATAAAACCCATTTGCTATGTACTCGAAAATCCACACATTACTCACCTTGAGTCACCTAGGAGTTAATTAGTCCTTTGCACTCCTTTGTCCTTCGCTTGGTTCACCGTATTTGAACCACCACCTATTATTTACAAGATATACATTTATACTCAATTCATATATATAATAACCAACTTTACAACACAAAAGTGCCATATCATGCAACTACGGGTTATAATTAAGCTGCAACCCTTATTAACTAGCTTTCTTTAATTTATAAACTTCCCCGAAATACGCGTATTTTGCTACAGTACTCTCGGGAGGTCGTATTTTTGTTCCGACAATTTTCCACAAAGTTTTGAACCATAAGAGACTTATGTTTAAAATTTGAGGTCAAACGGACAAGTCTAACCCCAACTTCCAAAATCAAGGCTCACTTGGCAGAATGCTCACTGCCTTTCTGCAATTTTGTCCAGACGCTGGATCGCATCGCGACCTAGGGTGGTCGGGTCGCGATCTGCAAGTTGGTTGTTATTCTTGACGATTTTTCAACTGCAACTTCCACTATTTCCCTACACTAAGTTCTTAATTCATGACTTAATCCTTATGGGATCATTCTAAGGCAACAACCTTCAGTTTTTATCAAGTTTTAACTTGTGAAAATCATAATTTCCTAACAATTCATAACAAACCCGTTTTTACCCATTTTTCCAAAAATGTAAAATTTTGAAAACAATCACTTAGTAATATGTAGAATTTATATATTAGACTATTACTAGTAGAATTAATATCATAAAGTCATTCAAAAAACTTCACATAAGGCTTAATTTAATACATAAGTCACATAACATAACATTCTAATATAGAAAATGTCAAAGTATCAAATTCAAATTTAATCGACATCCAAGTCATCATCGGCCAAACCATTCACTTCTTCATGAAAATCCTCCACACGGATTATCACGGTTTTTTAGTCTCAAACCCCATTTCTAGGGTTCTTGAGCTCAAAACCCATTTTCATGAATTCAACCACAATTTACGGTTAGAAATCCATTTCTTGTGATGATTTAAGCTAGATAGAACATAAGAATTCGTTGTGGTAACCTCTCATCAAATTTCAGTTTGGAGAATAGCCACCACAACGTGAATTCATGGGTTTGGATCATAGAATCTTACCTTATAAGTTTGAAACCACCAAATTCTAAATGAAATCTTCAATCTTCCAACCAAGTACCCCAACTCTCGCTTCAATTCTGCAGAACTTCAACTTCCCGTATCCTCTGGCTTTCTCCCGAACCCTCCACACTCTTCTGGGAAGTTTGGGAGATTTTTCTCCTATTTATACTTCCAATTTTCCACTTTAACCCCTCAGGTTCCCTTCTTTGAACTTTTGACATCAAAAATCTAACTTTTATCACACAAGGTTTTATTTTTACATTTTTACCCCACAAACACAATTTGTTTTACACCATGGTCTATGATATGCCAAAAGACCAATTTACCCTTTTCAAAAATTTCACTATTACACACGGTTAATTAGCATTTTATTACAAATTTTCGCAGGTTCTTACAGTGGTTGATAATATCCTATCAGTTTTGTCACTGATGCATATAAAAAACCATATTAATTACCCTTTTTACCTTTTTCTAACCGCTTATCTATTCTAAAATTTAAGAAAAAAAGAAAAAAATTCATCTCACCTCCACCCCACTACCCTCACACACACACACACACACACACTCCCTCTCTCTCTCTCTCTCTCTATCTCTCCCTAGATGTAACTACTAGCCCCACCTATATCTCCATCTCCCTCATCCTTCAGCCTTGAGTACACACAAATCACCAACATCACCCACGAAGGACCTACAACTAAAAACACAAATACACATCTGAAAAACATGCGACGGAAACAAAAATGTAAAAATATGTCGCGCGAAGAGACGACTATACCTCCATTGACCTTATTTATCATGATTTTTTTGTAAGGCCAACCATGGCCTTCTTCTTCAAGTCGGAGACAGAGAAACACTTGAAAGATTGCTAAGATCGAGTAGGCAAGTTACCACCGGCGGACAAAAGCTTGACTCGTTCTCTGAAGAGTGGTTGTAAGTTGTAGTCAGACGAAGAATACACAACAAAAGAATCATCTAACTCAATTTTCAAGCTAAGGCTAGGAATGTAGTCTTGAAGCATATTTGCAACATCATTGAACCTTCAAACATGAAAGAGGAAGGAGGAACCAGACATAATATGAATGTCTGTGTGACGGTGAGGCGTTGGGGGTGGGGGGAGGAGTTTATTTTTTTAACATTAAGGGACCAAAATTGGAATATTTGAAAACTACAATGACAAAAACTAAAATTTTTGGATACCATAGCGATAAAAGTGCAAAATTTTCAAAACTTGGGCTAAAAGTGCAATATGGTGTAAATCATCAAGAGCAAAATTGTAATTTACTCTAGTTTTTAGTTTCTATATTTACAAATTTGGTATCTATAATTTATAATTTTCCTTTTACAATTTTAGTCAATGTAGTTTTAAATTTACGATAATTATAGTTTTGGTTCATTTACTTTTTAATTTATATAATTACAGTTTTGTTTCCTATAACTAAAAAACATTAATTACAGTCTAATTTGCATAATTTGAGTTTTGGTCCCCATAGGATTTTAATTTGCATGAAATACAGTTTTGGTCGTTATAGTTTTTAATTTAGGATAATTATATTTTGAGTCCCTATACTTTTTAATTTTCATCAATTACCCTTAAGGTCCCTGTAGTTTTTAATTACAATGATTATAGTTTTGGTCCATGTAATTTCAATTTGCATTAACAATAGTTTTGGTCCCTGTAGTTTTTAGGTCCCATTAATTATAACTTTGATCCATGTATATTTAAATTTAGGAAATGACTTAATACAATCTTAGTCCTTATAGTTGTATGCATTAATAAATACAGTTTTGGCCGATATGTAATTTGCATTATGCATAGTTCTGCACTGTAGATCTAATATTCGATCCAAATAAAAAAAAATAAAAGGCAGTTGAGGAACGTTTTTATCATGATATTTTTGCTAATTCTTACATGGATGGTCATTATGGTTGTCGAAAATTGCATGTTTGGTCATTGAGGCTATAATGTCAAGCCTCCTTGTTTGAATGTTTTCAAATTGATCATTTACACTTACATTGTCTTTTTCTCAATTTAGTTTTTATTATAGTTGAAACGACCAAAAATTTATAATATGAATATGTAAACTAAGATGTGTGTAATTTAAGTTTTATATGTAAACTATGAGAAATTATGGGTGTAAGGGTAATTAAGTCATTTTACCATAAAAGGGTAAATTGGTCATTTGACCATATGCATAAATTATTATAAAATTTTATTTATAGTTTAGGACTAAAAATGTGAGAAATTAGAGTCTATGTAAAGATAATTGATTTTGGTGGCCAAAGTTCAAGGAAGTGAACTTGAGGGACCAAAACTGTAAATATAGAAAATATAAAAATGAGAAAAATATCTCATTAATCATCATAAAATCAGTAGAGAGCTCTGAAGATCACGGGAGAAACCTCTGGAAGAACCGAGAGCAAGGCTAGGAAGAAGAACAAGGAGATTTTCAACAAGAATTGAAGATATAATCTAAATCAAGGTTAGTAATCAACTTTCTAGCTTCAACCCTTGAGTTGGTTCTTCACGGGATGAACTGAAATTGTATTTTCAGTCATGATTCCAAGTGATTAACATGATTCTTATGTTCTGCACATGAAGGGTGTTAAGATCATACCAAATAATCTAGGAGTTTTGATGATTTTGTGGATTTGGGATTTTTGAGCTCAAGAACCCTAGAAATGGGTTTTGGAACTGAAATTGATTTCCATGAGTTTAATAAGTCATAGATGTTATAAATGAAGTGAGAAATCAGTTCCATTCTCAAAAATTAGTTAAAATGATTTTTGAGGAAAAAAATGAGTTTTCGGGAACAATTTCAATCAAAGATGATAAAAATTGGTAAATTGTAGTTTAAATGCATGAAGAAGTTGTTTCTAGGGCCTAGAAGAGACCCTAAGACAATTAAGTCATGTATTAAGAACTTAATGGGGTGAATAGTGCAGCTGCAGATTGAAAAATCGTCAAATTAGGCAACCTACTTCAGCCCTCGCGACGCGACCAATGCCAAGAACCCCGTCGCGGCGCGAGGCTGCGATGCAGTTTCCGCATTTATCCTTCAGCAATCGCGACGCGAGCACCACCCAGCTCCAGGTCGCGACGCGAAGCGACGCAGAAGGCATAAAATGCAGTTTTGCTTCAAGTCTCTGCCAAGTGAATTTGGTTTTGGGGATTTGGTCCTATACTTGTTCAAATGACCCCAAACTTTGAACATAGGTCCAATATAGTCCAAAACTTCACAGAAAATTTTCAGAATCAAAATACGACCCTCCGAGGGTACTGTAGTAAAATACGTATAATATACAATTTAATTTAAGTTGGTCATTTAAAAGTTATACACTTGTTTTGACCATTTATGGTATAATAAGGACTCTAATATGTTATAGAGTCAATTAGAATGTAAATTAATGTATCATATATTATATATAGGTGCAAGTCAAGTAGTTGGACATCGAAAGGGTAAAGAACCAAGAGATGTCTAAACGACCTTTCAAGAGTTATAAGGTGAGTACATGTAGCATTTTTACCCATTCTGGGATACATGGCAAGTAAGTAAGTATTTTTCAGATTTCATATAACATTTTCTATGTGTGAAATTATTTGCAAAAATGGTATGTTCTTAGCTTATATGGAAAGTGAACTGCTATATTTGAAAGTATGAATTTGGCAACAGCCTAGTTTATGGTAAAAGCTTGTTAAAGTCAAAAGCTTGGCAATTAGCCATTTTATGTACAAGTATTGTTTTAGTTTCCAGAAAGTATTTTTACAATTGACTGGTAATGTAGCTATCAATGTTAGTAAGGGAACTATGTTCCAACCTACCCGGGTTAGGTAAGGAGTCTACTGGGGATAACCCCTTCGCGAAGTAGACTGCCTCAGCACTTCTACAGTGAGGATTGATCCGTTCTTTCTAGCTGTAGAGACTTGGGGTATCACACATAGTGATTAAAGCCCTAAGTATAAAAATCCAGCAAGTTTATAAAACCAGTCAAAGAAAGTATGAAATAAGCTATGTTTTGAAAGATATAAAATGGTTTTGAAAGATAATAAGTCATAGTATATTAACACTATAAAATTTCAGCGAATGTTTATTTTATAAAGTTTTTATTAAAGGAGATTAAATGTTTGAGTCCAAAACTCATGTAACTCACGAGACAATTTGTCTTACGTATTTTATTTTTATGCCATGTATTCCAGGTTCAGGCGCGAGATTGTGAGATAGTTTGAAGATGTAAAATAAGTCCTAGAATGTAAAAGAGTGGAGCTGGATACAGCTATCATGTACTGGTATTGATTAAATCCTTTCCCTTAAACTTATGGTTGTTTGATATGTAATTGTAACACTCCTTTTGTTGTATTTAAACAAGTACAATGGTTTTTGTTGAACCGTATTTTGTAAAACTTGTTTTTATGTAATATAAATGGTTTGTAAAAGTTGGGGCGTTACAATAATAATTATCTTTTATTAAAACGGTCATCACTCTGTCTTTGTTTTCAAAATTATTTTGTGTGTATGTATTTCAAATATATAAATCATATAAATAATCTTATACATCAATACTTTGTATTAGTTTATTCGATAAAAAACATAGGACTGATAAACTAATGGCAACACACGAGACATCTCCATTTGTTATTTTTAAAATAAAAGGATTGAAAGGCTACTAGCTATTTCAACACACTTATCCACTGTCACAGATTTTTTATATTTTAATATGAAAACGAGTGGGACCCCGTGATCCGCACGGGTCCGTTTGTTTCTCGTATAAATGTGAGCGACTCTTTAAGGAGAAATTTGGGGCCGATCGGTTTAAATCCTTGGGTTGGTGTTTTCCTCTCGATCGTCTTCTTTTGGGGTTTTCGTTCTTGGGGTGGCCAAGCTCGTTGAGTCGGTCGGGATGTGTCGTGGTGCTTTCATTTTGCGGATTCTGTAATACAAAGAGGTTAAAGTACGGTGCTATAATACACAACTAACCAAAAGTACAATGTTATTTCGGAGACCGTGCTATGCACGGGTTTTTTTTATTGCTCGTGGGTCCTACTGATTACCTTTCGTCATTTCTTTGTTTCTTGCGTTGCGTTGTTTTCTAGTCTCTAGGGGTCCTAAAAAGTGAGCAAGACACATACCTCTCAGATTGCCAAGAATTTTAATTGAACTGATGATAGCAACTATTTTCTTAAAGAACCAACTCCGAGACTTAAAACCGACAATCAAGAAGTTAGTACCTTACTGGTATAAAACGAAAGTTTTCAATGCAAGAAATATCAACGTAATTTCGTTAAAATGGGCAAAATGCAAGAAACATCTATGTACTTTCAGTTATTATGGTGTACCATCCTACTTTCTTTTCTTTCTATTACAAAATCATACTTCCAATTGTTTCATATTAAGGCATTGTACTTTGAAAATCTAATCAATTATAGCATTACACTTTCATTTTTTTCTTATTAGGACATTATACTTTCGGAAACCTATCGAATTATACCGGCGTAAATTGCTTTGTATTTGGATGATAGTGATATATTTGGTTAGATTTTTCAAAAGACAATGTGACATTGTAGTTCTAATTTGAAACTACAATATTACAGGTTTTCGAATGTAAAACTTATTAGGTATAAAGTTACGTCTTCTGTCACATTTAAGAGTTTAACGACTTAATAGTTAAAGTAAGATAAATTAGGCTTTCCCCATTAAGTCCTAACTATTTTACAAAGTTGCCCTCATTTATTTTTCCCATCCACTTTAACAACTGTGCCATCATTTTCTTAGATACACTACTAGAAAAAAGGCCTTTAATGACACGCATTGCGTGTCATTAAAGGGTACAGATGACACGCAAATGTATGTCAAGGAAGCCCCTGTCATAAATGACAGATGACACACATTTGTGTGTCATAAAATTTACGACATACATTAATGACATACGTTAATGACATACAGTTATGACACACAGTTAGGACATACATTTATGACTCGCAATGTAAGTCGTAAAATATTATATATATATACATATATATATATATATATATATATATATATATATATATATATATATATATATATATATATATATATATATATATATATATATATATATAATACTTCGATTATATTAAAATTAAATCACACAAATTTTAATATCATACAAAACAAAATATCATTAATACACATAACATGGTTATATCGTCACATAATGTCATACAAAATAACAGTGATTGTGTGTCAAACACAAAATACCACAAAATAATAATCGTTGTTTGTGTCAAACACAAAATACCACAAAATACCATCCATTGCCACATCTTCACCGGAAAATAATGTTTGTTACAAAAGATGCCCATTCCTCACGAACATCATCAATATCATCTTCCGTATATTCACTCTTGCCGCTCCCAAACTGAAAAATAAATGAAAGTACAATGCTATAATAACCAAAATGAATGAAAGTACATCGCTAATCATCAAAATATTTTTACTTACGTCATCTTTGAGTAGTTCTATTCCTCCTTCTACCACCTCTTTCATGAACCTTAAGACATAGTATCCACATTCGGTGCTTACTCGTTGACGAGGGCACTAAATAATTACATAATAGTTGATTAGCCAAAACCAGGTTAAAGATGCAATTCATTATAATGGATTAGGTGCTCACCACAACATTGATCCAAGTGATTTTAACCCTTTTGATGGATCCTATTTGGGTGGAATACAAGACCATTGCCCTACAAAAATTTTATGAAATATATCAAATAATATAATATAATGTTTCAATAATTAATATTACTTACGTTTCAATCATTTGCTTCAGTTTTGGATCAACATTGGCAGGCCCACCGGAATCCAGATAATAGCAAATGGTAGTCTCCAAATCTAGAACGGCCAACACCCAATGTCCTCTATAAAACCCAAAATCTAGATTAAGTAAACGGATTAACAGGTTAAATCAAAACAGATGAAGTCAAATAGAAAATCTAACCCAAGATTATAAGGCATTAATACGATATGATTGTCCTTTCTTGTCGCCAACCGATCTGCAATGAATTTACTTGCATCATCTCCTTTTACAAATTTTTTTCCGCGTCCATCTCTAGAGATTTCACTAGGGCTAACAAAACATATTCTATAATCTCTTCTTGGCCCATTCTTGATTTGCTCATACAGGTACCTGGTACACATAAAAAAATTAAATTGATTAAATAAACAATTTAACAAACAACAATTTAAATTAATATTAACCACTTACATCATGTAACAAGTAATGATTGGACCACTCAGTTCATCCAATGTAAAAATCACTTGAAAATCTTCCCAATTTATATAAGTGTAACTCTCATAACAAAATAGCTCGTCCTCACATTGCACTTTCAGAGACTCTACCTTTGAAACTTGTCTATCAACCATGTTTGCAATCATTTTCAAAACATGGTTATTTTCAACTCTTATCATTGTATTCAATTGTGCTCTTGTCCTCATCCTTCGCATGATATCTGCTCCTTGCTCCTTTGCTTTTCCTTTCTCTTTTCCTTTTTCCTTTTCCTCATCTAGTTCTCTTTGTCGCTTTTTTTCTTTTGTGATTTCTAAATCTTCTTTTCCAAAAGCATGAATCTTTTCATATTCTAGAGATACTCCTTTTAGCAATGCCTGAAACAATGAACGAATAAGCAAGCTAAGAATCTTCCCATTCAAAATCCAATATGTGTCTTATAATATGATTTATCATAATTAGCATCTTTTGAACATGTTATATCTGAAGCTTTTATGAGGACATTCATAACATAAAGCTATAAGTTCTTATCCAGATTAAAAGTAATTGAGTTATTATGTCTCAAAACTTGAATGATTAGCTTACAGACACATATTAGTAACCATAGTAAAAGCCCACAAGTAGCAGATGGTAATGACTGTTACTGATCCATACTTGCAGAAGATGTGCCCACAAGTAAAAGCCACTGAATCAAATACATTGTCTTGCTCAAAGGAACAAAATGTAAGGATAACTACTTTTTGATTAATTAGCACTATGATGCTTGCAAGTATAGGGTACAGTTTGACAAGTTCTGAAATCAAACGTATTAATATATTATACAAAACATGAATTTGAAGAATTTCTTAAATTTGGAACAGAATACATACACCTTCCCAGAGCAAAAAGACTCGAGAGTCTCCTTTTGCAGTTTTGGCAACATCGCATCAAACACACACAGCTACAAAAATTCAAAAATAGATGCAGATTAGTAACCCTAGACACGAAAATCACAACCAATTACCACCATCCTTCAAATAAAGACGAAGCCTGAAACTCACAGGCAAACAATTTCATATGTTCAGCTTTGATTGAAACGAATAGAAAATGCAATTACCTGAACCCGAATCTTGAAAATAAACTTCAATCTTGAAACCTGAAACTTATAGGTACTCAGACTTGCAGAAACTAAAACTAATCAGATAAGAAGTTAGCGATACTTGTATTAGAGAAGACGAGGACGTCCAAGGAGGCAGCGGCTAAAGAGGGGGAGGCGGTGCCCAAACTTAACGAAATCGGAATTGCAACCTGAAGTTAACAAAATCTAGAGGAATATCAGATGATGACAAGTGAATGCGAATGCGGATGCGAGGGAACCTGCAATCAATCAGGTTTCCAATTCTCGCAAACATACCAAGAGTAACTGAATACGAGGCTGAATCGGAGAATCAGAGAATACGAATCCACTTAATCTTGTTGATCATTGGAGAAGAAGAGAGTAATCGAGATATAATCTTGCGTATGGGAGCTGAAGAGTAGGGAGGCGGGGGTGAATTGAGCCCTAGATATCAGGTTGTGATGTGAAGAAAAAAAGGATGAAGCGTGAAGTACGTACAACAAAAACCCAAGATGACACACATTTTTTATAAAATGACATTAAAGTGCCTCCCGTGTTTTTTTTCTTATCTGATTATGACATTAAAAGATGACATACATTTATGTATATCGTAATTATTATAAAATATGACACAAATTTATGACATACAATTATGTATGTCATAAATCCTTCAGATTTTAAGGAAGATGACATTTTCTCAATGACATACGTTTTTGTGTGTCATAAAATTAGTGTGTGTCATAGTTCGTGTGTCATTAAAAGCTATTTTTCTAGTAGTGATAGTTATTACAAAATCCAGACACGACTGAATGTGAAAAAATCAACAGGATTTTAGAACATTTGTCATCATAAAAAAAAACAACATAAATAATCTTCAGTAATTGAATATGCACTTACATTTCTTACATCTGCATCACGAACATCAAGGTCTGTTGTGACTAATATAAACTTAACCTTTGTGTTAGTTAGATAACCATACCTGCCCACAAAATATAATCTCAGTTAAGGACATGTTCATGTAGCCCATAAAGAGCATGATCATGAAGAATTATGGGAGCTCAAATTTTCTTAAAAATAATCAACAGGAAAAAAAAAGAATGATATAAACAATATTCTCACACTTTGTAATTTTCGGTTGGATAAAGAAGACCAAGAAACGTCTCATTTATCATTGGTCCAGATTTTTTTGGGTTGTTCACTACAACAAAATCATGAGAATGTCATTAGTTTGATCACAGATCCTAAATTTGTCTGAAGAATTACAGATAAAATAAAACTATATATGACAAAAAATGTAACATTTTCTTGAGAAACGACTGCAAATAGTGAAGACCATTTAGCCATACACCCAGTATTAACATGATCTAGGAGCAATTCTACATGTTAAACATTTACAATTTCAAATGTAAAAAGAACAGCTACTTTGGAAGAAGATCTCATGTGATTAACATCTTAAGAATCAAAAGTTGTCATCCTGATAGCAGTTCTAACGCAAAGACAAAGCTTCCCATCTAAAATCTCAAACGTTCTATACGTCAAATCGAGAATCATCTTCCAATTTTCAGTGTTGGAAAGAGCAGATTCGAAACCCTTAGAACTATGTTTTGCTCAAAATCAAAAAATGGGATATAAATTAGGTATTATTTTCATAAGAATTATAGATTACCTCTTTCATCGACGGCATGAAAAGAACAATGAACTATATGATGAAGGTTGACGGCATCATCTGCTTCGGTGAAGCTCCGTATGTACAACGGATTATTCTGTACTTCCCAATATCAACATAATTGCGAAAAGTATCAAACAATATGCACCAAGTTCAAGAAATTTAAACACAAAATGTGTAAATCGAGCACAATCGAACAAAACCTGATGGCCAACGATGTCGATGCTTTGTATAACCTGGCAATTGAAACTGCAAAAAAGAGAACATGTCTTTAAAATTAACCAAATTTGTGTAGTGGGTATAACATGGAATAAGAGCCGTCCAAGGCAAACATATTTCTGTCAATCATTTATTCGAACAAATTACGTGCCTATTCCAAAGAATCAGTTTGAGATACACAATCAAACCGTTGGCGGACGAATAAAAATCCAATACTAACTGCAAAAGGTATGAAAATGATAGAGTTGAAGGATACGAAGCCTTTTACTGGGAAAGACGGCTTTGAGCCTGCTTGTACACCACAGACCTAATAACATCAGACATCGTCTACACAGATACATAATCGAACAATTGGCTGACGAATAAAAATCCAATAGTACCTGCAAAAGATATGGAAATGATACAATTGAAGGATACGAAGCCTTTTACTCAGAAGCAGGGTTGCAGACGATCGTGGTCGTGGTGTTGTTGACGGCTAGGGTTCCAATCGATGGCATCATTTTGCAATTGGTTCAGTCCGTGATAGAACCAATCAGAATTGCGAATCAGAAATGGCGTTACTCCCTATCAGAATTACCTCTTTTTCAAATGGGATGTGTCACAGGGCAGCGACGGAAATTCTGGGAAGTATGGAAGAATTGGAGCGTATACGGGTGGTGGAGATGTAGGAGAAGACAGAGGGTATGGTGAAGAACAGAAGAGGCGTGCGTAGAGGATAAAGCGGTGGGATAAGGATCTCGCAATATGTAAAATCCGGATCCACAAGATCCGACAAACAATAAAACGGATTCACAAAGATCCGCGTTACAAAAAAAAAAAACGTTACACGGAGTACCAAATATTACGCTTTTTAATTAATAGAGTAATTATAATTTAAAATTTTGGGATAATAACACAATTTAGCATCCAATTATTCGATATCTTTTTATTTAGTCGCTATGGTCGATTTATTATCTACAATGGCAACAATAACTTATGTTGTTTAGAATGTAAATTATGTCATACTATAGGAGATTTTACTAGTTTTGGGTGTTGTTTTGGAGTCAACATCAGGGGCGGAACACAAAGCCGTAGAGGCGGGGGGCCGAAAGCCCGAAACCAAAACAAAACGTAGCGACTCAGAACGGTTAAACCTTAAAGTATGTGCGTCCAAAAAGTCAATAGTGCTTCTTCGAGATCTTGAAGAGGCCTTACATGTTTCTTTAGAAATCCACCAATACTTATAAAATTTTCATGTTTATATATATATATATATATATATATATATATATATATATATATATATATATATATATATATATATATATATATATATATATATATATATATATATATATATATATATATATATATATATATATATATATATATATATATATATATATATATATATAACCAAATGAAAAGAAAAAATTAAAGTTGGAAACGACTAAATTGTTTTAATTTACTGTAATTGTTTTTCGGCACTTGTAAGTAGACGTTAATCAAGTATCCTAAACTCATAATCTATTAAATTCCCGTTAAAATTTATGAAGGCATGAATCCATGCCAAATTGTTTTTGTTTAACAAAGTCATATATAAAAGGACAAAACAATAAATAATAATAAAGTTTTTGTTGCAGCCTTTTATTAGCACAGCGACTATCTTATCATATTCTTTCAACTTTTAAATATAAAAAAATCATTTATAACAATACAGTGAGAAAGTGAAATAAATTAGAGAGAGGAAGAAAGAGAAACTTACATCTCCGATGATGAGGGTTCTCGGTGGAGAGGCAAAGAGCAAATCGAGGTCAGAACAAAATTCGTATAGCCGTAGAGAGGAAGCACCGACATTGACACCCTGGAGTAGTAAACAACAAAGAGGAAGCATCGACCAACAACGAAAGTATTCGGAGTAGCAGTCGGCAAACCACAAAGAGAAATTACCATAATCTTTTGTTTCCAGTGACTATTTTTTTCCGGTTGAGCGGCGCAGTTATTTTACGGCAAGAGTATTCTCTAGTTTAGGGTTTGTTCTTTCTCAAAGATTAATGTGTAAATTAGAACAAAATTTTGAGTTTGTTTTAAAGAGTTTAGTTACCAAATCAATCGATATCCTAATTTTATCATTGATTTGTTCTAAATTATTCAATAATTTTCTGCTTTTCTGTAAATAACCTATCTAATTTCCTAATTTATTAGTTGTTACTGATTTTGTTTGGGGTAAATTAGTTCTATATATATACGCATGAATAATCAACCTAGGTAACAGAATAAGACTTAAAAATATATAATCTCTATATATAATAAGTTGAAAAATCAGGGGGGCCATGGCCCCCCCTGGCCCTCACGACGCTCCGCCCCTGGTCAACATGACAATCTAGTTAGTTAAATAAATTTAATGTTTGAGTGGGTAACCAATAATTTCATACTAAGTAAATATTATGCGCGTTGTACAAATTAAAATTTTGACAAATATATTTTATTAAAAATGCCATATATATATATATATATATATATATATATATATATATATATATATATATATATATATATATATATATATATATATATATATATATAGAATCAGGATCGGGTGAGGACTCTTCTGAAAGTGAGGACTTGCGATGACACCTTAAAAAAATATAAATAATAAAATGGATCATAGTACTATATCGGAGAAAAAAAAAGATTAAAAAAAAAAACTTTTCGATCATTATTTTTTTATAATGAAATAATGATCCAAAATAAAACCAGAAAAATTGCATCATTACGTTTTGCAATGATGCAAATTTTTTTTTCAAATTTTTTTTTGATAATGATATAGTATTATTCTCGATTTTATGATTTGTATTTTTTTTATATTTTTTTCAATTTTTTAAGGTGTCCTCGCAAGTCCTTACTGAAAAAAGAGTCCTCACCGGAACTGGATCCTATATAGATATATTCGCAAGTCCTCACTGAAAAAAGAGTCCTCACCGGAACTGGATCCTATATAGAAATATTTGCAAGTCCTCACCGAAAAAAGAGTCTTCACCGGAACCAGACCCAATATATATATATATATATATATATATATATATATATATATATATATATATATATATATATATATATATATATATATATATATATATATATATATATATATATATATATATATATATATATATATATATATATAGAGAGAGAGAAATCTTATATCCTCCTAAATTTTCCTCCTAAATATCCTCCTAACCATATGAAATGATGACAAATGTCATATTCAATAAAGTTAATAATATTTTAATCCAATTGTCACTATTTTACATGGTTAGGAGGATAGTTAGGAGAAAAATTTAGAAGGATATAAGATTTCTCATATATATATATATATATATATATATATATATATATATATATATATATATATATATATATATATATATATATATATATATATATATATATATATATATATATATATACATACATATATATATATATATATATATATATATATATATATATACATATTTATATATATACATATATATATATATATATATATATATATATATATATATATATATATATATATATACATATATATATATATATACATATATATATATATATATATATATATATATATATATATATATATATATATATATATATATATATATATATATATATATATATATATATATATATATATATATATATATATATATATATATATATATATATATATATATAGTTAGGATCCGGTAAGAACCGCGATGATTCTTCTTGTTCAATCACTCTCCTAAGGGCAATAACGTCAAACGTCTTCCTTCGACGTGACGCAATCACGTGCGACGCACGTCCACGGAACGAAATACGGACTTGAGGCTACGATCAGATGCTACTCACGTCCGTACAACATAATTTAACTGGGTTTTTTTTTTATTTTCGGTTTTTATTATTTTTTAAATATTATTTTTAGTTTTTTTCAGTTTTCTTATTTTTTCAGTTTTTTGTTTTTATTTTAGTTTTTTTTTCAGTTTTTTTTCTTTTTATCGTTGTTTTTCCAGTTTTTTTTACTTTTATCGTTGTATGTTTTTTTTGACTCGTTTTGGATCATAACGAGTTTTGGATCTTGGATCATAACTAATTTTGAATCTTGGATCATAAGTTTTGAATAATTTTACCGTTGTATATTTTTTTAACTTGTTTTGGATCATAACGAGTTTTGGGTCTTGGATCATAACAAATTTTGAATCTTGAATCATAAGTTTTGAATCATAAACATATTTTGGTTTTAATATTTTTGGATCATGTATATATTTTTTTTGCTATTTTGATGATCTTTTACTTAAAAATATAAAAATGAACACTTAAATTTTTTTTTCAAATTTTTGTTTTTAAAAACTTACTACTATGATGT
This sequence comes from Cichorium intybus, assembly GCA_023525715.1. Classification (NCBI taxonomy): domain Eukaryota; kingdom Viridiplantae; phylum Streptophyta; class Magnoliopsida; order Asterales; family Asteraceae; genus Cichorium; species Cichorium intybus. Next base: position 47,293,310 of record CM042009.1, read on the forward strand.
CTAGAATGTTCTCTTAAATTTTCATAATTTTTGGATAATTTTTTTAATTTTTTGATTTTTTATAAAAATAAAAAATAAAAAAATATTTTTTTTCAAATTTTCATGATGGTGCTTATTTGGTAGATAATTAAATTTTAAGAACTTTGGTTTTTTTAGAATTTTTTTTACAAAGAAAAAAAGTTATGGCCTAAAAACTAAGCGGGGGGAATAAAAAAACCTAGCAAACCATATGACGACAAGTGTCACAATCTGGTGGGGTGTCTCGTTTCAATTACTATATTACCCTTATTAATTTGTATTATCCACCCAATAGTTTTGATTTTTAGACAAGTAGCGCCCCAAGCTTTAAGATGTGACATTTTATTCACATTGAATCTTATCCACCCATTTTTCAAGATTAAATGTCCAGATTTGTCCTTACGGTTCTTACCGGATTTTGTGGTCCTACACGATCCTCCTTATATATATATATATATATATATATATATATATATATATATATATATATATATATATATATATATATATATATATATATATATAATCACACCACTCAATGTTATCTCTGATTTGTGCATAAATATAACTAAACATTATTCCTAATTTAGTGTTATAATGTAACTATTATTATGATTAATTAATTTAAAACTTACTTATTTGACTATTTTTTTAAATTTCGAACATAATGAATATTTAACATACTAACCAATGTTTATAAGGAAACATAATGTAATTTATAATTTTATTTTGCTATTAACCATTATTATCATCATTAATTAATTTTATTATTATCATCATTATTTAATTTTAAACAACTTATTACTATTAAAAAAGTAATACAAAATCATCAATGTAGAAATTTTAAATACTCCATATTATTATTCATTATATACCATTTACACATACTAAAAGCGTGTTTTGTGTAGATTCAAAATTAAAAACATATTTTATCGTCAACTTTTAACAACTAAAATCTAATATTTTTTTAAAAATGAATTACCATGATTTATGTGATAATATCATTATAATATCTAACTTTATCATAACATTTATGATTACAAACTAATGATAATATTGATATTTAATTCAAACATTATGTCACATTATTAAAACAATTAGCGATTATTATTAAAAGGAATTTAAAAAGTTATTAGATTTTGGTTATAGAGTATAGAATAGATAGAAAGATTTCAATAAAAATTAGATAGTCAATATCATTTTTTATAATATGTAGGCTATCTTTGAGTAAAACTGTAAGCACACAAAAATAAAGGTTTTGTACAATTTCTTTTGTCAATAGTTAGACAAATGAAAATCATTCCATGTAGTTAATACTATTTGCTTGATGATAGAGCTATCAGAATAATGGAACAGGTATCAGACAAACATATATTCATTAGATTGACACACACACACACACACACACACACACACACACACACACACATATATATATATATATATATATATATATATATATATATATATATATATATATATATATATATATATATATATATATATATATATATATATATATATATATATAATGACAATCTAATGAATAACAAATAAAAAAAATAATTACTACATCTTTTAACAACATAAAAACAATGAAACATGCATTGTAACATTTATTTCCAAAAAAGCAGCAAATATTCCTAAATCGTACAAAAGGTTTTGTGTTAACAATTTAAAAATATATAGAAATCAACAAAAGAACGATTTAGTTCATGAAAAAACATAAATTCTCATGTTGTTATCACTTTATTTGTCGATTAATTTTACTTCTCATTTGAATCTAAAGAAAAATTCACTGCAATTACCATTGATGCGACATATTCATTTATTCAACTCTTCATATTTGAATCATAATCTCGTATTTGAATTGCAGATTCTTCGAACACATAAAGGCTTTTTGTGAGAATATACTACTAATATAGTTATTATCCCAGGAAAATTATATATTGCAATATTTGAATCACAAACCCTTCAACTACATACAATATTTTTTTTTTTTTTGAAAAAAATACTTCTAATATAGCTACATATATAACGAGAGAAATGCAAAACGTCATTGGAAATTTATAAGTAATGTAAATGCTATTAATTAACACATTGTAAAAGGCTATTTAGGTTTCAAATATATATGGTTTGAGATAACAATTTATCTCTAACCATATGAGTTTGGAGGACCTATATTATAGTATAGAATAAATGTTGGCCCAAAATATCGTATAATAACTAAAAAAAAATCTGAAGTATTTAATTTGAAACTTTAGAATCTTAACTATAAATCATCTCTATTAGGGGTGTTAAAAATATCTGAATCCGATTCATGACTTTGAATCGAAGCATAGTGCTATCGAAGCGGATACTCCAGTCTTGACCGAGGCATGACCTGATGGCTGCTGTTGAGAGGAGACTTCAGTCAAATCAGCAGAAGCACTTTATAGCCATAGCTATAACTCCGATCAATCCGATGTATGGTCCAAAGACTTGGATTGAGGAGGCTGTAGAGTATAGCTTCTCATTAAGAGTTTGTATCAAATCTAGTAACAAAAGATTGGTCGGAGAGAATGCTGATGGAAGATATATCATTTGAAGTGGTAACGCAACAGAAGTCATTCCTATCAAAAGTTGGTGCGCACCAAAGAGTAGAGTGAACCGAGATGGTCCAAGACCGAGGAGGTTCATGTCCGAGGCAACTCGCAACCGAGGTGGAGCGCATCTGAGGCGGTCCTTTTTCGAAGGAGATGTCTGACTGAAGAAGTATTCCGTTGGTCTTCGGCCAACATGGCAACTTTTGATGCAAGAAGGGTGGTTGTTTTTGAATGGTGCAACTTCAAGGAGCATGGTAAAATATATTATCAATGGATTTTCTGGGCAATGGTCGATTGGTCCATACCTCTAGAGGCTGTAGGGTTGAGGGCCTGATCTCTATAGATAGGTTTAATGATGTTAACTCGTACTATATATAACGGGTGTCATCTCTAGAGTATGAGAGTGCTTGTCTTAGAGTGAATCAATATTTGCAACCTTTTAACTTGTATTTTCTCCCAAGCTAGAAATAAGAATACTTCTCTTGCCTGTGGATGTAGGTCATCTTGGACCGAACCATGTTATATCTATGTGTCTTCTATCTTGATGTTTATTAAAGCGGTTCTATGTGTTTCTTGATCTTATTCTATCCATGGTATCTCGGTTTGCCTAATCCGCAGACCTCGCACAGAAGATCAAACCATGTCGACATATTTCCTATACGAAATCAGATATCAATATCCATTATCCGAAATTTTTGAATATCCGAAATTCAAATATCCATAATTTCAAATATATGATTTTAAGCACCCTTACAAATTATGTATAATTTATGATTTATGATTATCCGTTCTTTTATTTTGGTCAAATTACATAAAATAGAAATGTTCAATCAAGAGAACTGAGAAAAGGCAATTCAATTTTATTAGAAATTGTAAAATACCTCCCAAAAGGTTTAATAGCTCCAAATAAATTAAATATGTGCATTAAGACACGAAGACTTCTTATTCCACAACAATGAAAACACTTTTTCACTCTTTCATATACTAGGATTTCACTTGAAAAAAATATTACATACTAATGGAGTCGGGTCCATAATCATGAGTTCCAATGCACGATATCTTGTAACAGTTACCACTTAAACCCTATCGATTAGTATTACAAAGAAGAAATTAATTATAGGTACTAATACAATTAAATCGACTCTTTATAGACAAATTTGGGATATAAGGCAATCCATTATGGATAATGACCCAACTCTAATTTTTAATGACAAATAGCAACCCACTTTTAGTGAATTTCTTAAGGAAAAAACTATAAATAAGTTATCATCATACGCAAAAGATTATTAAATTAGAATATAAATTGATCGAAAACTAATTATTATATTATTTATTTTAATATCGTTTCATTGTGATGGGATGGTTGCCACCTTCTATTGTTTTAAGGAAAATATCAATATATCAAATTTTTTTCATTTTACACATTCGATTATTAGAAACGACTTTAATATGATTATTATTTACGAACATTGCAATAAACTTTTAACTACTTGTTTAAAATCAAATGAACTGAAAGTAAACTAATTTTCAATTAATAAAAATTGAAAAAAAAATTATTTTATACTGGTTTAATTCATAACGGGGTGGTGATCTACAAATGACACATTTTATTGTTTATCATTTTGCCTTTTTCATACTCTTTTTGGCATCACTTGCACTTAGAAAGGAGTGTGTTTGGTAGCATAATTTGTTATATTTCATTATCATTTATCAAAAGGATGTCTAAAGAATCTTTTCATTTAAAATTTGGCAACAAGCTTAAGCTTTTTCTTCTATTCAAGTGTCTTTCTTTGTCATATTTGCAATTATGTTCTTTATGCACCGATCAAGGCGACCGAAAAAACATTATACAATATTCGAGGCCGACTAGATTACTTCATAGTATCTTACGTGGGATACTTCACTTACGATGAAAGAGTCATTATCAGCCATACATGTCTCTTGACTAAAGACTAAAGTGACCTCATCTTATAGGTGGCAAAAAGTTTCGGTTCGGATAACCACTAATTGATCGGGACTGAATGCATCATTTAAAAATGGTAAAGGACTAGAGATGTTAAATGTGCGGTGGAGGAAATTATCTCTACAATCTCTTTCATGTCTCATATCACTAATATATCAGTTTTTTATTTTTTATTATATATTTCTTAATCTTAATTTAATTGTTTATTAAAATTAAATAAAATAAATAAGAACTTATTAAAAATATATAAATAATTCAAAAAACATTAAACATTTAAAAATAACAATGTTAAATTGCATTTCAATAAAACACTAAAACATTTAAAAAATAACTAGACTAAAATTGCTGACTATGATGATCTTTAAAAAAAAGTTTATGCCGCCTCATGAGTAAATGATCGGTTATAATGATCTTTAAAAAAAAGTTTATGCCGCCTCATGAGTAAATGATCAGTTATACGTGTTTCTATATTCAACGTGTGTCGCCTGAATTACGTCTACTTCAGATCGACCATTATGGCATTGATGTCGTCGTAGATGTCATTGAACTTGGTGATTTTCTTTTTCATGTCTCTCCACTTTGCATTTAGGTGATGAGCAGTACGCTCATTAGTTCTCGTTTGATTTATAAAATATGCTAGAACTCGATTCCAAAAAGATATATTGTTCCTTGCCAACCAAACCTTCAACACTTTCGATCCAAGTGTTAGTCAAGACGACTTCTTCCTTGGTGCTCTATAGACTTTGCATTGTTATATATGTTGGATTAGGTGTCTAAGCCATGACTAATAATTTGTATTTACCTAATTGATAGTAGCAAAGTCCATTTGGGTTGCCCTCATGGCTAGAGGTTTAGCAGAAAATCCAGGAGAGAGAAAGACTGATTTATTATATTATTAATAAATCAATAGAAATAAAAAAAATAGTTTATTAATATATTTTGGTGATAATATATTAATTAGAAACTATATTAATTAATTAGAAATTAATCTGGAATTAATTGGAATTAATTTGATTAATTAAAGGTGCAGGGGCTGAATTGTAATTATTCAATAGTTGAGTAAGTGACAATTATGGTAGTTTAAGTGGGCAACGAAATTATGGAGGGATTATCCATAATTTCGATTATTATATGTTAGGATAAATAGATTTGAATTGATAGATAAAGGTTTATCTTATTTGAATTCAAAAAGGTTTATCTCTAAAGGCTTATCTGGTGGCTACTTGGAAACTATAAATAGAGACCCCTAGGCACCATAAAAGCCACGACTTTTTCCTCTCTTCCCTCTCTCTGGAACTTTTGAAAACCCTAGTTTTAGGTGTGATCTCATTTGAGGCATGACACTTGTGCTGCTTTGCTTCGAAGAAATCCTAAAAGGTTTGTTTTTCTGATTTTATTCTTTTAGTTATTTTCTTGTGGCCTTTAGGAATTTATTATATGTTCAATTAGAAGAAAACATAGATCCTTATAGGTTGCATGTGAACTTAGAGTTTTAGTTCATTGATTTGCCTTAAACCTTTCAGTGGTATCAGAGCTTTTTGGTTGTTTTCTTGTTGAATTGCTATCGTTTTAAGGTTTCTTAAAATAAATTCGAAAGAAAACTTATAATTTTGTATTTTTTACGATTTTATCCTAGACATTTTTTATTGGCATGACATGTCACGTTAACGTCTTATAAAAAAATTAAAAAATTATGATAATACTCGAAATCGAGACCCCTCAAGCATAATGCATACGGCTTACCAATGAACGAAATAATATATTTGTAATTAATGCCACTTTAATTACAAATATATATATATATATATATATATATATATATATATATATATATATATATATATATATATATATGTGTGTGTGTGTGTGTGTGTGTGTGTGTATGTGTGTGTGGTTAGGTTCATAATAGACCATTATATTTCGTGAGACCGTGAGACGCATTCCTGGCTACTCCTTTTGGGTGTAAAACAAAAAAAAATTAAAAAATACAAAATAAATGAAAAAAATTGAAAAAATATATTTATTTATTATTTTCGTCATTTTTTTATTCAAAAAAAATTAAAAAAATAAAAAAAAATTATCATTTTTTCATGTTCTAGTAGAATATTACACTATTCTGTGTAATATTCTATTAGAATATTCAAAATCCAACAATATTCCACTGAAATATTTTTTTGATTTTTCCAAGTTTTTTAGATAGAATAAATAACGAAAATTAGTAGATTTTTTTTAAATTCTCATTATTTTAGCCTATTTTAATTTTTTGATCTCCAAAATGAATGGCTAGGATTGCTTCTCCCAGTCTCACAAAATTTGCATGGTCTCATTTGACATTCATATATATATATATATATATATATATATATATATATATATATATATATATATATATATATATATATATATATATATATATATATATATATATATATATATATATATATATATATATATATATATATATATATATATATATATATATATATATAAACGCTGAATTACATTTTAGTTAGTGTAATTTATGTAACTAAAACAATGTATATACGTCGATAAAAATACCGTTAATTATATACATGTCGATATCAAAAGGTATATAATTACAACCCCATGTGGGGAATTTTCCCAGGAGAGACGATTAGGGGAGAGGAAACGGAGGCAATTGCGGCTTGCCCGGTTACCGGATCCGTTCTAACGTTCCGAAGTACTCCAAATTATTATCTGCCGTTTCCAAAAAAAATATAATTAACACAATGTACACATGCCGACATATATATTGCATTAATTACAATAATATAATTAAAGTAGAATTAATTACATATATTTTTATAATTCGATTATGTTAATTACAAAAATATTGTTTTTTTAACCGGTAAAGCATATGGATACATCCGAGAGATCTTGAGTTCGAGACTTTTTTTTATCATTATTTCAATTTTTATAAGATGCTGACGTGACATGTAGTGTTAACAGAAAAATTATCAATTAGCGTGAACCAGGATAAAAGGTTAAAAAGTGACATTAACAAACTGTATAAAAATTATGAGTTAAATTTGAAAAGAAATTGTACTTAAGGTAAAACCTAAAAAAACTACAACGTTAAGGTTTTTTTCGTGAGTTTCACTTTGAGAAAACTTGGAAACCGGTGAGAATCGTATTTATGAATTATGATGTTATTGGCATCATTTTAATTTTTTTTTTTTTTGTGAGTTTCACTTTGAGAAAGCTAGAAAGCAAAATTAGCCAAACATGAACATATAATACATATGAGAATCGTTAATATGATGTTATTGGCATCATTTTTTTTTTTAATTCAAAAAATAATAAATTAAAATTAAAAAATAAACATAAAATAAAAAGTAGCGTTTTTGTAATATTCTAATAGAATATTACACTATATGTGTAACATTTTATTAGAATATTACATTATAAAAATTAAGAAATTCATTCACAATATTCTATTAGGGTCCGTTTGGTTCATAAAATGTTTAGAAAAGAATTGAATTCTTTTGGATGAATGAGAATTTTAAGTGATTGAATCCGAAGGAATTTGAATCTCTAATGCGTTTAGTTGACAAATAATAAAATGAAATTATTTGTTGAATTCTGCTTAGTTTGCAAATTTTATCGAATGAATTGGAATGCAAAGTATATAAAACGACTAAACTACATTTTATAATGTTAAATATGTCATTTTAATCGAATATAATAAAAAAAATAATCAATGAAATTTTAATTATTTGACATTATTCAAAGGAATCATAAAATTCAATTATATACGGAATTATTATAAATTTTCAACCAAACATGTTTTGAACGGAATTTCTTTTTCCAATTCCTTTGAATTCCATTAAATTATTTGAAACAAAATGCCCTTAAAATATTACACAAGATGTGAACAATATTATGCTAGAATAATGTACTGTGAAGATGACTTTTTTTAAAAAATATTTTGGATGCACAAACTAGCGAGAATTATTAGATTTTTTTTTTAAATTTCTCTTTATTATTTTTTTATTTTTTGATCACCAAGATGAGTGGATAGGATTGCGTTTTCATGTCTCATAAAATCTCCACCGTCTCATTTGAACCTCTCACTCTCACTCACTCACACACACACACACACACACACTCTCTCTCTCTCTCTATATATATATATATATATATATATATATATATATATATATATATATATATATATATATATATATATATATATATATATATATATATATATATATATATATATATGCATGTAAGTTATTTATAGATTATAGAAATAGGAAAAAGACAAAATTAAAAGTGCAATCAAGAGATGAACGTGTCACTTGTCTGATGATTTATGCTTTGGAAATTTCCTGTTGTCTTTTTGGCTTATCACATGTGAAGGTTGATTCATGTGATTCCAAAGAGAAAATGTGTTTTGTTGTGTTTTGGAATGTGTTTACAAAATTTTTAGTTTATGAAAATAATTAATAGATTGAACTATACGACTTTATAGTATATCATATATTTTTTTTAACCTGATAATTTTGTTGTCATTCATTTTGGTGTGTACATACTTATGTGTCAATTACCAAAACTCTATGAATTGTGTTTACAAAGGAACTAAAATGACCATGGGGCAAATCCATGTGGATATGAAGAACGGCCTTTAGAATATTTTACAAAAATCATACTTACAAATATTTCCTCGTAACCACAATTGACATGGGAGTATTATCTTATGTGGTTGTTAAAACAAGGTGATAATGTACTTTTTGTTTTAGGAACTATATCCGGTTGTTTGACTTATAAGGGTAATTATGTTTCAAAACTATTCAAAAAACACCATCCAAGTTTGGTCTATTCAAAAAACATCATTCAAGTAAGACCTTTGTACAAAAAACACCATCCAAGTAAGGCTTTTGTACAAAAAACACCAACGAACTACATGTTTTGTTCAAATTTTACCCGATGGTAACCGGCTATTGCAAGTTAAAGGATGACTTGACCTAATATTTAGTGACATGGCATAATAACAGATGAACAGTTTAACCTGCAAGAGCCGGTTACCATCGGGTAAAATTTAAACAAAACATGTAGTTCGTTGGTGTTTTTTGTACAAAGGCCTTACTTGGATGGTGTTTTTTGTACAAAGGCTTTACTTGGATGATGTTTTTTGAACAAACCAAACTCAGATGGTGTTTTTTGAACATTTTTGAAACATAATTACCTTTATAAGTCATTTTCCCTTTCTTTATTGACAGTATTTATCCATCATCCATGATACTTTTACTTCTACGTATGAATGAACTTGGAACTCCGAGTACTCTCAACAAAAAAATGTCACATTCACATGTCTCAGAGCTAATCAAAAGTACACAGGTGGTTGGATGCTTAGTCTCTTTTGATATGTGTTTTATTGATAGTCGGTCTTTACGGCGGACTAACGTATCAACTAGATGGTATAACTTTGGTCAATCAAGCAATAGTGGATCCATAAAAAAATTCTTGGATAGCACAAAATTTTCAAGGGTTGCACATTAGCAGATATTAAACTCCATCAACACTTTAACAAGGTTACAGACATTGGTTTGTGGCAAATCCGTCACTAATACTATCATCAACAGATTACGAACGGATTAACAACATATCACCTAAAGGAAAATTTGAGAGGTACATAGTGCTACCCTGGGCTATATAATAGGTCCGACCATGCAATCAAGTTGAACATCTTGTTGTGGAGGATCGGTTTTGACATGTGTTCCTACTAGAGTGAACATGACAAATATTGGTATTGACTTGGATTCGGTTCTTTATCTTACTTGTTTAACGTGCATTCATCTAAATCTAAATTTGGTACTCGGATCACCATTTACCACACAAGTTATCCTCCCATCATAAGTGAATGTTCATGGTCATGATCAAAACAAAACAATATAGTTGTCCTCGTTTATAAAAACTTTTTATGAAATCTATTTAGTGAATTTACAAGCAGTACATATAGTACTTATATAGTATTTACACATATAAAGACACATAAAAAAAATCAATGTGCATCATTTATATTAGGGACATGTATTCATGGTTATGAACTCACCTCTTCCTATAGTGAATGTTATATTAATCTTTTAATGTTGTTTGGTTGACTACTAAGCACCAATAAATCAAAGTTTAATTAAGTGTGCTTAACCCTTAATTAAACTCATAATTGCAACTAATGTTTGAAATATGTTAGCAAATTAGTAGGTGCATTTTAGCCTTGATCCATTACAAAGTTGTCAGAAATATATATATATATATATATATATATATATATATATATATATATATATATATATATATATATATATATATATATATATATATATATATATATATATATATATATATATATATATATATATATATATATATATATATATATATATATATATATATATATATATATATATATATATATATATATATATAATATCATGTTATCCCTTAAATATATCCCTTACGTCATTTAAAGAGTAATGAAAGTGGGTTGGGGCTAAATGGATCACCTAAACAAAAGTTACATGATTTTCAAAATTCTTTTAGAAATTTACACAAGCCGTCTAATATTGGCCTTCAGAAGAACACTCGTGTAATGTTGTATGTCACCCATTATGAAGCTTTTCATTTATCAGCATTATACTATGGAGTTTTGACCTTAACACTTCATTAACTGCTGTAAATGACTTAAAATGATAAAATTAGTTTAATAACTTATTGTACTCTTGATTAACATCTGACTAACATCTTATAATCTAATTTAATTGAATTTTAAAAGGTTAACTAGAAACCATGATGCTAAACTTCTATTTCTACCCATATTGATGAAAAGCATGGGATTCATTCATTGAATGCTACAAGGATGTTTAAATACAAATTTAAATTGTACTTATCTTTGGTTATCCAAAGTTAGTCAATGGTTAATCACATTATTTAAGTTTACTTTGGTTTTGATTTTCCAAATGCATTTAAAGTAATCAAAATCTTCTTAACATATCAAATAAAGCCGAATAATTATAGAATTGACTTATATTACATTAATTAAATCAACATTGATGCGTCTAAGTTAAATTGAAGCAATCATTTATAAACATTCACAAATTCATTCATCCTCGTCCAAGTTAGGTTTCAAAATCTTCATGGAACACTTGAAAGCTCAAATCAACACTCATCTTCATTGTTTAATTAGATAAAAGCCATTGATATCATGTTGTGAATTCAATAAGTAAATAATGAACCCCTAACATTATTCAAAGTTTAAAATTAGTGTTGATTTGAATGACACGTTGATGCCAATTTTGCAAGCTAAACATGAATATATCACCTAAACTTCAATATTAAACATAAATCAACCACAGATTTTGGATTTAAGAAGTTTTATTAAAACTTAGAAGGTGAATAGATAAATAAGTTTAATTAAGCTACCTAACTCCAAGATTCATTAAGAAACAAACTTTTAATCTTTATCTTGACTTCAAACAAGCTTCTAGTTTTGTAATGCTTTTCAAATCACCGTTTACTCTCCACCACTTTAAAAATTGTTGCAAAGGACTAAGAAGAAAGGGTATTATATGTTTAATCCCAAAGTTTGGAAATTTGATACATTAAGCCCTTCAGTTCTAGTTTTCCTCATATCACCTTAAATTGACCCAAAGTTAAAATACGTAATACTTTAATAGGCTTAGTCTTCAAAAAGTTAAATGGGTTAAGTAAATGTCACACGTAAGTTAATTCTACATAAGTAAAGTCAACTCCTAAATTTTTTAAACTTAACTCATTTTATATTTGAATCATTATAATTATTATATTATTTTAATTTTTACTATCTATTATTTATTTATTTCATTTAATAGATTTTATAATTACTCCTAAAAGGTCTCTGAATGAAAAGATATACAATCTAAATTTGAAATTATATAATTTAGAATGACTTGATCTTTTGTCAAGAATCATTATGGATTAAATTATAATAACTAAAGATGAGTGAGGAATATCTTAATGTTTTATCAAATGATCATTATGGGTTAAGCCATAAGAACTAAAAATGATTCCAGCTTGGAATTAGTAAGTCTTCAACGAGAAAGAAATCACTAAGGTGTAACATGTTTCTAAATGGGAAATAAGAGTCGATGACACATTTAAAGTTGGATTATAGACATAAGAATTTCTTGATTACTTTGATTTATATGTTGTTATTTTTTAGAATAATATTTGAAGAAAGATCTTCAATTATAGCTTCTCAAAATATGGAAGTACATTATACAGATATGAAAGCTTTAAAACAGAGATTGAGAAGTATGAATCTACATGAAACTTCCTACATGTTATGTGTTCTGATGGAAAGAAGTAAAAGTGTGTAAAGTTAATCTGTTTGTGACTTAAAACAAACTTTACAAAAGTGGTACTAAAAGTTTAAATATATCTTGTTGGAGTTTAAATCTAACATCAATAAATGTGATGAAGAGGTCCATATAAATGCAACTTTAAAGTGTTATGTTATTTTATGCTCCCTTGTTTATGGCATAGTAAGATCCTTAAGATTTGATGCTTAACAAATTTATAGGTAGATGGTTAACTCAAGAAACTGAATGAAAAAATATGGCATTGACAATGAGACTTGTATATGGTATATATTCATAATCGCATACGACTAATGTTATTTTAATTTCACCAATTATGTATGTATACTTATGGTATTATAAAAAAAATTGAATAGTTGTGACAGTGTAGCAATAATTAGATTAATAATGATCACCCCTTGTTGGAAAAATATAAATGAATAAATTTATAAGTTTGGAAACCAAGTTAAGCGGCTCTATAAATTCTTGGGTGGCGTCCTAAGATGATCCGATATCTACTATATATTATGAAGTTATATAATTAATGGTGCGTATCTGTTAGTCTCGTAAATAGAGATCCAATCAATAAAACACATGAAATACATATAACCAATGAATATAGATAAATTGCTTCTAAAACACAAAGAGAAAATCAAAAACGTGTTCCGATTATAAATCTTCTGAATGAATTTCTCACAAGAAACCTAACTATTACACTCAAGGAATGAAACTAAAATACAAAGCCTTAGCATTGTTTAAATACAATGCTAGTTGATAAGATTAATCCCCAGAAATTAGGGAGTCTTCCTTTCTTGAATAAACAAACCAATTCTTATCCAAATTTGAATCAATCATGAACACTAAGATTTGGGAATAGTTTTTTCTTACACTAGTCAGTTGTAAGTCTCATGGAACATGGGCTGATATCACGGACTCAAAAAATTTGTTGGTTCATCAGCTGGATTATATAGCAGCTGCCTGACTAAGATACTTTGACTCATCAAGTCACTAGGTTTGACCATAACTACCTCCTTCTGTTTGATGATTTCAAAACTAATCTAAGTTTAAAATAAACTATAACAATGCCTCTTCATATAATAGAGTACAAAATTTACACGTTATCTAAGATACAAATCACACAAACTCTGACTGCTAATTCTTTATCTCAACCGCTTCATCAATGATTTCTTTCTTGACCAGGATGAAATCAGGATGCTTCAGCTCTTCGTGCCTTTTGTCTAACTCAAGAGACAACAACACATGGAATCCTTCTGAAATATCTTTATTGAGGCACTCATATCTGAGTTAGAATAAATGAGTAGTGAAGGCCTTGAGAATCTCCTTTAAACGCATGAACCATATTCTATCATTGTTGTCGAGATAGAACATTCCATGCTCTGATTCAGTGATCAACATCAGATTGACAACCCTGACTCTAGATGGAAGCTTTGTATGATCAGTGTTGTGTTCCATGATAATATTTCTCTTTTGGATAGCGGATTAGTCAGACCACCCATTTTCTTTGTTCTTTGTTCAGATGTATTGCTAGCTTCCTTAGGAATTAGTTTTAGTTGCTTGATCTTGACACCAGTTGATATAGGGTAACTCTCAGCTCATTTGCATGCTTCTGTTTTTGTCATTTGATTGTTGATAGCATTTCCATCCATTCAGTGTAATCGAATGATACCAGCTCAATTACCCAAGTTGACTCGCCTGAGGTGAGAATCTCTGTCTTGCGAGTCAGACGAATATTCAAAATTTTGTTACCAGTTGGTTTGGTACACTTTACCCTTACAATATCCTTTAGATAACTTATTCTAACATTTACCTGGTTAAACATTTCCATGTCTACTTGTCGGTTGAACTGAACTAATTTTCTTCTTGTGGACACGACATTTGAAACACTAACTCATGATCCTTATGCGGTTTGTGACTGAATATATTTTGGCACTCTTTGTCCTAGATAGATCAGAAACTTGAGTAAGGATTATTAATTGAAACTAAGTGGCCCGTATTGCTAGAATAATTTCTTAGCTTTATATAAATAAAGCACACATATTGTGAGAAACTTAATATTTTCAAGTATAAGAGTGATGAAAAATACATGATATCAAGTTGAATTTAAGCAAATAACCATAAAAATGAATGAGAGTGATGTGCCTTATGAATCAGGTAAGCCAGTCATTCCCTACTATTGCAACATTTTGATTGAAAATATATTACCAAAATAAAACTAAAACGTTTTCTAGCATAGAAAACTATGAGAAAATCCATAAAATGTATGTGGCACAAAACTTGATGATCAGGGAAGTCACTGGCAGTTCATCAACTAAAGAGTTTGAAACATGGCCATATACTTTGTTAGCTAAGACATAATTCCGAGCTCACAGATAAGAAACTTCATTATTTTTTCATTAAGAGGCTTTGAAAATATATCAGCTAGTTGATTCTTTTTTGGTATGGAAATTTGTTCCATTTTCCCTTTTGAAAATGTCTCTGATAAAGTGACGAAGAATGTCAATATGCTTGGTTTGGAGTGGTGGATAGGGTTTTGGGTAATGTAAATGGCATTGGTATTGTCACAAAATATTGGGGCTTTTGTCAGTTTGATCTCGATACCTACCACGTGATCTTAAATCTGTAAAATCTACACAGAACCCCTCCCTTCTGCTACATAATTTGCCTCAGTGGTTGAGCAAGTGACTGAGTTTTGCTTCTTGGTAGACCAACTGATAAGTCTACTTCCAAGTAGCTATAATCCTTCTAATTTGTTTTTTCTATCTAATGTGCATTATGCATAGTCAAAATATGAAAAACCGATCAGCTCAAATGAGGAGTCTCTAAGATACTAAAGACCCATATTAGGTGTTTCTTTTAGATATCTAAAGATTCCCTTTACAACCAACATATGAGATTCTTTAGGATCAACCCAAAATCATGCACACAAGTTGATTGCAAACATGATATCAAGTCGGCTGGCTATGAGATACATCAGAGTATCGATCATTCCCGTGTATAAAGAAAGTTTTACATTTTTTCCATTTTCATCATATATTGGTTTGGTAGTGAGAGACATAGGAGTTTTAGTTGGTTTCAAGTCATGCATGGAATATTTCTTCAACAAATAATGAGTATACTTACTTTGGTTTATGAAAATTCCTGTAGAAGTCTGATTTACCTGAAACCGAAAAAAGAAACCCATTTCCCCAATTTTGCTCATTTCGTTCCTGTCATCATAGCTTCAAACTCCTTGCATAGTTGATTACTGGTTGAACTGAAGATGATATCATCCGTATATACTTGAATAAGAATCATGCCATATGAGGGCTTCTTATTAAAAAGTGTGTTATTAATTTCCCCCCGTGTAGCAATTTTCAACCAAATAAGCTGACGGTGTGGTGGTTGTCGAGGCCAACAAAAATAAACCCTATTTCTAATACACAAATTTGCGTATAGCGGTAAAGGGATCGAATCCACGGAGATTGGTTCAATTTGTAAAACAATGTGATCAATTCAAACAAGGGATATTTTTAAACAAAATAAAATAAAAGGAGGGGGTTTTGTTTGTTTTGGTTGAAAGTAAAAACGATATAAGTGACAAATTTTGACGAAATGATTTTAAGAAAAATAAGCAACTTAAACAGTAGAATTCAATAACGGGTGAAAGATCAATATTGGGATTATAATCTAAGCACAATTAGTTCATTTATCATCATGGTTTATGGTGCAATGTCTATGTTCAACCACATTGGCTATAACAACTCAAAAGCTTGAGTCATCTAGACCTTCTTAATTCATAAAGACATTAGAAAAGCTCTTAATATCCGTCTTAATCAAAATCAAGACTCAAATAAGCATTTGATTCAAATAAGTTGATTAGCATTAAGTTCAAAGAATCACCAATCCTAAACAAAAGTTACAAAAGCTTGCACTTTAATTTTTAGAGAATAAAATCTTATGATTATTTATGAGATAATAAGCATCCATAAAAACCATTTGTTACCAAATTACTTCTAAAATCAATTACGTAATTAAGGAAGTAATTAACAATAATCATTCAAGCATTTAAACCATGGAAGTAAACACAAGAACAATCATATAGAGTTTCAAACAAAGATTTCATTCATGGATGAATTTCAACTCATAAAACCATTCAAAATGTTCTAATTGCTCAAAGATTAACACCCAATATTGAAATTAAGAGTTTTAGCCAAGCATAGCTAAAACAATAAACAAGAAAATAATAAGAAATGTACCAAACATAAGAATTAAATCAACAGTTTGAAGATTAAGCTTTCTTCTCTTCCAAAGCTTCCCGAAACCTCCAGGAACTTCTGCCGTCTGTCTCTTGTTCGCACCTTAAAATGAGGGTTCAAAACCCTAAGATAAAACCCATTTGAAATTTACGAAAATGTCCTTCAATCCTTTTTGCTCGGCCGAGTGAGAATTTCCTCCATTGAATGAGCGGGCCGCACAAAGTGAAACAAAATTAAACAGACTATGTGAAATTTACGAAAATGTCCTTCAATCCTTTTTGTCATCGGCTTCATGCTGGGGTCTGCATGGAAAATATGGCCGCACATTTCTTTTGTTCACGATACTACTCGTCGCATGTTTCTTCGGTAGCCTAATGTCCGGCCCAAGTTAAATCACGATCACACATTAAACCCAAAGTATTTCTTCTAGCCCATTTGTATATCAAATAACCAAAGCCCGTCTTCTATTAGCCCATACGTCGCATCCAATTAGTCACTTTTAGCCTGCTTTACTCGCTCGTAATCCGGTTCGTTCCGCTCCGCATCCTTTATTCCTGCGAATTAAACATAAAACCACGAAAGTATCCGAAATAACTAAAAAAACAGAAATAACAAAATAACACATGCAAACTAAATAAAAACAAAGGTAACGATGCTAAAATAAACTATAAAAGAACTAATAAAATGCAACTATCAAATCACCCCAAGCTTATCCTTTCCTTGTCCTCAAGGAAAACAAGAATAATGATAAAACAAACAAAGGAAAAAGAATAGACACCTTATGTAACAATCAAGACAACATCCATCATAACTAAATTCATGCTAACATTGCTTCCCATGCATATAACAATAATACCATCCAATGAAGCTAAAAATCATCAAAAGAAACAAGCATTCACTAAGCACATAGCACAGGCACGTTAGGTCAAAATATAAAGCAACACATGCACCTTCACTAGATATAACTCGCATGGCACAAGCAAAGGACGTGCTCACAATTGTTTGCTCCCCTCGTGTTTATTCACTCACGTCACAAAATGTGTGACCTCGCAATCATCATTTTCAATCGCGCCGTCTTTTAATCACTCGTTTTATAGGAGGGGCACTCGGATGCCGGACGAGGTAATTATACTAAGTTGAATTTGCCTAAATCCTCCAACCGACCACATTTGCATACCACACACTAAACACATGATCTTCCAAAAACAGATGGACAAAAACAAAGATTACAACACATATCCTAAATACAAAATAGAACATAAATATCTAAACCGACCAAAACAACTAAATCTCACACTTCAACTTGACTAAAAGTGGATAAAAAAATGAAACCGTAGTCAATAAACGAAGTTGTAAAATATCCGATCAAAACGAGATTTAGTTGTTATTTTGAAACCAAAATGAGACGAGATTTCAAAATAAGTAATCACTTTATTATATTTTTGTGGAAAATTTTCTAAAAACTTTTACTAAACTTGAGCAATTACTTGGTTCGGTCTTTTCTTTTCTTTTTCTTTTTTTTTTTTTGTTTTTTTTTGTATATATTTTTTTGAATTTTCTTTTGACCAATATTTTAGAACCAATTGAAATAAAAATTTCTGGAATTTCACCATAAAAAGTAACTTCACTAAATTTGCTAAAATAACTAGACAAAAAACGAATTTACAATTTTGCAAACATAAACATAAACATCACATGACTAAACTTTAAAATCTAAATGATAGACACACAAATGACCAAAAATAATATGAACAATGTCATAGAACACTAATAAGCACTAATACCAAATGAAACCAAAACGGAAGAAAAACAATGTTTTTGTACATGTCGTTGGAAGATCGCGATTTGCGATAAATCTTATGTTTAATTAACACTATGCAAATCTTATGTTTAATTAACACTAATACATAAATGGTTGTGTATGGCTAAAAAGTGTTGTGTACGAATCACTTCCCATATTCTTAAGCCATATGAGGCTTTGACACCCAACACAAGAATAGGTGTTCACGGAATCACGGGCACCACCATCAACAACCCAATCAACAAAATTGATGTGGAACCCATCTTAATATTTACTTAATAAAATAATCAAGGTATAACATTTTTTTATTTAAGAAACCTATATTTAACTTCTAGATCATTTCAATATTTTTATTTAATAAACCCATATACTTCAAATGAGCCTTGTGGACCAAGATTTCCGAAAAAAAAAATTTTGTTTGATTCCAACATGAACATTCTTGTAGATGGATCACATTCGTTTATTTAGAAAGTCAAAATTCTAAAAATGTAAAATTAACTCGCCATGTGAACCTTATAAGTTAATAGAACCTCTAGATACGATTGTTTTTAGAAACTAATAAAACCCCAAAAAAATTGTCACATGGTTTCATGTAAAAGATTTTGATGTGTAGGAAAGAAAATAGGGAGAAAAAGTGCATCAATGACTAGGTGTACTTGTGGCCTAAATTTCACCCCTGTGATTGCATAAATGTCAGTGGTAACGCCCGTGACTCATTATTCTCTAATACTCTAGCTCACATTCTATGTTTGGTGACATTTAAAGTTGAGTATAATATAATTTTTTGATCATGTTAATTGGATATGAGCAAATGATTGAAATTATAAACTTATTATTATCTTTTATCTTAAAAATCATATTATTTATAGCAATTTATTACCCATTTTTATGTTTTGATAATCTTAGTCTTATAAGACGAGAATGTAAAACCAAAATTTAATTTATCAAAAACTACCATACTAATTATTTCACTTCATATTTGCCTTTGCATTCAAACACCCCCTTAGTTTCATATTTGAATAAAGAAAAATACTTAACTATTATATCATCTCAACTTCTTTTTTCCATCTTGACGATTTTTGTAGGTCATAGAAAAAGATTTTTCTCCCATCCTGAAAATACAAAATCAATTATTTTGAATTATTACAATTTTTATGGAAGACATTTTTTTCACCTAATCACTCGTTGGAAATCATTATAAAATATTTGTAAAATAATTTTGGTGTATAATATTTCTTAATTATCATTTAGAGGGATACTTTAAGTATTTAATCATGGTACATGCACTTGTACATAGTGTAAAAGTTATGATCATAGTATTGCATTCTTAAAAGAAACTCTACATATATATCCAGGTTAAAACAATAAGGTTCGTGAGTTATGCATTTTTTGCACCTTTTAACACTATATACGAGAACAAGAGATATACACAGTACTTTCGCAGTAATACTTAAACATCATGTCCAATCACGCACGTAACAGACCCCATTTTTATAAAGTTGTTTAGGTTTATAAGACCAATGCTTATAAAGTTGCTTAAACGGACTTACTTTTTCGCGTACACACCCTCAAAAGAAAATTATACCGTAAAAATTGTTATCATGCACCAGTCGTCCAAAATAAAGAAATTTGATAAGGATAATTATCCAAATTAAAAAATCACAGTATTGCTAAGTAGTGCACTTTTTCCCATTTTAACATTATAATATTTCATGACTAAGTTCAATAAATGCACACACGAACCCTTCACCACATACCCAAAGCGAATTTCATTACTCTTAAGTTTCTCTCTTGTTTTTCACACCCATTCCCCACTTACATTTTGATGGCCAAATTTGGGCACATTTGCTCTCTTTTCATTCTTTTACTTGTGCTAAATGCTACTACAAAAACACTGTGTCATACCAAAGGCTTGCAACCAAAAAGAAACACATGGAAGCAACTTGGGGTAAATTTGACACAAACCCAATATTCAGAACAACAATTCATGAAATGGGTCAATTTTGTTGGAAGTTTAAAGCATTCCCTTTTCTCCACCGCCAAGAACAAACTTTTCCCTTCTTTTATGCTCACCGTTGACAAGAATCCGGCCACCGGAGATTTTACCACCATTCAACAAGCTATTGATTCTCTCCCTTTTGTGAATCTTGTTAGAGTTGTCATCAAAGTTCATGCGGGAGTTTACAAGTAAGTTGTTTATTTTTTCATGGTGTTTTCACTAAATTTTGTTGAATTTGCAACGAAGATTCAAGAATCGAACAATATAAGCTAAAGATTTTGAGTTTGAATATGGATTTTTTGTGGGAAGGTTGGGTAGGCTTAAAATGTTCGAATTTTCTTGGATATAAGTTCATATCGAGAAATACCCCTACATTATCAAGATTTTTTTTATGAATGGACGATAAAAGTTTTTGATCAAGATTTGGTGGATTGGGAGAGAACACGCAAATGTGGAACATGGGTATTTTGGTTTTCTTTTTTCTCGATTAATTATGGGAATTTTTTAGTTCATGCAGAAGTTCCATAAAGACAAAATATGATTATTTTTCAGGCTGTTTAATTTGGTTAAGTCTTATTTTAGAATTATGCGTTTTAATTAATACGTGTATAAATAAACTATGAAATGACGTTCGGTATATATGAGATTCTTGATTTTTATGTTTTCTAATACGTATTTTTTATCTTAATAATTGCCTGCATAATAATGACTCGAGCATAACAGTGGTTTTTCACTGTAACATCATACTTTTATTTATTTTTTTCTATTATAATATTGTATTTTGAAAAATTACCTAATTGTAGTAATATCATCCAAGATACAAGCATTCTTATATGGTTAATTTGGTGGAATTTTCAAAATATAATAACTAAATCACAAAAAACAAAAATACAGTATCTTATTAATTGGTAGATTTCTCAAAGTGTGGTGATAAGAAAAATAAAACTAAAGATACTATATGTTTAACGGAAAATTAAAAATAAACTATATTTATTCTTTTTTTATTCTTTTTCTAATGGCTTGTTTATTGTCTTATGTGGTCAAACCACAAAAATGAAAAGAAAATTAGAATAATCCCATGCATCAATATTCCTCAATTTTATAACAATTTTTTTTGCATGTGGCATTTCTTTTATTAATATCACAAAGAATAAGAGGTTTAAACTCGAAATTTGAATGTATTTTCTAATTTTCTTCATCTCTTTCTTGTTTTTCGATGCTTAAACCGACGTAACATCATCGACCGCTACCAAACTATCTTAGAAGTTAGATCAATAAAGCATTTAGTCAAACCTTTTCATGTACCTTTTTCTTATGATTATATTTGTCCGATATAATATTCTCTCTGTCTGGAAAATAATATCTTTTCCGGGTATCTCCAAATAAAAGTTCCTTTATAAGTACTATATTTTATGATATGATTTTAGTTACATACATGCCTAATATTTACATTTATAGTCGATAGTAAACTATTACCGACAAATTATATGACAATTTAAAATTGAAGATCGCATGGCATTAAAAATGCATGGACCAATAACGTATTTTCATTTGTTTCCATATGATCACAACCTCATTTCTCTTCATAACAACAATGATTTGTCATTTTCTTTTCTTATCATAACAATGTACGATAAAAATTACGAATTTGGTGCCTTCTGAGTTATGTGTCTTACTAAATATTTCATTATTATATATAATATATATGTTTTTTTTTTTTAAAGGGAGAAGGTAAATATACCTCCACTAAAATCATTCATAACAATAGAAGGTGCCGGTGCTGAAAAAACCATCGTGCAATGGGGTGATACGGCTCAAACCATTGGTGCCAAAGGTCAACCAATTGGCACATTTGGCTCAGCCACTTTTGCAGTCAATTCCCCCTATTTCATTGCCAAAAACATCACATTTCAGGTATGAAAACGTACATATTAAACAATACAAAATAAAACTATAAAGGTTATGGGTGTGTTTGATTGTTTCAGACATGATTGAGTAAGATGTCTGACTCAGTAAGCATTATTTTGTTGCTGACTTGGTCAGACGTGTATGGACTCGGTCAGATGTGATTTTTAGCTTATCAAACACCTGGACTCGGACCGAGTCAGACATCTGGTCTGACTGGGCCCAGTCAGATGCAAATCAAACACAGTCTAAGTTTCGATGGTTAAATGTACAAGTATATGATGCACACAGAACACAACACCGGTGCCTATACCCGGAGCAATAGGGAAACAAGCAGTGGCGTTTAGAATATCAGCAGACACGGCAGCATTTGTAGGGTGTAGATTTTTGGGTGCACAAGACACACTTTATGATCACTTGGGTAGACATTATTACAAGGATTGTTACATCGAAGGTTCTGTGGACTTCATTTTTGGCAACGGTCTTTCTCTTTTCGAGGTTTGTGTTATCTCTAGCTTTTAGATTTTTCTAAAATAACATCTTATTATCGATAAAATTTCCCATCTATCTCATATGATTCCTCAAGGTTTTAAAATCAAATTTTATGTTACCACTTGTCTTTCAACTTTCAAGTTCAAACAACAAAAGCAACAAAACCATAATTCCTTTTAGTTCATATTGAAGTCGCTACTTTTGGCCCACAAATGGACCACACTCCATTTATGAACCGTAAAAGTTAATTTATATGTTTCCTACAAAATATGGTACTTTATTATATTATTAAAAATGCATGTTGAGTTAACTATAAAATCATTACATTTTGCAACAAACGTTAAGTAATTAAAAAAAATTATTTAACATATGATATAATTGATGTGGTCTTTCGTGGCTTTAACACCAATGGCAATATTGTAATTTTTGGTGATAACAGGGGTGTCAAGTCCATGCAATAGCACCAGTAACAGGGGCAGTAACAGCACAAGGAAGGAGCAGTTTGCTAGAGGACACAGGGTTCTCCTTCTTGAGATGTAAGGTCACTGGGTCCGGAGCACTTTACCTAGGGAGGGCATGGGGTCCCTTTTCTAGGGTTGTCTTTGCATATACGTATATGGACAACATTATCATTCCTAAAGGCTGGTACAATTGGGGTGACCCTAATCGTGAAATGTAAGTGCCCCCTTCCTCTCTCTCAATATATATTTCTATATACATATACATATCGATGTGTACCATTTCGATATAAAATTTTGCAGACATAGGACCCCATAAATGTAGATGGAATAATGCTAGACCAGTTTTAGTGGATATCGCTTTATGATCAGTATAAAACAATATGTACATACACGGACCAAAATTGTTAGGTTACGTTATCTTTTGCAGTGGGTAATTGGGTATTGGAATGGGCGGTGGTTCGTTTCCCTTTTTATGTATGCGCTCTGGGTGTTCGACGAAATCCACCTTTTTTATTTGCTTCGATTTTTTCTGGATTATATGCAAAAGTGAGTATCACATAGTGGCAAGAAAAATTTTAGGTTACGTTGCCTTTGAAGTGGGTAATTGGGTATTGGAGTGGGCGGTGGTTCATTTCACTTTTTCAGTATGCGCCTTACGTGTTCGACGAAATGCCACCTTTTTGTTTATCTTTGTTTTTAGTAGTTTGTAGATTAGGTTTGTGGAATTATATGCAAAAGTGACTACCCCATAGCAATAGGCATGCGTGAACTATAAATTTGGTGGGTTTTGCATCCCAAGAAAATTGTTATAATCATTTATATATAATTCATGGTTTTTCAACTATTCATTTTAACTTTTCCGAATATTAATAATTACAGGACTGTTTATTATGGGCAATACAAATGTAGTGGGCCAGGGGCAACATTTGCAGGGAGGGTGTCGTGGTCGAGAGAGCTGACTGATGAAGAAGCTAAGCCTTTTCTTTCACTTAGTTTCATTGATGGTTTTGAATGGATTAAATTGTAACATTTTCATTTATCATTTTGGTTGTGTATATTTTGTCAATAATCTTTTTTTTTTTTTTTTAAATTTAAAGTGTTGAGGAAGGTGATTCAAACACCAAATCGACCATTATCCATGTCGATTATGGTGTTAGATAGATCTTGTGGGTTTTAAGAGATCAAGAGTTTATTTGAAACACAACGAATGTGAAAGGATTTAGACCATAGAATCATGTGCTTTGAGTGAATAAATGTTAGTTACGAGTGTTCTTATGTGTATAGGTTGATTTGAGTGTTGTTTGTGTTTGATAGATAATCTTTGATGATTGTCTTGTGTATTGTAATCAAATGGTATTATGATGAAAAATGGATTTGGGTTTAATTGGGAATGTTAAACAACTCAGGTAATTGAGGTTACAATAATACACCTCTATTCATGTTTTTTTTTTTCTTTTTCGTGTTTGGTGCAGAGTTTTTCGAAGCGTTTGAAAGCTTGTAGCTTCTAGCGTTTAGGAAATAGCTCTAATAAAAACCAAAAGCTTCGTACGACACGAGCTTGAAGTTTTTATTTTAAACAAAACGTTACTATTTTAAAAGCTAGTTGAAGTAACGTCTAACAAAAAACTTCTTCCGGTTATATCATTAATTACTAGAATATTCTTAAAACTATAACCACTATTTACGCAGATGTCATTTTATGTAACTTTACATATTTTAAAAGCTTCCAACTACTTTTGCCGAACAGTCATATACAAACTAAACGCCAGAGCTTCCAGCTACCCGTTACCCTCTATCCGCTACCAGCTAGTTTTGTCAAACACGCTCTATGTGAGTTTTAGAGGAAGCGGTTTCGATTGATTGGCATATAGACGGATCAATTTAGATTATATTTAAAAAGGTACAAAAATAAAATGGATAAGAAAACCATTAAATTTAGAAACTTACAAGCTACAAAATAATTTCTTTTTAATAGATTGCCATATGGCGAACATATTTAAACAAGTAATGGTTTATAAAATCCAAAAAATGAAAAAAAAATGAAAAAAAAAAAAAAAAGATTTGACGGGCTAAACAAACCTGGCCCGGCTCGTTCAAACCTGTACTTGCAAATTGTCTATTTTTATCTGAAAAAAAGGAGAATTAAACGGTTTCGAATATTGAGAGGTCAATATGTTTTTCTTAATACGATGTATATAATAAATTGTGCTTTCGGACATTTCCCATGAAAAAATTCCTTATTTCTTTTCTCCATCTCTAATGGGTTTGTGGCATCATTGTGGAGCTTATGCGGAAGTTTTTTGATAAAAGAATGATTCAACTATATTTTCTATTTAATGGTTCAAATGCTCGTTAAGAGGTTTTGACCGATTAAGAGGTAAATTTTTTAAAAAACAAACATTCTGAATGATTCAGAGTCTTTTAACCATTCAGATTAAAAGACTATCAAACATTATCTTGCTAGATTCCTAAATCCTAATGAAAGTTCTATTCAAACAGATTATTAATTTAGAGATATTTTTGTAGCCTAGAAGAGAGTAAATAAGAGCCCAAAATAGACAAGCTATGGCTGAAGCTAAAGCGTATAGTCAACTAACATAACTAAAAGTTTGAAGGCTTCTTTTATCCAGCCCATTTCCCATTGGTACTAGACTAAAAGGAAAACACATCGTAAAAATCGACATTCAACTTGGTTAAATTTTCACTAAAGTAGTACGCGATTTTTCTTTGAAAAGCATAAAGACCACTAGTGTTGGTAATTTAAATGTTCCATAGAATTTTTGTATCACCGTTTTCCTTGTTAACATTGTAAATCATCTACTCAACGTTCGCCATAAGATTAGTTGATAAAGACATTTAGGGATGATGCTTACCATTTTCTAAAACTATTTTGCTAGTAGTAGTCTTTGTTTGTTCTTTAGTTGAACACTCCTGATGTTAAGACTGTTAAAACAAACCGTCGTACCATGAACTGGTATAGACGTGAACCAAAAGGAGCTTAATTTTGCAACATTGATTGAGTTTGGTTATGTGGTTTGGCAATCCGCATTGTAGGTTAATCGAATCGAACTACTTGTATATAATAAAATATAAAAAATATATGTTATTATCTTATAGTCTAATGAAATGAAATATTTCAAAATTCTTCTTATCTCAAATATCAAATTTTCAAATGAGCAAGTGAGAAATCCTAACTTTTATTTATGGCTGGAAGTCCGAACATTTTTTTTTCTTATCTTGTAATTTAGAAGCTTCCCCAAAATATAATTTTTTGTTCAGTTGAAGAGTAGTATCAATTCTATAGCATGAAGAGTTGATGAGTGAATACTATTATTTATTGATGAATATTTGAATTCTTTTTATAATGTATGTAGAAGTTAATCGTTGGGATTGTGTTGAAAACCGAAATGAAAAACCGACCGCTTTGGGGTCTACAAACCACAAAATGTCAAACCTAATTGAAAAACCCACGACCAACCTTTTATATATAACTTTAACTGGTTAAAGTATTTCAAAATGAATTCATGGATGTTGTTTTTTTTTTTTTTTTTTTTTTTTTTCTTTTAGCAGGCAATGCAATAAACAAGCTAACAAGAAGCTAGGCTAAACAAAACAAAGTCACAGAATACAAGCAGAAAACCGGGGATGAAACCCAATCAAACCAACAAACATCACTTAAAGATGACCTATGTTTAATCCAATTAAAAGCATATAACTTAATATCATCCACAACTTTAGTGTAAGGGCAACTTTTCTTGTCAAACATCAAGTCGTTCCAAGCACGCCAAATGCACCAGGTAACCGAATAAAGGATGACAACCTTGATCCTCGTCCCTTTCGAGCCACGATCTTTGCTATGTAAAGCCAAGAGGAAATCTTCTCTATTGGTCAGACAATTGTCTCGTGTAATAGAATATATTTAGGCTATGGGGTGTGGAGGACGTTACGCCCCAATATCAGGTTAGAATACTTAAATTGTGTCTATTAAACATGTTGAAATTGATTTGAAAGCTTAGAACTTGGTTTTGGAGGATTTTGAGAAAAAGGACTTAAAATGTTAAGAATTAGAAAAGTCCATATCTCGAGATCCGAGTGAGATATTGAAAATGTTAATGTTTAGTTTTTCATTTTAGAGCATTATAAGCATGTTAGAAGTGATGGTTGAAATTATGACTTAATGGATTAAGAGATAGACCAAAATTGTAATAGAAAATCTTAACAGGAACTTTAGCGGCGCTAATGGTCCTTAAGAAGTTAACGTCGCTAATAAAGTAGATTGTTATTTAGAATTGGCAAGGATTAGTAGTTAACGTCGCTAACTTCTTATAATAGCGACGCTAATGTTCCCATACAGGTGTCCTCTTTTTAGCTTATTACTTGGTCATTTGTTTGGGCAAGTTCTAGAAAACAGAAGCTTTCGGTGGGGAAAGTCCTTAACCCGTTTTAGGACTGAAACTTAGCAATTAGAAGGTGAAATCAAGGGGCTTTTAGCTTGAATTCAAGATTTGAGGTAAGTGACATCTCCTAAAAGTTTTGGTTATGAAATCTTGGTGAAAAATGAGAGTGTTGGATAGATTAGGTGATAAGGTTACTTGTATAAGTTGAGTTTTAAGTATTTTTTTCGAAAATGTTGAATCATATGAAGTTGGAATGACTGAAAAATCAATAAACTAAGAAAAGAACAAGGAAGGCTTACTGTTCATAATTAGCGCCGCTAACTATGAACGAGCCATAAATTTTAACAGCGCTAATGTCGCCTGTGATGAACAGAAAGTTGTTATTGTTGCTTAACAGGTGAGTTTGGTGATTTGATGAATTGTATTCAATATTTTGTAGATAAGAAGGATTAGGGAAGGCTTATTACATCAAAAACGACATCTTTTTGGATCAAATTAAAGTGAGTAACTTATGTCCTTCACTCCTTTAGTAAATTGTTGTATGTATATATGTTGTATGTGTTTAATTGCAGGTTTAGTATATGATAAATTAAATTTTTACTCATGGTTTGGTTGCTACACATGGGATGGGTGTGTAATCCCATGTGTAAATAATTTGGTGTTATTGGCTATTTAGCCATTCTTTGGTGATTTTAAGGTTGGTGTTAAACCTTATTGTTGTTTCATATGGGAATTGTACTTGCACATTCCCATCGGTGTTATTTAGTCTAATAAGACATATTTGGTGATTTATATCTAAACGGTGAAGTGTTAAATAAAGTTTATTCTTTGTTACTCACTAAGCAATTGCTTATGATATGTTGATTTTCTTTTGGTATTTCAGGACCTAATGGGCATAAGGGCAAGGCTGTCATGGAGTGAAGTGTTGATCCCATCCTTGATATATTTTGTCCCTTTTGTTTATGACATGTAGTTATAAAACTAATACTCATACATTTTGTTCAACTTCACTACTTGGGTTGGTTCTAGATAAACTTGTTATTATCCAGTTCTTGTACATCTTTTGTTCAAACTCTTATATTTTGATGAAAATATGATGTACAAGTTATTTTTAAAAGCTGGGTGTTTCAGAGGACATCCATAACATTTCATGACAGTCATCACATCAGCGACACGTCAGCAAAAAAACCTCAGGACACACCCTAAGAAATGCAAGACAACATAACACTTGTTTTAATTTCCACGTCATCAATTTATTTTATGGGTTTTTTTTTAATTAAAATAAAACATTATAAATTAATTTAAAAACATAATATTAAAATTAAAATGAAAACGTTACATTAAAAATTAAAACATTAAATTAAATTTAAAAAACATAAAAAAGATTAAACATTTCCTAAAAAAATAAAAACAAACTAGTCATCCAAATATTTTTTTTCCTAATTTTTTCTTTCAACGCCTCGAGTGCCTCGAGGTCACGCTCACGGTCCGTGAATCTCTCGCCCGATTCGCGTAAAACTTGAAAAGCCAACCGCGTTTGTTGAATTTCATTGAAGCGGTTGAATTGTTCAATGAGAGCATCGACCTTGTCCCTGACTTGATCTTTGGATGACGAGGAGGAAGCGGCCTGTTTCGCTCGGTCACGACCGATCGGGTGGATAAGTGGCTCTTCCGGTGGAGCGTCGTCCTCGAGGTCGATCGGGTCTCGAGCGTCGGAAGCGTAATTGTAGGATTCCGAGACCCTCGCACGTTTGGCTTTCGAACTCGAACAGGAATCCAGAACAAGTAGCCATTTTGCACCATTTCGCATGACATCCCACGCCTTCAAATTCCCAAACTGTTTTCCAAATTGTCGAGCGTATTGGTCTATCGTGGTGTTGAAAGTGTTGAATTCGTTTTCGCTACTTCGGCAAAGGTTAACCAAGTTGTTGAAGATCACGTTAAACTTGGTACAATCATGGCAAAGTTTCCGCCATGTCCCGGTGAGCCCGTCGTTATTTCGGTATGCTCCATGGCCCATAGTTTCCTGGTAATGAGCCAAAATCCGCTCCCACATCCCTTTAGCACTTCGACTATTTCCTTTTTTGGAATCGGCAGAAATAGTAATCCAATCTTTCACCAACGCCACTTTCTCATCCGGTGTCTAATGAACTTTTGCATCTTGGCGTTCCTTGTCTTGTTTCGGGAATACTTTTTTTTCTTCCGTGATGTAGACTCGGGTGGTGGTTGGGTTTCCATGACAACCTCATCGGGAGATGCTTGTGGTGGTGGTGATGGAATCGATGGTGATTGCACGGGTGGTGGTGATGGAAAGGGTTGTGACGGTTGTGGAAAAGGTGGGTATTGGTAAGGTGGTGGGTATGGATATTGGTTTGGTGGTGGTGGGTATGGATATTGGTTTGGTTGTGGTGGGTATGGATATTGGGGTGGTGGAGATGAACCCGTAAGTAAGGTCGTAAACGTACAATTAGGAGAATAATTAACGTTATATTTGCCTAATCGAAAGGGATTTGGGTTTGGCGGTGGGGGTGTTGGGATCGTTTTCGATTGTGTGTATAATATTGTGTGTAATACTTTGGATATAAAAAGGTATAGAAGGTTGAATTGTTGTGTGAAAAAATGTGTATAGGATAAAAGTATTTATAGAAAAATTTTGAATTTTTTTATTTATTTCTCCAACGGTCACCACAACGGTCTTAAGACCATTCTCACGCATCTTCCGAATGACAACCCAACGATGCACCAGCACCATAAAGCGTGGTGGGGGTGTAGGCCACGTTCTTCTTGCTGAGGTGGCAGGACGCACCCCGGGTGCGTTACCCCACAACCCCTCAGCCTTATTGCTCTCATTTTTCCATATGTTTATACTGAATAAAATACATAACTATATTGGAAACATAAAAAAAATTCTAAACTAACTCAAACACATAAAATTTCCTAACATAACTTCAATGTTAACTATCACTTTCCTAATCATATAACAATTGGTGCGTTGTAATCCTCCCCCCCCCCCCCCCCTCACCCCTCCTCTTTCAAGCGAAACGATGGGAGCAACGTGCAACTTAGCGTGTAACATTTGAAATCGAGGAAAACCTCTTGTGTAGATTTTGGCTACCTAGGAGTAGGGGTGACCAAAAATATCCGTATCCGAACGTCCGATCGTAAAATCTGAAAACCCGAATCCGTAATATCCGAAAATTCGGATATCCGAATTCCGGATATCCGCTTTTTCGGATTCGGATTCGGATAACGATTTCAAAAAGATTCGGATAATTCGGATATCCGATATCCGAAATTATTATATATACATATACATTCGTTAACCCCTCACCGCTTCACGTCTTCACCTTCGGAGACTTCCGAGTTCCGACCTTGCGCTCCTACATTCTACTGACTTGCGTGTTACTTCGTCTTCATCAAGCATCCAAGGTTCAAAATATTCGACCTAATCAGTATTTGTTGCTTGTTTTTCTCGATTTCAGTATTTGTTGCTTGTTTTTCTCGATTGTCTAATGAAATCATTCATCGGTTCCTTTTCAATTAGAATTGTTACACAGTACTCAGTTGCAGCATATTGTATAAGTTCTTTGATTGTAATTTGTAAATATGTAATATTTAACATTATAAATGAAAATTATAAAATCTGGATATCCGTTTCACTATCCGTATCCGTATCCGAAATTTTGGATATCCGAAATTTCGAATACGGATACGGATAGTGAAAACTACTATCCGAATTTCCGGATATCCGAATTTGAACACCCATACCTAGGAGGTCACATAAACATAGTTGGCACATAAGACTTGAGGGGGAACCATGTCTCTTATAAAGTGGATATCATCCTACGTATGTTGCACTAATGTTTTTACACCTTAAATTTGGTGGACAAGTAATAGGAAGACGAAGCTTTCGAACCAACGAGATAAGCTACTAGAGTTTAGTTGCGGTATTGGCTAGGGCGTGATACTATGTATCAATGCTAAATCGTATAACTATATGTTGTTTCTTACAACTCCAACTAATAAGGTTCAGTCCAAGAAACACACAGTATCCCCCAATAGAGGACATCATCTGGACTACCAACATAATCAACATCAGAGTCGGCATGAATGGTATGAGACGAGGCACGCTCGATAACAAGACCATGTGAGAATGTACCACGAAGGTAACAAAGAATCCTTTGAACTGCTACCTAATGTCTATCAATTGGTTCATGAAGAAACTATGAAACATTGCTAACAACGTAGGCGTTATGAGGGTGATTGACGACAATATATTGTAAAGCCCCCATTGTACTTTGATACAAGAAAACATTAGTCACGGGTGTCCCACTAAAACGGGATAATTTTTGTCCAGAAACATATCAGGAAATATATGTTTGTAATGGTCCAAACCTATATGTTGTAACAAATCTTGAAGATATCGTTGTTGAGTTAGATGTGGAGAACTACCATTGTGTGTGGCCTCAATTCTTAAGGAATAACTTAACCGGCCAAGATCTTTAAGAGAAAATTAGGCATGAAGTTGTTGAATCAAGGTAGTGAAATCAGAAGACAAACTTACAGTAATAATGATATCATCAACAAAGACCAAGAAGTAGGCAATAGATGTAGATGTGCAAAAAATAAAGATGTGTCTAAGATGAATTGCATAAAGCAAAATAAGAAATTTGGAGAGTTTCGCGAACCATGCTTGTTATGGCTTACATAAGTTCATAAAGGGAGTTTTAAGTAAACACAATAATCTAGAAAGAGAGTATCAGTAAATCCTAGAGGTTGTGTCATGTAGACTCTTAAAACTAAATCACCATTTAAAAAGGCATTGTCAATATCAATTTGTCGGATATCCCACCCATAAGTACAGGAAAGTTAAAGTACATGGCAAATATTTGTTAAACAAGGCTAAAAGTTCCATTATACCCAATTCCTTCGGTTTGAAGAAAACCATTGGCAATAAGTCTTGTTTTGTACCGATTAACAAACCTATTGTGATTACCTTTAATTTTGAAGACCCAATACAACCCACAATATTAGCATTACTGGGGTTTTAAAACTAGCACCTTGTAACACCCGTGAATCAAGGTTCGATGTTTTGTTTACCTAGGTTAGCTTAGAATGTGAGAAAACGTAACACGGACGGCCACCATATGACGTTAGGACACCACAACGGCACCACTGTGTACCTGTGGTTGCATTTAAAACAAGTTAAGACCCTTGTGGACTTGAATTTCTAGTTGTTTCTCTTAGAATAGTGTCCAATGTCATAACTAACTGGTAAGAACTTTCCATTGATAGCAGTGTCCTTTTTGGGTTGGCCTCAGTAGTCCAAATGGTATTAGAGTTAATTGAGAGAGAGAAATAAATAGTTTATTAATTTATTATGTGATGATAAATTAAATAGAAACAAGTTTGGAATTAATTAGAATTAATTGGAATAAATTTAGATTAATTTGGGATTAATTAATTAAAAGTGCAAGGACTAAATATTAATTGTTAAATAGTTGGGCAATGGATAATATTTTTGGCGGAGGATAGGGAACGAACTTTTGAAGGGTTTAACTTCAAAATCGTTCGCTCTAAGGGTAAAAGTGATAGGGTTTTGAATTTAAAGATAATACATATTAATTAACCAATTATCATTTATCCAGTTTGAATTCAAATAAGGTTTATCTCTACACCCTTGCAAGCTATAAATACCCCCCTCTGGATCCTCATTCTTTGTGCCAATCCCAAAGCTCCCTCACCTGAAATTATTCTATTCTCTCTTAAGCAGAATCTATAATCCGTCTCTTGGGACTTATAGCGAGCTTTTCTATAATACATGTTTAAGCTAATTGTTTGGACTTTTGGGTGTGAACCATTAGAGGTACTGTAATTTGGGTACGATCTTCTTTGGCTTTGGATTTGATCATCAAGAGTGTTCTTCAAGCAAATTGGTTTTATCTAAAGGTTGGTAATCTTAAACTTTCTTGTAGTTGTAAATTATCATTAAGTAGCTTCCTTATAGGTTTTACTAACTGTTACTAGCCTTAGAAATTTTTATATGTTTCCGCTGTTATGTTTGATTTATCTAGGGTATAGAAAACCTACCAGTTTCTTCCAAATTAAAACTTCATCTAGGTTGCTTTACCCCTAGTTACATATGTATGATTAGAACTGGTGATCAGTCCCTACTTGCCATGATTCGTCCAGAATGTCTACAAATCGAATAAAGGCTTTACTTTTTACTTTGTTCTTGCTATCTAGAACATATGTAGACTTCTTTATTTTCTTCTAATTCCACAGATTCTAGGAACTACATACAAGATCCCCATGCTTGCTAGAATGCGTACATGCTTAATATGTCTTGAAATCTTATAAACCCAACAACTCTTTTGTTCTTGTGTTTCTAAATTTCTATACTTGTTTTGAACTTAGTTTTTTTATAACTAGTAATAGACCCTATTTATCACTATGATTATTGAGATGGACCAAAATGAAAAGAAATAACCTATTTTGGCTTGATTTTGTCCTGATGGTGAACAAACTGAGGCAACAACTCTCATTGATCTTATATGTGACATAGAGAAAATTTGGGACTGAACTAGGAAATCCCATTGATATAAGAGTTGTAGGAAATATTTATCTTCTTTCCAGAGACATTGGAATCAACTCAATCGAGGCTATGTTTTCTGATTTCAAGCGCACATATTGAATAGTGGTGGGGTTAAGGACATTTTTTAATGTAAGAACCCGAGGAAATTTGTAATAAAATGTAAGATAATTATGTGTAATAGTAAAGTTATGAAAAAGGGAAATTTGGTCTTTTGCCACGTTTTGGACCTTAACGTAAAGTATTTTGTAATTGTGGGCAATAATGTAATATATATAAAAGCTTCATGTAATAAAAGTTTGATTTTGGTGGCAAAACCCCAAGAAGTTGAACTTGAGGGGTGTAAAATGAAAATTTTGGAACTATAAATAATGGGAATATCTTCATAATTTCCCAGAAGATAATAGAAGACGAGAGAGAGAGAGAGAGAGAGAGAGAGAGAGAGAGAGAGTTGGAGAGGTCTGGAAGAACACGAGTTCTGAAAGTTCTCGAAGGAAGGAAGCGGGAAATTGAAGTGTTGCCTGGAATTGGAAGATTTCTCAAGTTTAAAGAAGGTTAGTAACCAAGTTCTTGATACCTAAGCATGTGTGTTCTTCACGGGACAAACTGGAATCTAAATTACAGTCATGATTCAGGTTGTTCCTGTGATTTCTATCATCTAAACAAGTTCAAACCATTAGGGGGAACACACATATTCCAAGGGTATTGTTGAATTGATGAAAATTGGTGAAAATGGGTTTTTGGTTCAAGAACCCTAAATCAAGAATTTATATTATTAAGTTGGTTTCAACGAGTGTTACTAAGTCTAATATGTTGTATTTATTAGAATAAATCAGTGGAAAACGTCAATTTGATGAAAATGGAGTTTTAATGAAAAACAGGATAAACCGGAACTCCTTTTGAATTGAAACAAAAATCTATGATTTAGTGGGATAAAATCTAATGTAAATTGATGGTTTTTACTCATGGAATAATCCCCTAATAATTCCCTAACAATTAAGTGGTGAAATAAGAGCTTAATACGCGAAACCGGGAATCTGCAGAATGAAAATCGGACCCGAAAACAGGCCAGCAGCATTACACGGCCGTGTAATCTGCAAGGGTAATATTACACGACCGTGTAATGTACTGAAGTGGGATTTTGAGTTTTTGGTTTTGAAACCCAGGGTTAGACTTGTCCGTTTGACCTCAAATTTTAAATATAAGTCCCTTATGGTCTAAAACTTTGTAGAAAATTGTCGGAATGAAAATACGACCTCCCGAGAGTACTGTAGCAAAATACATGTATTTCGGGAAAATTTACAAATTAAAGGAAGCTATTATAATGAGAGTTGTAGTCTAATTATAACCCGTAGTTATATAGTATGGCACTCTTGTGCTGTAAAGTTAGTTGTTATATATATGAATTGAATATAAATGTATATCTTGTAAATAATAGGTGGTGGTTCAAATACGGTGAACCAAGTGAAGGAAAAAAGGAGTGCAAAGGACTAACTGACTCTTAGGTGACTCGAGGTGAGTATTATGTGGATTTTTTAGTACATAGCAAAATGAGTTTTATTTAAAATGTTTTGGAGTCAAAGTGGTTTTATGGCTTTAAAAGTATTTTATGAAAAATATGCTTATAATGTGTAAAGAAAGAGAATCAGAAATACAGTGAACTGATAATGTAATTGGCCCATGATGATGAGTTGCTTAATATCCGGATAAAGACCACGGCCTGCTGCGGTAGGGGTGGCAAAAAGACACTACTGGGATGGTACCTCCCGTCGCGAAGTAGTTGTCTAATTACCTTGGTAGATGAATCCGTTTCATGCTACTGAGGAAGCAGCTATACGGGTGCGTCTCGTATAAAACCTACGGGTGCGCTCGTAGGAATGTACCATCACATAATAAGGAATGCCTATGGATGCGCTCATAGGAAATAGAATATTGGAAATTTAAGAATAATGTTATTATTGGAAAACTGTTTTGGGTCTAAACCCATAATGCTCACGAGACATTATGTCTCACGTATGTTTTTTTAAAATGCTATGTACTCAGGTAAGCAGGAAGAGCGTTAAAAGCGTCGGGTGTGGGACCATAGCTTGATGTTGTACAAATTGAGAAATAAACAGGTTTGAACTATGGTTATGATGCGAATTTGTGATGCCCCGTTTGTAAAACTTAAATGGTTTGTATGACTAAGTATTTGTAATATAAGTTTGGAAAAAAAAATTGTATAAAAGTTGGGGTGTTACAATTTGGTATCAGAGCCATGGTTTAAGCGAATTAGGTTGGGTAACCATCCTAGGCTTAAACTAGTGGATTAATAGTAAGTAAGGTAGTAGTACTAGATACTAACTAACGGGGTAGAGTCGGTAATTTACAACGTTGGAATCCACAGAAACCGGTGAATCAGGAAGTCTTGTGATAACATCAGAGCCAAAGCATGTAGGTGGTTAAAATAATATTGGGCCCGTATTATTGTAACCACAGGATATGCCTTGGAAATGGTGAAGTCACGAGGGGAACCTGAGGAATTTGGTTGTGGAAATTAGTAGAGAGATATTTGGGAACACAAGTTCCATAGGAAGATCATATGCTACCGCTTTCGAATATATTGATAAACATATTTATGAGAAGTGACAAACGTGAATTTTATTATTTTATATAGTAAATGGAGAGCGGTGATCATAGCCTTTCAAGTGGGGGACGGACAGCCAGTCATACTCCATCTCGTGGGAGTATTCCCGTCAACGATGCTGACAATATGGGTGATATGCCAAACCCAATACCGCAACCTCCACCTGTGACTTTGGAGGCTATACAAAACCTCATCAGCAATTTAAAAATAGAAATGAGGGAAGATATGCGTCAAATACTGAATACACGGCTGGGGGACCCACGTCCTAATCCTTCTGCTGATGATGCCTCTTGGAGACCCACCAACGGAGATTCCCTTACAGAAGAAGATAGTGTGGGGACAGAAGACAAAAAGAGATGTTCCTTCAAAACCTTCCTGGCATGTAAACCAACAGAATACTATGGTAGCTTTGAGCCCAAAGTTACGATGCGATGGATACGGGAGACGGAGCAAGTACTGGAGGTCAGCAAATGTCATGAGAAAGATAAAGTTTATTATGCCTCACGAATGTTGAAAGACGATGCGCTGGTTTGGTGGAATACCTTATACGAGTTGATTGGGAAGGATGTAATTTATAAATGGTCGTGGACCGAATTTACCACTCGCTTGAAGAATAAATATTGTCCCCTTCGGGACATAGAAAAGCTTGAAGACGAATTTCTTACTTTAAAGAAGGGTAATTTGACTATTGCTGAGTACACTAAGAAAGTTTAGCGATATGCTTCCATTTGTGGGCAACATTTACAATACGGAGCGGGCACAAATCAACCGTTACGTGAAAGGCCTACCTTGGGAGTATGAATTGGAAGTGAAACGGGCGGTAACAATGGATGAGGCATTCGTGGCAGCAAGAAATGTTGAAGATGTGTGGAAGCGAAGAACAATGGAGAGGCAAATTTCTGGGGATAAACGTAAATTCAGTGGCGGGAGTAGTAGTTGGAATAAGAAGGGGAAGTCGGTGGTGATGTCGAGCAAACAGGGCAGTCGGAAGACGTGTGACCAGTGTGGGAAAGAGCATACGGGCGAATGCAAGACGGGAAGCACAACCTGCTTTAACTGTGGAAGAACGGGTCACAAGGCTAGGGAATGTACTTATCCGAAGCTCAGCGAAGTCGAGTGTTTCTCATGTCACGAAAAAGGGCACTATAGTTTCAACTGTCCGAAGAAGGGCGGCGAGACAATGCTATCAACTACGCAGAAAAAGACGGAGCCTCAAAAAGTAAAGACCCGCGCCTTTCAACTCACCCGGGAAGAAGCAAAGGAGACACAAGACGTGGTCTCAGGTACCCTATTAATTAATCAGATGCCTGCTTACGTATTATTTGATTCTGGCGCTACGTGTTCGTTTGTGTCCCATGAGTTTGGTCTAAAATTCAACGTACCGTTAGAACCATTAGATTATGTATGTGAGGTCGAATTGGCAAGTGGTAAGAAGGTGGAGATAAAACACGTGTATCGCGGCTGTGAACTCAACATAGATGATCAGAAATTCTCGTTGAATCTTCTTCCGATAGGAGTGAAGACTTTTGATGTTGTCATTGGTATGGATTGGCTTGGGGCCAACGATGCGAAAATTGCATGCGGAAAGAAGATAGTGTCGGTGAAAATTCCGGATGGTAGCAAAGTGTATGTTTATGGTGAAAAACCCAAAAGGATGTCAAGTTTGATTAGTGCAGCGAAAGTTAGAAGATGCTTGGTGAAAGGATGCTCATCCTTTCTAGCGTATGTAATAGTGGAAGATAAAGCAAAGAAAACAGTAAATGACATTGAGGTGGTGAGAGAATACCCTGAGGTATTTCCGGACGATCTACCCGGCTTGCCACCTGAGAGACAAGTAGAATTCCGAATTGATCTTGTACCCGGAGCTTCTCCTATTGCCCGTGCTCCATACCGTTTAGCCCGGACCGAAATACGGGAGTTGATGTCACAATTACAAGAATTGCTCGATAAAGGCTTCATCCGTCCCAGTTCGTCACCTTGGGGTGCACCGGTGCTGTTTGTTAAAAAGAAGGATGGTACGATGCGAATGTGCATTGACTATCGCGAGCTCAACAAAATTACCATTAAAAATCGTTACCCGTTACCACGTATAGACGATCTGTTTGATCAGTTGCAAGGCGCTGACTATTTCTCAAAGATTGACCTCCGGTCTGGATATCATCAGGTGCGCGTAAGGAACGAAGATATTGAGAAGACTGCTTTCCGCACTCGCTACGGGCATTATGAATTTCTGGTCATGCCTTTTGGTTTGACGAATGCCCCGACAATTTTCATGGATTTGATGAATAGGGTGTGCAAACCGTTCTTTGATAGGTTTGTTATCGTCTTTATTGATGACATTCTTATCTACTCGAAGAATGCAGAAGAACACAAGAGTCATCTGAGGACGGTACTGGAAGTTTTAAAGAAAGAGAAGTTATACGCGAAATTTTCGAAGTGCGAATTTTGGCTGAGGGAGGTGCAATTCCTTGGACACGTTGTCTCAATCCAAGGCATTAAAGTAGATCCAACAAAGGTGGAAGCAGTGATGAAATGGGAGATTCCAAAAAACCCCGACAGAAGTGAGAAGTTTTCTTGGACTCGCCGGGTACTACCGATGATTCATCCAAGATTTTTCTCGAATTGCAGTACCTCTTACGAAGTTAACAAGAAAAGGAGTAAAATTTGAATGGGGGGCGGAACAGGAGAAAGCGTTTGAGACACTGAAAGAGAAACTATGTAATGCGTCGGTTCTTACCCTGCCGGAAGGAACTGAAGACTTTGTGGTGTATAGTGATGCCTCGAACAGAGGATTGGGTTGCGTACTTATGCAGCGGGGGAAAGTGATAGCGTACGCTTCTCGTCAATTAAAAGAACCAGAGACAAGATATGCAACGCATGATTTGGAGCTGGCAGCAATTGTATTTGCACTAAAGATCTGGAGGCATTACCTATACGGAACCAAGTGCACTTTGTACACGGATCTCAAAAGTCTGCAGTATGTATTCTCACAAAAGGAACTTAATATGAGGCAAAGTAGGTGGCTGGAGCTGATAAATGACTATGATTGTGAAATCGCCTACCATCCTGGGAAAGCAAATGTGGTAGCAGACGCTTTAAGCCGAAAATTTCACGAAAAGAAAAGTCAAGAAAGGTTGATGCGGATAGAGTTGAAATCAAGTCTAATAGAAAGAATTAAAGACGCGCAAAAGCAAGTATTGGAAAGAGGTGACTTAAAGAAGGAAAAGTTGGGGAAGGATTTGGTGCTTGAAGAAAATACTCATGGATTGAAGACAGTCAGAAACCACGTATGGGTACCAAAAGCTGGTGGAATCAGAAAGTTGATTCTAGAAGAATCCCATAAGTCAAAGTATTCCATTCATCCAGGAAGTACGAAAACTTATAGAGATCTTAAAGAACAGTATTGGTGGCCAGGAATGAAGAAAAGAATAGTCAAGTATATTTCCAAATATGCAACTTGTGCACAGGTGAAGGCGGAACACCAAGCCCCGTATGGAAATACTCAACCACTGCAAATTCCAGCGGGGAAATGGGAAGACATAACCATGGATTTCATAGTTGGGTTGCCAAGAACTAGAAGAGGTCATAATTGTATATGGGTCATTGTTGACCGCTTGACCAAGAGTGCAATGTTTTTGGCAATTAAAGAAACTACACAGTTGGAAGCATTGGCACGGATATACATGGATGAAGTTATAAGACTTCATGGAGCTCCCTTGTCAATTGTGTCTGATAGAGACCCACGATTTACCTCAAAATTATGGGAGGCACTACAGGAACGAATGGGGACAAAAATTAAAATGAGCACAACTTATCATCCCCAGACAGATGGGCAAAGTGAACGAACCATTCAGACTGTGGAAGATATGCTACGATCGTGTGTTTTGGATTTTGGTGGAAATTGGGACGAACACTTGCCATTGGTAGAGTTTTCTTATAACAACAGTTATCATTCCAGTATTGGAATGCCACCATTCGAAGCTCTATATGGCAGAAAGTGTAGAACCCCTTTATGTTGGTTGGAAGCGGGGGAGACTAAAATAACTGGGCCGGAAATTTTAAGGATAACAAACGAAAAGATCAAAATAATTCAAGCTAATATGAAAGCTGCTCAAGATAGGCAGAAGAGTTATGCAGACTTGAAGAAAAGACCTTACGATTTAAAGGAATGTGATTTAGTGATGCTCAAAGTATCACCGTGGAAAGGTGTGGTAAGATTTGGAAGGAGGGGCAAACTCAGTCCAAGATACATTGGACCTTTTAAGATCCCAAAAAGAGTTGGTGAACAAGCTTTTAAGTTAGAATTACCACATGAATTGAGTGGTATACATGATACATTCCATGTATGTTACCTGAAAAGGTACTTTGGAAATAGTGAGCTTGTTATTCCGTTGGAAGACTTAAAAGTAGAGACCCCGAATAAGCTAATAGAAGAACCAGAAGCAATGCTGGAAGTGAGAACCAAGAAGTTGAGAAACAAAGAAATTGACTTAGTTTTGGTCAAATGGAAGCACTCGTCGGGTTCAGATTTGACTTGGGAGACGTTGGAGGAAATGAAGAGAAGGTACCCAAATTTCACGAACTATGAAAAGATTCCGAGGACGGAATCCTCTTAAGGGGGAGAGGTTGTAAGAACCCGAGGAAATTTGTAATAAAATGTAAGATAATTATGTGTAATAGTAAAGTTATGAAAAAGGGCAATTTGGTCTTTTGCCACGTTTTGGACCTTAACGTAAAGTATTTTGTAATTGTGGGCAATAATGTAATATATATAAAAGCTTCATGTAATAAAAGTTTGATTATGGTGGCAAAACCCCAAGAAGTTGAACTTGAGGGGTGTAAAATGAAAATTTTGGAACTATAAATAATGGGAATATCTTCATAATTTCCCAGAAGATAATAGAAGACTCGAGAGAGAGAGAGAGAGAGAGAGAGAGAGAGAGAGAGAGAGAGAGAGAGAGAGAGAGTTGGAGAGGTCTGGAAGAACACGAGTTCTGAAAGTTCTCGAAGGAAGGAAGCGGGAAATTGAAGTGTTGCCTGGAATTGGAAGATTTCTCAAGTTTAAAGAAGGTTAGTAACCAAGTTCTTGATACCTAAGCATGTGTGTTCTTCACGGGACAAACTGGAATCTAAATTACAGTCATGATTCAGGTTGTTCCTGTGATTTCTATCATCTAAACAAGTTCAAACCATTAGGGGGAACACACATATTCCAAGGGTATTGTTGAATTGATGAAAATTGGTGAAAATGGGTTTTTGGTTCAAGAACCCTAAATCAAGAATTTATATGATTAAGTTGGTTTCAACGAGTGTTACTAAGTCTAATATGTTGTATTTATTGGAATAAATCAGTGGAAAACGTCAATTTGATGAAAATAGAGTTTTAATGAAAAACCGGATAAACCAGAACTCCTTTTGAATTGAAACAAAAATCTATGATTTAGTGGGATAAAATCTAATGTAAATTGATGGTTTTTACTCATGGAATAATCCCCTAACAATTAAGTGGTGAAATAAGAGCTTAATACGCGAAAACAGGAATCTGCAGAATGAAAATCGGACCCGAAAACAGGCCAGCGGCATTACACGGCCGTGTAATCTGCAAGGGTAATATTACACGACCGTGTAATGTACTGAAGTGGGATTTTGAGTTTTTGGTTTTGAAACCCAGGGTTAGACTTGTCCGTTTGACCTCAAATTTTAAATATAAGTCCCTTATGGTCCAAAACTTTGTAGAAAATTGTCGGAATGAAAATACGACCTCCCGAGAGTACTGTAGCAAAATACGTGCATTTCGGGAAAATTTACAAATTAAAGGAAGCTATTATAATGAGAGTTGTAGTCTAATTATAACCCGTAGTTACATAGTATGGCACTCTTGTGCTGTAAAGTTAGTTGTTATATATATGAATTGAATATAAATGTATATCTTGTAAATAATAGGTGGTGGTTCAAATACGGTGAACCAAGCGAAGGAAAAAAGGAGTGCAAAGGACTAACTGACTCTTAGGTGACTCGATGTGAGTATTATGTGGATTTTTTAGTACATAGCAAAATGAGTTTTATTTAAAATGTTTTGGAGTCAAAGTGGTTTTATGGCTTTAAAAGTATTTTATGAAAAATATGCTTATAATGTGTACAGAAAGAGAATCAGAAATACAGTGAACTGATAATGTAATTGGCCCATGATGATGAGTTGCTTAGTATCCGGATAAAGACCACGGCCTGCTGCGGTAGGGGTGGCAAAAAGACACTACTGGGATGGTACCTCCCGTCGCGAAGTAGTTGTCTAATTACCTTGGTAGATGAATCCGTTTCATGCTACTGAGGAAGCAGCTATACGGGTGCGTCTCGTATAAAACCTACGGGTGCGCTCGTAGGAATG
The DNA here is from genome assembly GCA_023525715.1 of Cichorium intybus. NCBI lineage: Eukaryota > Viridiplantae > Streptophyta > Magnoliopsida > Asterales > Asteraceae > Cichorium > Cichorium intybus. Next base: position 47,337,150 of record CM042009.1, read on the forward strand.
TACCATCACATAATAAGGAATGCCTATGGGTGCGCTCATAGGAAATAGAATATTGGAAATTTAAGAATAATGTTATTATTGGAAAACTGTTTTGGGTCTAAACCCATAATGCTCACGAGACATTATGTCTCACGTATGTTTTTTTAAAATGCTATGTACTCAGGTAAGTAGGAAGAACGTTAAAAGCGTCGGGTGTGGGACCGTAGCTTGATGTTGTACAAATTGAGAAATAAACAGGTTTGAACTATGGTTACGATGCGAATTTGTGATGCCCCGTTTGTAAAACTTAAATGGTTTGTATGACTAAGTATTTGTAATATAAGTTTGGAAAAAAAATTTGTATAAAAGTTGGGGTGTTACATTTTATGTTAGTGGTGTTTGGGTGAACTTGTATATTGTTTCCATTTCCAAGGACCCTAAGGACCTTTACGTAGATCTGCTGTCTCATTATGATGACTTGATGTTAATGAATTTAGATGAATTCTCTTAATTAATTAAGAGATTTAAGTAAAACTAATAATTAGTGGTCTAAAAAAAAGTTTTCGTTATTTGTTTAGATTCTTAGTTATGATATAAAGTGTTAAGGCTTCAACTAAATTATAATTATGTTTAATTATTTTGGCAAACTAAAGAGTAGACGCGCAAGCCACATGTAGGGTGAAGTAGAGTTCCTCATCGATACATAAGACAAGTGCATACATGTGAAAATAATAAAGTCAAACTCAAAAATTCTAGTGAGTAAACCCAGAAACTTGACTTTTTAGTGAAGTTAGATATAAACAACAATCCAACTTCAAAGTCAGATTTTCCAAAAACATTTTCAAAATCATTTATACCTATGTGTTTCTGAAAATTCTTTATACTTGTAAGGAGTTGGGTATAAGAAATAAATAAAATAAATTTACATAACATATCAAAATGTAAACTCATGAATGCAATGCAAATGCACCTAAGCCCAACCCCGAGAACTCTACTATCAAGGTAGTCCCTTTTCACACTAGGGTCCTGATAGTCCATGGCTATAAATTCGGAAATAAGTATTAACCCTAAATGGGAACCACTAAAAGGTTGAGAACCGTGAGAAATATTAATTCACGATTTAATAATGTTGTATTTATATATTTAACACTTTTTTTATCAAAATAAAATTATCAAACACATAAAAATATATAATTATCCTTCCTTTATTAGATATCGATATTGATGTGTTTTAAAGAAAAAAAACTTATGTTATAGTATTCACAGTTTAATAACTACAAATTTTATTATATTGTGAATATTATAAAACATATTAAAAAAATAAAAAATTTTATTAACTTTGATGTATTTTCACATAATAAACAAGTGTGAAAAAACAAAAAAACGAAAAAAAATAACATGATTCTTGATGTGTGAATATCGGTTCTCACGGTTCTTAACCTTTAGAGGTTCTCATTTGAACCATTTCCTCTCTCTCTCTCTCTCTCTCTCTCTATATATATATATATATATATATATATATATATATATATATATATATATATATATATATATATATATATATATATATATACATATATATATATATATATATATATATATATATACACACACACGTTTGACCTAACACATTTATGTCTATATATATATATATATATATATATATATATATATATATATATATATATATATATATATATATATATATATATATATATATATATATAGGATCAAATATATCCATACAAGTATTGTGTAACCTTGAAACTCAATCTGGACCACCCATTTAAAACACATTCTTTTAAGAATGTACAAAATTTAGTTCATTCTTTTAAGAATGGTAAGAACTCATTATGTCAAAAACTTATTCTGTTAAGAATGTGTTTTTTTCATTGTTACGAGAATGAAATCCGATGGCCAGGATTTGGTTACAATGTAACACAATAATTGGCATTCTTATTATAACCTAGCCCTATATATATATATATATATATATATATATATATATATATATATATATATATATATATATATATATATATATATATATATATATATATATATATATATATATATATATATATATATATATATATATACACACACGTTTGACCTAACACATTTATGTCTATCCTCATCGAGTCTCTGACTCTGAATGAAAATGTTAGTATATTGCACATTTGTGCGATATAGTCCTATAATTGTCTATATACATCAGAGTCTCTTTTTTCCACAATGACTCCTTTGAAAAGTAAACCAATGATTTCACGCTTCACATATATCTCACATCTTACAATCATATAGTAACATTGATTTAGGTGTCAAAGTTTAACTCGGATGTCTACATCAAAACCATGAACACGCAACAAATCAGAATGGTCTTCGTTAAAGGTTTTGATGCCTTTACCGTATACCCCATATGACTTGATACACACTAAGTTATCTTTAGTGATCACCTATTTATTTGACATTGAAATGGTAAAACAAATATAATCTATAAATACTTGAAAACTTTTGAGATAATACTATAAATCTGTTTAGTAATAATATAATCATATCATATATCATCTATTTTCTTTAAGTCGAAAGTAAGTCTCATTTGATGTCGACTTCGACTCAAAATTCACAATTTTCCTCTATCTAATCCATTTTAAATGCACCCACTACAAAAAAAGAAAAATATACCCTTTCCCCTACTCACTCCCATTGGACTTTTGAGGACCTCCCAATTCTACCCATCACAAAATTTTTGAATTTGTTGACCTCTAGTAGTGATGGCGACTTTGACTTTGACTTCTCAATTCTTCCCCCCAATTCCACCTCATTGAGACCACCCCTCTTCTTGACCCCAAACCCATAATCCGGCCTTTGTTTTGGTGCACTATGGGATCTCACCTTAGCCCTAAAAGACTTGGTGTTAGCCATGTAACCAGGGTGGCTCGTGAAGGAATCATCCTTTGAAACCTTGTCATAGATCGAGTCATATGGCCCACAAGTGTATGCAAAACGAGGGGTGTTGTGAGTTGTTGAGAAGCCATAGTCGAATACATGATGGTTCGGGAAACTAGGTCTCGAAAGATGATGTGGGTTGGTGATGGTTGGAGTTTGGGCCCCCGAATCCGGACCCCAAGCCCATGTGTTGGCCCTTGTTAACCTTGATATCGGATCTTCTAGACCCACGTCTATTGGGCTGGGCTTCCCATCAAATGATGCTTGAAAAGAAGTTGAAATCCTTCTGCTTCTTGCCTCATTAGCCCTCTTCTGCAAATTAACAAGAGCACAAACATAAATTCACGCACATTATGTGAAATTGGTGAATTGGGTACTTACAATCGATCTTCTTGAGTTAAAATTATCATCTTGAAGACGAAATCTGTGTGCACAAACAGTGGATTGTGCTTTGAACAGTGCTTCCATGCCGTGCAGAGTCTCTGATGCTTCTTTCCTCACTAAATAACCTCTCACAACTGCTTGAAGCTTCACTAGCGATTTCAGCGCCTTCAATGCTTTCCTCGACTGTTAAAAATCGAAAATTTTGAATCGATTGATTGGAATTCATATTGGGTTTTTTTCAGTTTTTGAATTTACGTCGATTGATGTAACAGTAAATGAATTAGAGTTGTGAATTACCAGGTACCCACGAAACAGAGCTTGGATTTTGATGGCGGCTAAGTTCTCTTTGGCGGTGACGCGATTGTGACTGGTTAGCCTGACGAAGGCGATGGCCGCGTGGGCCGCAGCGACGGCGGCGTCAGCGGCTGCGGCGGTGGCGGCAGCTACTGCAATTGCACGCTTGTTCTGCTCCTCGGAATTGTTATTGTAACGTTGTTTCAGAAAGGGAGTCTCCGGCGGAGAAGTGGAGGGGTTGCGACGTGGCCGACCGATGCATGACGTGATCTTGTCTTTCCGGTTACCGGAATTTGATTGGTCTTTCTCGTTTTTGAATCCGAATAACCCCTTCAACCACCTCCTCGCTTTCCCCATTTTTCTTCCTCAATTGTCAAAAAGATATACTATATGAGAGAGAGAGAGAGAGAGAGAGAGAGAGAGAGAGAGAGAGAGATTTTAGTGATAGAAACTGTAACTGGTGACAGTTTTTAAATAAAACTATTAGAGGGAAAAGTCGACAGGAGAGAGATATATACACATATATGTGTGTATACAATGTGTGTGTGTATAGAGAGAGAAATCCATGCTGGAATGTTGCAGAAAGTCTACATGTATATATACAAGTGGAATAGAAAAATAAAATGGCTTAAAAAGTGAAAAGAACACATTTGATGAATAGGTTTGCAAGGAAAATTTTCAATATAAAAAATCAGTCATTCATTTATTTAATAAAGTATTCAATTAATAACTATAGAGATAATGACTTGTAAAGGTAATGAACTTTTGAAATTGTTCACATTTGGTCACTGAACTTTTTTTTATGCTTAGTTTACCCATTAACTTTTTCAAATTGCTCACATTATATCATTGTGACCGGTGATAGAAGGTTTTTTCTGATTTGGAATCCTACGTGGCATCCTATAAGACTTGAAAGGGTAACGAACTTTTAAAATTCTTCACATTTGGTCACCGAACTTATTTTTGTGTTTGATTTACCCATGAACTTTTTAAAATTGTTCATATTATACATTTATGACCGATGATAGAAAGTTTGTGCTGATTTGACATCCGACGTGGATCAGAAAGTAGGGATGAGCTCGGTCCGATAACCGAACCGAACCAGACTGAAACCAAAATGGACCAAAATCGAATTATGATTTTTTAAAAACCAAAGACCGAAATGAATATGTATATTCGGTTCCGGTTCACGGTTATTTCGGTTTTCGATTCGGTTCGGTTTTTCATGATCAAGAGTAGTGTTAGGAATAAGCATGGTCCGGGGACCGGACCGAACCAGACCAAAACCGAAATGGACCAAATCGAATTATGATTTTTTAAAACCAAAGACCGAAATGAATATGTATATTTGGTTCGGTTATTTCGATTTTCGATTCGGTTCGGTTTTTCATGATCAATATTGTTTGGTTGAGTTTGTAATTTCACTTTTGATTCGAATTAAATTGTTGTATTTATATAATCGTAAACCGAATCGAAAACCGAAATAACCGAACCGAACCGAAACCGAATATACATATTCATTTCGGTCTTTGATTTTTAAAAAATCATAATTCGATTTTGGTCCATTTCGGTTTTGGTCTGGTTCGGTTCGGTCCCCGGACCATGCTTATTCCTAACACTACTCTTGATCATGAAAAATCGAACCGAATTGAAAACCGAAATAACTGAACCGAACCGGAACCGAATATACATATTCATTTCGGTCTTTTGTTTTTAAAAAAACATAATTCAATTTTGGTCTATTTCGGTTTCGGTCTGGTTTGGTTCGGTTTTCGGACCGAGCTCATCCCTACTTTCTGATCCACGTCGGATGTCAAATCAGCACAAACTTTCTATCATCGGTCATAAGGGTATAATATGAACAATTTTAAAAAGTTCATGGGTAAATCAATCACAAAAATAAGTTCGGTGACAAAATGTGAACAATTTTAAAAGTTCGTTACCTTTTCAAGTCTTATAGGATGCCACGTAATCGATTCCAAATCAGAATACACCTTCTATCACCGGTCATAATGGTATAATGTGAACAATTTGCAAAAGTTCATGGGTAAACTAAGCACAAAAAAAGTTCAGTAACCAAATGTAAACAATTTCAAAAGTTCGTTACCCTTACAAGTCATTATCATTTATCCCATAACTAAATATTTAAAAATATTCGTCAGCGAATCCAGATCGAAGAACCATACAAATGAATCTGCATGAGTTATTATAATCATCAATCAATAAATAATCAGATAGATAGGTGAATAAATTTTGTATTCTAAATCATATTTAAATTTCTAACAGTTATTATTACTAGTGAGATACATTTGCCAATTAAAAGTTTTACCTAAAGTACAATATTTATTATTATACAACTAAGAAACGAAATACTATTTTTGGTTTTTAAAATGTTTCTTTCGCAATGATACATCAAGTTTAGGGGTGAAAACACTCACTTGGGGTTGACGCTAACCGGGCATGAATTATTGCGGTGTAAATTCACATCTTGTGAATTTGTTTCTCATGTTATTTGTATATCTTATTTTAAAATCTGATTTTAGATAACTATCTGGTATTTTATTGATAATCAAGGCTTTCAAACTATTTTCTCATATTCAAATTTACATTTCTTTTTAAATTTTTCCTGACACCATTCCACCTCAATAGTATACAGGTAAGTATCAAACATGAGACAGCTTTTTTTTTTTTTTTTGGAATGTTTAATTCATAAATGATTACTATTAAATCATATTAAATGCGGTATTTCCTTTATTGAATTAGAATAAATGATCTTAAGATTTAGTTCAAAAGCAATGAAGAAAACACTTATTTTAAATTTTATCGTTTATTGGGTGGTACGAACGTTACATTTCAAACGATAATCATGAACAGCCATACCATTAAATTGGCATAGATATCGATTAAATAGCATTGTAATTTTTATATTTACACGACAAATTCGTGTAGAACTAATCATTAAAAAGAGTTGATAACTTGAGATGACTACCATATCTCATGATGTTGTCAATTACATTAAGACATGAATTTATTTGTTCATTTTATTTTCTTTAATTTAAGTAATAGTTTTAAGAAACGACAGACTCTTCAATGGTGTTGTAAGTGACCCGATAAAGGTTGTTGACTCAATAAAGTCTTTTACATTCCTTTGGATAAAGCATCGGTTTGGTAAATGTAGTTTTGATTGGGTTAATTGGGTTTCATCCCCACTAAAATGTCTGTAATTTAAACATTGTATTTTTATTTTGACCTCTCCCTAACGCCTTGCTTGGGCGGTTTTATTTTAAAATATATTTGCCGGTTCCAAAAAAAAGTAATAGTTTTAAAATATCCTTTTACTTTTTCATTTTAAATCTTAATAAATTTATTTTTTTATTTTATTTTCTTTAATTCAAAATCATTTAGCATGCATTAAAAATATTTTTTTTATATATATCTGACAAATAAGAATATTGCATAAACGCAAAATCTATTAGAAACAATTCTAAATAGTGTTTTTTTAACAAATTTACGAATATATATATATATATATATATATATATATATATATATATATATATATATATATATATATATATATATATATATATATATATATATATATATATATATATATATATATATGTGTGTGTGTGTGTGTTTGTTTTCTAAAAAAAAAAAAAAATACCCAGTTTTTTAAATATAACGATTAAGAGATTTCAAAATAAAAAAACTCAATTTTTGGTGTATATTCCCATGTGCATATAGAAAACTTTTCTATTAAAAAACACTATGAATATCTATATATACAAACGGTTAAGAGATTTTGTGAAAAAAAGAGTTCAAGAAAAACAATTTTAGGTGCATATATACATAAAAATTGAGTTTTTTTTTTCGAATTTATTTATTTCTCTTAGACACTACATGACAAATAAAATTAGGTGTTTGATTTTTTAAATAATGTGTAGATAATAAGTTCTCACTTTAATGGTTGTTCTCACATTAATTTGCGTAAATCTAACCTAATATGTATATATTTATGTATGTATCAAAGACAATGCTACACTGCTATCAAGTGTGTTCATAGACACCCCTTTATTTTGTAGCTTTTTGTGATTATATCCTTTTCGTATATGGACATCCTTAAATATTTTAGATGGAACCCTTATATTTATTTGATAGACATTCGTTTACTTTTAGAATTAGACCGAATCAAAATAAAGTTATACCATGAGGTGGTTAACAAACACAAAATATTTTTATAGATATCATAATATAAGTTGAATACCGGATTCGTCAGTGGTATGTATGTAATGTTTGTGTATGTATGTATATCAATTTTGTACGATTCATTTCATATACTAATGCCTATACACTACATAAGATCAAACGTAACATTTGTTAATAAGTTGTTGGGTTAATGTCATAAAATGACAATTAATACTACATAATTTGTTTTTTAAGTCACTTATCTTTTAATTGTATTCAGTTGATCACTAATTTTTTTTCCGTGTTCTCATTACACCATTAAAGTGCATTTCAATTGGATGATTTTGTTAAACATGATGTCACTATTGACACAATGTCAATGTCATAATGACATAAATGAATAAATTATGTTATATATTTAATATCAAATGAGACAACACCAAGGAACCGGTAAAAGTTTATATGATTAGAATCGACCAAAATGATGTAATGAGAACCTAAAAAAATTTAATGACCTATTGAGTATAATTAAAAAATGGGTTATTGTTACTGTAGCACATGTAACTTTTGAATTTGACCCGATTTAGTCCTTAAATTTTTTTTTTGCGCAATTAGTCCTTAAACTATTAAATAACGTGTCAATGTTACCATTGACTGCCAATTTAAAAGGTTTCATCGGTTCAATCGCTGATGTGGCAAGACACGTAGATTAGGTTTAACTTTATTCAAATTGAAAATTCCACGTAGGTTAGGTTATAAAAAAGTGGAAGACGGATTGTTAATAAATCGAACTTTATCAGAGGTACCCTTTATCAGACTTACGAACTAGAAAAGCATCGAAGGAAAAGCTAGGGTTTAGGCAAACCGATCAGTGTTACGATCAATCGGAAGGAGCAGAAGCTGAAGAAATGTCTAACTACAACCCTGAGCCTCCGGGAATGTATTGCATTGTGGAGCTCAACTATCAAGGGGTGTTTGTACGATGTCCTTTCTCTTACGATGGTATAAGTTACACTTTTACAGAACATGATTTTTCTAATATGACATATGCCGAGTGTGTTACTTTCTTGGAAAAGTTCATGCATGAAGATTGCAAGAAACTATACTACTGTGAGCCCGACTTACCCCTTCATAAAGGTATTCGACGAATTGCAGATGATATTGATTACGCAGCATTTGTTTTTTATGCTTATGGTATGGATGGGAAAATATCGATGTATGTGGATCATGTTGGTGATGAGTTAGAAGATTTCTGTGATTCTGAGAAAGAGGGGGAAGAAGAACATGATTCTTGTATCATGGGTGGGGAAAATGAAGATGATATAGGCAATCTTAGGGATGTTGCATTGGATTATACTGACGAACCAATTAAAATGAACAGAACTTCAAGTGATGTTTTTCTTAGTAAACTGTGTACTCAGGAGGAGAAGGAGGACAACAATATTGGTGAAGATGAGGAGGGGGAAAGTGAAGCAACAATCCAAGAGCATGCCATTTTTAACGAATCCTTACACTGGAAAAAGCAGAAACCCATGCTTGGTATGAGATTTAAGAACCCAGCTCAAGTTAAATCGATGTTGTGCAACTATGCTGTTGCCAATGGGTACCAACTATGGTTTGAAAAAAATGATAGTAATAGGCTGTTGGTCAGGTGTTGTAGGGGTGAATGCACTTTCAGGTTATGGGCATCCTGGATGAGTGAAGAGGAAAGTTTCCAGATAAAGTCTTTGAAGCCAGATCACAATTGTGCACAAAATTTTAAGTTAGTGTCATTAGTAACATATGCATGGATAGGGAGTCACTACACCAAGGAGATTATACATAGGTAGAAGATGAGTGTTAGAAAACTGAGAAATGAAGTTACCAAGAAATTTGGTATTGATGTTAGTCTTGGACAATGCAGAAGAGCCAAAGCATATGCACTGCAACTTATAGAAGGAAATCTTGTTGAACACTATGCAAACCTATGGTCATATGGTGAAGAGATAAGAAGATCAAATCTAGGGTCTAATGTGAAGCTTAATGTCAACTGCATGCCGGATGGGAAGAACTACTTCAGTAAGTTCTATGTGTATTTTGATGGATTGAAGAAGGGATGGATAGAAGGTTGTAGAAGAGTGATTGGTCTTGATGGTTGTTTTTTAAAGGGTGTCTGTAAAGGAGAATTGTTAAGTGCTGTGGGGAAGGATGCTAATAACCAATTGTTCCCTATTGCATGGGCTGTTGTAAATGTGGAGAATAAAGAAAATTGGAAATGGTTTCTGGACAATCTAATTGATGATCTTGATTTACGTTTAGGATATAATCTTGCCTTAATTTCTGATCAACACAAGGTATACATGCATGTTTAATGTTAATTTTTCTTTGTAATGTTATATATATTTTCTAATATTTTATCTTTTTAGGGTTTAATTGAGGCAGTTAAAGAGATGTTGCCATATGCAGAGCATAGACAATGTACTAGGCATATTTGTGCAAACCTGAAGAAGAGATACAGTGGAGCACATTATGAAACCTTGTTTTGGAGAGCTGCCAAATCTTCCACTGAACCTGCCTTTAAGGCTGTGATGAAAGAACTTTATTTGTTGAACCCAAATGCCCATAAATACCTTATGGATAGAGACCCAAAGACATGGTGTAAAGCATATTTCCAACCAGGTACATGTTGTGATGCAATTGAGAATGGGATGTCTGAGAGTTTCAATGCTATACTAGTGGAAGCTAGGAAGAAGCCAATAATCACAATGCTAGAGGAGATAAGGTTGTACATGATGGATAGGCTATACCACTTGAGGGTTAAGGGACAGTTATGGGGTAATCAGGTATGCACATCCATAAGGGACAAGCTTAATGAACTTAAAATTCATCAGAGGCACTGGCATGTTTTACCAAGTGGATTAAACCAGTTTGAGGTTAGAGGTACATCTGATGTATTTGAGGTTGATCTTGAAAGGAAAACATGTTCATGCAGAATTTGGCAACTAAATGGATATGGGTGTGTGCATTCTGTAGCTTGTATTTGTTACCTTAATAGGGATGTGGAAGCTTATGTCAACAAAATGTTTACAAGCATGACATATATGAAATCCTACAAGTATAGAATTAAAGGGATGAATGGAAGTAGCATGTGGCCTGAGACAACATATATACCACCTTTGCCACCTGTTGCAAGAAGGATGCCTGGAAGACCAACAACTAAACGTAAGAGAGATGCTACAGAAGACAAAAATAGGAACATTGTGTCTAAAGTGGGAAACAAAATTAAAATGCAGTATTTGTAGGGAGGTGGGACATAACAAAGCAAGTTGTTCCAAGGGTGGCAGGCCAGATAAACGTCCCATAAGAAATGTTAAGAAAAGACAGGGGCCTGTGGAGAATCAAGAAGTGCCTTTGGAGAATGATGTAAGTATATGTACCTTAAACTAAATTAAGAATAATAATGGGTATATTATGTAATATGTTCTTCCTTTCAGGTTATTGGGAATGAAGGAGTTGTTCTTGGTGGGAATGGAGTGGGGGATAATCTTCACCTAGATGTTGATCAGCTGTTTGATGAGATGGACCTTACTCCTACATGCATGCAAGCGCCTAGTTATGAGGAGGAACAGATGAACCAAAGTGATGGGCAAACAGATGTGGAGGTGCATGCATTAACCCCTATTGGAGTAATTTTGGAGAAGATAAGACGAAGGAAATCAGAGAGGATTCTAAAGAAGAAATCGAGTACTGTTGTTGGTGGGCCTGATGCACCAGGGAATTCAAACCAAAAGGCTTTAAACCTAGATTAGGTTTTTATGCATTGACTTTTATTAGAGACAATTGTTTTAATTTCACGTTTATGTGGTTTGTATGTTTGAGTACTTATGTTACTTGACTTTATGCATTATATATGTATGGTTTGCATGTACCAAACTTGAAGCCTTTTGGGCAACTTTTGAGATGTAATATAAGCTATTCAGGTTTGCATGCATGCAAATGACTCATATGGTACATTTAGTTAGTTTTTTAATGGTTATATATGAATGGTTAAATATCATGTGGTGACATGGTTAAAATGTGCATGAATGGTAACATGTGGACCACTTTAACATATACACTGTCGACTACATGTGGTCACATGGGGTCCATTACAATGTGCATGAATTGACAATGACAACACGAATGGAATCCTGTGGGACAAGGACAACATGTGGGACAATGACACTTTAATAACCCTTGTATAAAGAAGTACACATGTTTCTCCTAAGCAGACATGCTATATTGTTTATAGCAATGTACTTTATCTAGTCCACAATGTTTCTACTTTACCATACATACACACATACCAAACACAACCATATATACACACAAATGGTCCATAGGAAGATTCCAAACACATACCAAACACAACCACATAAATTACATAAATATAGAAAACATTTACAAACATAAATTACATTTATCCATAACATAAACACTTTTATTACTACAAAAGATGCTTCTGCATTGGTCGGACAAACCCATATACACACAAGTGGTCCATAGGAAGACTCCACTTGTTTCACATTGGTTGATTCCAATATAACTGTTTTCAGAATTTGAGACAAAATGCAGGTTTGTACCATTGTACCAACAAATACCAAAATATCCATACCCATAATATATATAGTTGTTGTTCATCATTTACATCACAAAATTACAACATTGTTATCACCCATAAGTACATTGACGGCTGTAAATGTTTACAAAAAATTTGGTCCAGCAGTCTTACCACCCCCCAACTAATACCCTGCAAATGGTTGGAATTATATCATCAACCTACCATCCCCCAAGTAATACCCTGCAAATGGTTGGAATTATATATCATCAACCATCAAAAACCCACAAAATACCTTCAAAAACCAACCCACCTTCCCATCCCTACACCCACCCTTCAACTGATCATACGAACCACCATTATCAACAACAAACTAAAAAACGTCACCTTCCAAACACCCAATCTATGCTTCATCTTCTTCACTTCTTTCTCATGTTCCATGGTCTCTTCAGCAAGCTGGTCCTTCAGGTCAGTTATCACATTTTCAAGCTGTATAACATTGTGCCTGTGACTTTCTATCTGGTGCCTCTCGATTCTTGCATCCAACCTTACTTTGGTGTCGAACAAGAGGTCCTTATAGTACCCATCCTCTTGTTCATCATCCTTCCAGTCAAAAAATTTACAGCTCTTCCTGCTAATCTGAGAAAACGTACACTAATCAGCAGTGGATTTCGAATTATAAAGCTCAAAAAAATAACATGACGAACACAAAAGTAAGGTTTATATATCATACACTTTTGATTTTTCTTTTAAACACCAGATCGAGCAACTTAGCAGCTGTGGATTTCGAAATCGAAATCATACAACTTTTGTACCCCTTGTTTGCTCATTTTCTGTACATTATACCACACCACACTTAACCTTTAAAACATCGAAGCTTACCAGCGAGTTTGGGCAGTTGTAGAATCATCTGCCAGGGTTTTTCGGGATCCAAGAGGTTCTTTCTATGACAGACAATGGAGGATCGCAGTCACATTTGTCGTTACGACCATCTCCTCCATGTCTAGCTCCACCTCCACGATTTCCAGACGAACAAGACATCAGTGCGAGAAGTATTCACCAGGTCACTGTTAGGGTTTCTTGGTTTGCGAATAAAGAAAAACAACTTTTCGATATGATTCGATTGAATCAACAAAGTCTTTATAATCAGACGAGCCTTAATGGCCAAGTTGTGTCGTCTCTTCCACGTAAGCTCACCATCCACTTACCTGTCCACGTGTCTTGCCACATCAGTGATTGAACCGGTGAAACCTTTTAAATTGGCAGTCAATGGTAACATTTACACGTTATTTAATAGTTTAAGGACTAATTGTGCAAAAAAAAATTTAAGGACTAAATCGGGTCAAATTCAAAAGTTGCATGTGCTACAGTAACAATAACCCTTAAAAAATAAATGACATAAAAGACAAATTATATATAAATGATTGTTATTTTATGATATTTCACATACCATGAAAACATCGACAAAAAATGTACTTGTTACAGACCGTAAGATTCAGAAGCTTTGTTGATGCGAACTAAGGTTGTGTTTGATAGCCTCTTAATCTGAATGATTAAGAGGCTCTGAATGGTTCATACTGTTTGATTCACAAAAATATCAAATCTGAATGAAACATAACCTCTTAATGAGCTCTGAACCATTAAGAGATGAGAATGAATCTGGATGAGCTCTAAATGGTTCAGACCTCTTAATGGTTCAGATCTGAATGATTCAGATGCTACCAAACACAGCCTAAGTCAAATATGGCCGTATTAAAAATATGAAATTTTGACTCTTTTGCGCTTCTAATCCACTAAAATAATAGTTTTCAAAGTTGATATAATAAAAAAAGTGTCCGATTTGAACTTTCTGAATACTTATGAGTTATGATTAGAAGGGTTATATGCGTTTAAATAGATTTTTAAAGACATTTAACCCTTTTGACCCGTTTTATCTTATGTTAAGTTTTCATGTTTGATTCGAATGAATTTCTTTTTAACGGTTTACTCACACATTAACTCTTTTATTCTTAAATTTGTATTTTTTTTTCCATACAAATTTTGAACTCCCAATCTTTGGCTGATGGAGCACTTTTCCGACAATAAAAAAAAACATATCAAAGTTTTTAAATCACAGGACAATATTGTCACATCTACTTAAACAAATGGATCCATATATCTGACATGGATATTACCTACAATAACAGAAAAAATTATATACACATAAATTTCGAGAGGACACAATGATCGTTTTGGCCTTTATACCTTAGAAGTTGAAGGCGACTAAAAACTAATTAAAATGTTTAGAGAAATGCGAAAATTATAAAACTATGAATATGTATCAAGCAAGTACCAAATACATATGCATAATGGCTCGGTCAACCAGACGAAGGTGGCAAAATGTCTGATCATGCGTTTTCGACATTATAAGAATGAAAGTATATATATGATGAAATCGGTAATCAATATTATCGTAATTATGTTAGAAAATAAGGTATCAAAAATCTAAATAGAGTCTATATGTTTTGATTGATCACGTTTATTTATTCTTTTTTATTAATATTTCGTCTCCATACTCTTTTAGGTATTATTCGATCTAGGATATTCAATCACGTTGTGAAAGCAAACAATAAAAAGAAGAAAGGTCACAGAGATTTAATGTGGTTCAGTCGATGTAACTTACGTTTACGGGTAGGAAATAAAGAACTTGCAATTACTCTCGACTATTTTGAAAGTAATACATTAGAATCTCTAGCTACGAATACTTATATGACCGAAAACTCTAACAATTAGTGGGGCGAACTCATATATATTTACAAGTAAATTCGGAATAACTAAATTGGTTACTCCAAACATTTATCCTTTGATATTGCCATTGGGGTAAACTAAAACCCAATCCACACTCTAACCGAATCAAAATCACTTTCAATCTTGGCAAAAATCGAAAGTAGATATATTGTGAGTATGAGAATTGCTTTACCTTTCTGTGAGTCCAAAACCTAAAATTTGACTTCTATTTATACCAACAAAGTGGTTAAAGTTGACAAAAAATATTTTTTGGGAAGTTACAAACGTCTATATGGAAGTGTATGATTTCATGAATTTTCGGAAGTTATCATCGCAGTAAGTTTGGTTGCGGAATCAACTTGGTTGCAAAAGTAGTCTCTCGGTTTCAGCAAATAAGGATGCAAAAGCAACCTCTTTTCCTTAATAAAATTATTATTTAATCTATTAAGCATGCACTTTGCACTATTAGATCATAACTTTAATCTTTATTGACACTCTTGTTTATACCACTTACACCAAATTATATGACCAATAACACTAAAATCCAGGGTCGTCCTAAACATATTTTGGGCCCGGGGCGAGAAGAAAAAAATAGGCCCCTCAAAGTCACAAATACAATAAAATTTCAAAAATAGTAATAATATTAATAAAAACAAATTTATACCGGCAACGTTTACAAAAACAAGTACTTTAAAGAAAAGTAATTCTAGCTTTTTTGGATGCAAAATCATTAATGAGTAGAAGAGCAATATTAAAGCAAACTTATTTCCGAAATTCGAACGCCGAATCTACAATATAAAATCAATAACAGACAACAAGTTAAAAATCTGATTGTGCAAAATCAATAAATTTAGTACATAAAAAATAAGTCACAATCAGTTTTACCTCTTATCATATATTTAGAATCTGGTTGTGTTTCAGATTTTAGAAATCAAAAACCTGAAATTGAAATGAGAATCAAATTCAAAATTAGAAACTTAAACAACTAAACAAGTCTTTACATCTGAAATTTAGAACATAAAAAATCATAAACAAATTTGTATTACCTATTATCAGATATTTAGAATCGAAAACTAATTATTCCAATCCAACAATCGAATTTAGTCTTTCAGTTTCAGAAATCAGAAACTGAAATGAGAATGGAATTCAATATCAGAACTATATTCTAGAAATCACAAATCACCAGTGTAACTTAATAACTTTGTAATCAAAATACAATCAACATCAATTTTCAATTTTCTAACATCAGGATTCAAATTTGTAGACTTTTCGACTTGGTTACTTGAAATAAAACCATGAGTGATGACTGATGAGTTTGAGTCGTGGTCGCGAGTCTATTGTGATTGAGAAATGACTGAACAATCGTCAATCGGTGATTGAGACTTGAGACTTGAGAGAATGAAGAATGACTAAGGCTCGACAATCTTTGAGACTTGAACGATTTGTGGAAAGTGCACATTAATTTTCATGTTTCCCGCTTCTAAGTTCAAGCTTTGAGAAATCACGAGACACGAGTGGACTAATGCCGGTCACAGGCTCTTAACGAAAACCGGAAAACGACCTAGCTTCATCAGTTCCTCTTTTTTGGGAATGATGCTGTTGGGCTACTTAGCCTATTAAAATTATAAACCAATTCAATTTTATATACACATATATATACAATATAACTCGGAAATTTTGGGCCCCTTAGAGGCATGGGCCCTGGACGGTCGTCCGTGTTGCCCACCGTCAAGGTCGGGCCTGCTAAAATCACTAAGGAATTATTGATGAGTAATCGTCATTTTGATGAAGTCCATATGGTGTTATATATTGTGTTGTAAAATAGGAACTTAGATATCTTTAAACAATGATTGTAATTTAAGGCTAAATGATAATGTGTTGTAAAATAGGATCTTGGCAACTTTTTGGTTACTTTCCAAAATTTTGATTATTTTGATCATAAAACTTAAAATCATATCTACCGAACACCACAAATCCTATTATTACAATTTTAAAGTACAAAATTTCAATTAGTAAAATATCGAAAAATAAGTTGCACGGAAACTGAAACATATATACAGTCAACTTTTATATGTTTTAAACCAATTTGTAGGATATAATTTATAGTTTATAATAGAATAACGTACATAGTCTCTATTTTAAATAGCATGGTCCTTTGTTTGATAGGAACACGCAACATCGGTTATTAAGCTTTTATTCTAAAGGTGCATTATCAAGTTTGTGCAAATATCCAATATCCAAAGGTCAAAGTGCACATAAAATAAAGGTGTTTAAATCAACTTCTATTTAACATCTTCTTAAAATCCATGTTTCGAAAGTCTAAATTTAGAATGAATAAGAGACACAATTACCATGTCAACTTCTAGTTTAAATAAAAACTAAACTTAATCATAAAATTTCAAAATAAGTTTCTTTATACAAAACTTGAATTGATTTTTATGTTGAAATATCCCTATTTTTTGGTAGCTAGATTGAGTGGAATAACTACGTCCAAAAACAAAGCAACTTTGTTGGTGGCATGTTTGACGGGGGTAGGGGTAACAAATCAAATGTGTTTCGGTTCACTTCTTAACCATCAAACCATAC
Source organism: Cichorium intybus (assembly GCA_023525715.1). Taxonomy (NCBI): domain Eukaryota; kingdom Viridiplantae; phylum Streptophyta; class Magnoliopsida; order Asterales; family Asteraceae; genus Cichorium; species Cichorium intybus. Next base: position 47,354,872 of record CM042009.1, read on the forward strand.
CAATATTGTGAAACCTTTACCATCTCATTATTTGTTTTAAACATCACATATTCACCTTACCCCACCTCTACCTTAAAATAATTTATACATATTAAAATTAATATTATAAGAAGTTGATTTATTTATAGCTAAATAGTTTATTTAGGCTATATCTTATTTTAACTTGAAACTAAAAAAATATAATAAATGAGTTTTTAGGATGAAATAATCCAAAATCGCCAATATGTTATTCAACTCCTAAATCGATTTATTAGAAAGAAAGAAAAACTTTGTTATTGTAATAATTTTTGATATGTTACCTACTTTCAAAAATTCAAAAGGAAAAAAATATGTGAGTCCACCCTACCTTGTACAACCCGTCTACTGATACAAAAATATTATATCTAATTTGACATTTAACAAAAAATAAATCTACATTACTACTATAGTTTTATGTCATAATTGAACTTTTAGCTAAAATACATATTTCTTCACATGTGTCGTGAAGTACTAATATTCATGTCTAAGTTATTTTTATTTTGTCATAGTTTAGGTATTGAACATATTTAAGATATATAGATATATTTTTGGAATACTATATAAAGTTAAAACTTGTTGCAAGTTAATATATAAATATCGGGCAACTTGTAAACAGGATAAGCATGCTATTCTTCACCCCCTGTTAAGAATCAATCCAGAGGACAAAAGATTGTTCACAAAGGCCCAAACAATGAGATTTGTATGAAAACAAACAAGCCCAAATGAAGGGCCAGTTGGAGTGTTGGACTGACACATTGTGTCTGATATTTTATTATTTAATTACTTTATGCAATCTTTTGAAGCGTCATTGTTAAAGGTAAGCATCACGACCTTTTCTTAACATTGACGTATCAATTCGCAAATGTCTAAAGCACTCAATCACACATGTGATCGTCGTGGCCATTTTTAATATGGAAAATGACTTATTAAGGTAACCAATTAATTAATTTGTTCACGTTTAGTCATTTTCTTTTTTTTCGTGCTTTATTTGCCATTGAACTATCTATTTTGTTCATGATATATCCTTACGACCTGTAATAGCAGGTTACAGCCTAATTGACATCTATTTTGTTCACATTGGGTCACTTTCCTTTTTTATTCGTGCTTTATTTGTTATTAATTTAATTTATTTTTCTATTTTTAATTTATTTTTCCATTTTTATTCGTACAGATCTGAAATGACTATTTTGCCCTTTTTTAATTTATTTTTCCATTTTTATTACATTTTAAGGATTTTTTATTAATGACTTTTAATTAAAAATAAATAAGAAAACAACTCACCACCGCCTCTCTCTCTCTCTCTCTCCGTCTCTCTCAATTAATAAAACCCGCAACTAAACACACACACACTTTTAATTTATTTTTCCATTTTTAATTTATTTTTCCATTTTTATTCGTGCAGATCTGAAATGACTATTTTGCCCTTTTTAATTTGTTTTTCTATTTTTATTACATTTTAAGGATTTTTTATTAATGACTTTTAATTAAAAATAAATAAGAAAACAACCCACCACCGCCTCTCTCTCTCTCTCTCTCCGTCTCTCTCAATTAATAAAACCCGCAACTAAACACACACACACTTTTAATTTATTTTTCCATTTTTATTCGTGCAGATCTGAAATGACTATTTTGCCATTTTTAATTTATTTTTCTATTTTTATTACATTTTAAGGATTTTTTATTAATGACTTTTAATTAAAAATAAATAAGAAAACAACCCACCACCGCCTCTCTCTCTCCGTCTCTCTCAATTAATAAAACCTGCAACTAAACACACACACACACACACACACACTTTGCAACTAAACACACACACACGCACGCACTTTGTAACTAAAAACACAGACATCACCACCATCTACAGCAAAGATCTGGACAAAGATGATGAGAGGGAAGAGCACTCCAAACCAACTTTGATGGCTTGTCTGATTTAATCCACCATCTACGAAAAACTTCTTAATGGCTCGTCTGATTTAATCCAAGAAGTTTTTCGTAGCATGCTTAGTTGGTTGAATCGTTGGCTTGTAACGAAAAACTTATTGGATTAAATCAGACGAGCCATTAAGAAGTTTTTCGTAGATGGTGGATTAAATCATACGAGCCATCAAAGTTGGTTTGGAGTGCTCTTCCCTCTCATCATCTTTGTCCAGATCTTTGTTGTAGATGGTGGTGATGTCTGTGTTTTTAGTTGCAAAGTACGTGTGTGTGTGTGTGTGTGTGTGTTTAGTTGCAAAGTGTGTGTGTGTATGTGTTTAGTTGCAGGTTTTATTAATTGAGAGAGACAGATAGAGAGAGACGGTGGTGGGTTGTTTTCTTATTTATTTTTAATTAAAAGTCATTAATAAAAAATCCTTAAAATGTAATAAAAATGGAAAAATAAATTAAAAAGGGAAAAATAGTCATTTCAGATCTGCACGAATAAAAGTGGAAAAATAAATTAAAAATGGAAAAATAAATTAAATTAATGGCAAATAAAGCACGAATAAAAAAGGAAAGTGACCAAATGTGAACAAAATAGATGTCAATTAGGCTGTAACCTGCTATTACAGGTCGTAATGACGTATCATGAACAAAATAGATAGTTCAATGGCAAATAAAGCACGAAAAAAAAGAAAGTGACTAAACGTGAACAAATCAACTAGTTGGTTACCCTAATAAGTCATTTTCCCTTTTTAATACTCAAATAACATGTTCATTTAGCCCATCAAGAACATCCTGAAATATAGTAAATCTTTGGATGATCCTTTAATCTCCTTTTGATAGGTCGTTAATGATTTTATTCGAATTTTTACCTACATATCTATATTATGATATAAGATAATCAGGAGCTGTTTTCGATCGCTTATTAAAACTCCATCGCTTATTAAAACTCTTTATTAATTTATTGACTTTTTAAGAAGTCAATAAGTCAATAAGTGTATATGGTACATATAAGTCATTTTTAAAACTCATTTTCAATATAAGAAAATAAGTCAAAATATATAAGTAAGGTCATCCTTACTTATTAGATTTTCTTACGACTTATTGGAACAAAAAAAACTACTTTTTTAAAATATTCCATCCAATTACTTTTTAACTTATTAACTTATAAATTTTTACACCAAATAAGTCAATTCAAATATTTTTTAAAAACTCATTTTTGTTACCATATAAGTCAATAAGCACTTTATATCCAAAATGTTTATTGAGTTAAATAAGCAATCTCAATCACATCCTCACTGATGTAAAACAAATACCAAAGTAACATGGGTATGAGATATTGAGGAACATGCTTTATCTTGTTAATATATTTCAAACATATATAGAAGATTTTTATTTATAGAGAAACTAGATGAACGCCAGCATCTTACGTTAAATAAGATTATATGGTTAAAATTTTGACAAATGCATGTTATTGAAAATAGTTAAGTTATTAATATTTACCATGAAATAACAGTTCTTATACCAAGTTAATATATAAAATTATAATTATTTTGAACGATATTATAAGATAAGTATCTATTAAAATCCATCACTCAATGAACTCTATCTACAGCTTGTTTGTACGGTAACCTAATATAATTTATAAGTTTATGTTACTTTTAACTATTATTAATTTTAGTTGATTTAAAATTAATTTTGTAAAATTTTCAATTATTATAATAAATGGTTTTTTGATACTTTTTTTAGCTAACTCGACATTCGATATTAATTTTATATTTAACATATTTCAACCTTTTAAACATTTTGTAAAAAAAAAGTCTTTGATCATTTTTGGTTTATTTGATATTTTAATTTAGCGTTTGCATTTAATATCATATTTAAGTTAGCAGATAATATTATTATGCTAATATTCCCAAAGTTTATTATACATTTTCCATTTAAGATCATATTTAAATTAACAAATTAAACATATTATATTAATAAATCAAAAAGTATACAATTAATGTAATGATATTTTTTATGTAATAAATTAAATAATGTTGAAAATTAAAAAGTTAGGAGTAGACATGGCAATATGGGTCACGACACGAAAACGACACGAGTTTTCCGTGTGTGGGTTTTAGAAATTCGTGTTTCATGTCTATTCATGTCTGACACGTATTTTAAATTTGTGTTTCGTGTCTTATACGTGTCAAACACGAATTTACCTGTTTTGACACGTGACACGAATAGACACGTATATACACGAATTAAATTCAGTTTTCGTGAAGTTCAGGGATTATTTTAACGTTTACTGATTTCTGGTTTTGGTTCTCACCTCCGATTCCACTGATCGATTTCTAGTCACGGACAAAAAACGTGTTTATTCGTGTAAATTCGTGTTTTCGTGTGACACGGACAAAAAACGTGTTTATTCGTGTCGTGTCGCGTGTTACATGCATTAAATCTGTGTCGTGTACGTGTTTGATATCCAAGACACGTTTTACAATTCGTGTCGAGTACGTGTTTTACAAATTCGTGTCGTGTAAATTCGTGTCTGACATGAATACACGACACGTAGACACGGATTGCCAGGTCTAGTTAGGAGTTTTAATATATAGATATAAATATTTATATTTAATAGCATATGTAAATATTTTAGGTTGAGTTTAAGGAGTTGAAGCTTTCAAATGCATAGATATATAAATAAACATTCATATAAATATAAATACAAATATATATATATATATATATATATATATATATATATATATATATATATATATATATATATATATATATATATACATATATATATATATATATATATATATATATATATATATATATATATATATATATATATATATATATTATAAAGAGAGAGAGAGAGAGAGAGAGAGAGAGTTAGGATCAAATACAAACAATTATTGTGTGAATGTAGGACCAAATGTGGAGCGTCCGATCGAATTAATCAATGGTGTTAGATGCAAGGGTCTAATTATAAATTTATGACAAATAATTAATCACATTTTACAATTATACCCTTATAAAGGGTATTTTACTCTATGAATCAATATTTAAAAAAGAAAATACCAAATTTATCTCCTAATTTTGTTGGATTTTTATTTAATATGTATTTATCTTATTATATAAAATTTATAAATTTATTACGTGAATAAAAACTGCAAATTAAAAAACACATGTTTATTCATTCTGAAAGTTACGCTTCTTTATTCAAATAATACACAAATTCTTTAATAATAGATATAATTGTTAAAAGTACACTATATTCTTGTCGTAATACACTACCATTCTCAAATAATATAAGCATGCTTAAAGAATGCATTAGTTTCAGACGTTTATTCTTAAAGAAAACTATTCTCGTATGTTGCTTTTAGTATTTAATTCTCAAAGAATATGAGAATTTTTGAAGAATGCATTAGTTTCATGATTCCATTCTTAAAAGAATACTTTTGTCGTATGTTGTTTTCAATATTTCATTCTTGAAGAATACGAAATTCTTGGAGAATTCTTCATTACAACACTGTAATTCTTCATTCCAGTTTTAGCACAATCAAGCCATCAATTAGCTTCATTCCAACAGGTTCCATTATTTTTCCATAGTTCAATCATTTTCATTTTAGATCCTAGATAATAGCATAATAATAATGAAAAGAAAGTTAAACATCAAATTCTAAACACCAAAACAAAACTTAAAAAATAGAGAAATAAACCATAATTAAACTACTGTTCATCGGTGGGTTTTTTGCTTCTATTCTGTCGGTTCCTAAAACAAGAGGGTTTATTGCTTCCAATTGTTGTTCCAAATTTCCAAGAAACGAAAAAAAAGAACTGGAGGCAATAATTGCAAAACACCACACGCATGCACACTCTTCGATCTGGTGTGTGCATGGTTTCTAAGATCCGAGAGGCAGAAGAAGACCACAAGAATGAAAGAAAGGAAGCAACCAAGGCTGCTGTGAGGTTTTGTGTGGCCGGGGAAGAAGTATCAACAACGGATTCGCTGGTCCCGACGGTGGCAGCGGCTGAGGGCGATGGCAGAGGGCGTGTGATGGTCGATGATGGCAGATGGCTTGTGCATGTTTCTAACCAGGGTTTGATAGAGGTTCACATATAAGAAGGGAAGAAGATGAGAGATACTGAGAGGGAGATATATATATATATATATATATATATATATATATATATATATATATATATATATATATATATATATATATATATATATTTGGATATCATTATTCAATTTTCCAAATAAGTGGACAAAATTAAAATTAATTAATTATTATGTAAATTTACCATCATACCCTTTATAAATGAGTGGACCACAATTAGTCTTATATTCACATAATACTTATGGTTTGTATTTGATCATATATATATATATATATATATATATATATATATATATATATATATATATATATATATATATATATATATATATATATATATATATATATATATATATATATATATATATATTCAATAGGGTAATGTGAAGGGATATTGACACGCCTAGGTCGTCGTGCGGTCAAAAATAAGAGAAATACTTAACACACACTAATATAGCGGTAGTCAGGGTCGATCCACAGGAGCTTCGTGGTTAGACTAGATGAGAGATTACCAACTAATAGTGTCACAGCTATAGTCGGAGGATCTGGTTTCTATTTTCCTATCACTAGAAAATGAGACAATGATCGAACACTCAAGCCAGGCTAAGCTATATCCAAATGACCTAGTCACTTTCTGAAATCAGAAGTACATCTCTGAATCAGAAGCAATCAAAGGCATCCAAACTAGCTAAACCAAGCAAAGCATAAACTACCGCTAGTTAAAGTCCTGCTGAACAGTTACTAGCCAAGGTTTAATGCTTACCAAATAACCTAATTAGCTACTGATTTCAGCTAAGAAAAATAGTCCTAACAAGGTCTAAAACAATATCCAAAACACAATCAATCAAATAAACCAAACACAAACATCCAAACACCGAAAAGCTAAGATTAAATGTAACCAAATGCTTTTCATTCACCAAACTGAATTCCAATCACAAAAACAGTAACCAAATGTTTCTAAAACAGAAACCTAAGTGCTCAAAGTCAGTGGTTGTCACTCCCAAACACTTTAGCTACAAAACTACTTTCTACTAAAATGAAATTAAATCCAAAAACATAAAATACCAATTGTGAGCTTGCTGAAATGAAATCATGGAGTCAAAGAGCTTCAAGGTCGATGTTTACACCCGGTCTTTGCTAGGGTTTTCGGCTGGAAATGCATCTATTTATACTTGCAAATTTCCCGCAACCGCGCCGCGCAGAAGTGAAATCCGCGGCGCGCGTACTTATCTTTTCCCGTTTTCTTCGGCATTTGAATGTGTTCCACCGCCTTAAGCCCGCGTCGCGTATAGTTGATTCCCGCGGCGCGCGTACGAGTTCTCTTGATTTTTCATTCCTTCCCAACTTCTTCCTTTTGCACGCTTTTAGTCCCTGTCTCTATTCTTTTTCTCCAAACAAGTCCTGGCACGAAAAGTGAGAATACCCAGACATATTTGATATAATTTTATCAAGAACAGGGCTCAACAACGCCTAAAATACTTGATATCACTAGGCGTTGTCAAACACCCCACACTTGTGCCTTGCTTGTCCCCAAGCAAGAGAGTTTTTAACAAATTATAATAAAGAATCAAACAATTTTTGACTGTGTTCAGTTTCAAAGTTTATTGCTCTTTTGAGTTAGAGTGGAATAGTTTGCGAAAACATAATTGAGTTGTTCTTTGGAATTCATGGTTTTCTAGAGAACCCTTGATTACAAAATTTCTGTCCACAATGAAGTGTACTTACTCATTCAGATTCTAAAGGCCATTAAGGAATTGTCCATGACTTTCGATGTTGTCCGTGTAACGAGCTTTCAGAAATACCATCCCAGACCAGACGATCTTAGGTGGTAAGGTACATAAGGCCCACCCATTTTAGACCTACCGGCTCGAACAACAAAGGCCACAGATTGACTTTTCCTTCCTAAATTCCAATCCTAAAACAGCTCAATCTTCTAAACTCGTAAAACTCAACTTATTTGACTAACTAATAGCATGATCACAAATAAACAGTATTTCTTGAAAAATACTAATGCTATCACAATCATAAAAAAATTGCAATTCATTAAAAATTTTGAAAAATATTGCTAAAAATTGAAAAATTGATCATTTCTGCAAAAATTTCAAAAATTCTCTTCCGACCGTCCACACCCCACACTTAAAGCCGTACAACGTCCCCGTTGTACAAAATTTATTTCAAAACAAGGGAGAAAGAGTTACCCCTTTTTGGACGATAGACTGCTTGGTGCTCAATATCACAGGTATAATTGCGTACAAATGGATCCTCGATTTCGTATTCTGGAGTTGTAGCGCTACAGTGAACACGCCGGTGGTCGAGACAAGTGGAAGGGGCATGGTAACCCCACACTTGTCTGAGACAACTCCTTCTCAAATTGGTATATCATGCATCACTCAACAAACAAATTAAAAACACACATGACAAAAATAAAATATAAACACAAAATATACAGAAAAATGTGTATATGTTGCGGATGACCGCGGCGCGTAATTGAAGGATGCGCGTCGCGGTAATTTCGTGAGATTAAAACAGCGTCAAATGAGAAATGACCGCATCACGCTATATATGGATGCTGCGGCGCGGTAATTTCAGCAGATTATCCAAATTTCAAATCTCACAAGAAACAATTCAACACACCAAAACCGTTGTTTTATTATTAATATCTAATGCCTGCAGGAGGCTTATTGTCCTAACCAACTTCAAAAAACAAATCTTTAAGCTAATTCTAATAAACTGAAAATCAAAAAAAATCAAAAAAAGAAATCAAAATAATTACATCCATCCTTTTCAATTATGCGCAGTGTCAGCATAATCATCTTCATCTTCTTCAGGGTCCTCCTCCATGGGTTCCTCCTCTTCTTCTCTGATAGTCGGCTGGGGTCTTGGCGGAACACACTTATGCTTTGCCATGAGGGCGATCATACAGTCCGCTAACCACAGGAGCTGCGTCTGTGTATTCTCTGTTCGTCTGTTAACCTCCTGTGCTACAATCAACTGTAACTAGTGTTCCCTCGTATGGACTTGCAAAGCCTTTTTAACATCCTTCACTTCATCGGCCAAGTACTGCGATTCCATGGTGGCCGGGGAAAGTCCTCAGGGTGGATGAATAGTCACCCGCGGTCGCTTTTTGGAAGTGGACGGCTCGGTCTTCAACACCGGAAATGGGGATCGCTCAGTTGCGGTGACCCCATCGTCGACATAAATCACGTCTCGGGAAATAGTAGTCGGCGGGCTGAAGGGAACTGGTTGAACAACTGTCATCCCACGGGTAGTGTACTCAGACAGCAACCCATAGGATCGGGCTAGATTCATCACATAATGTCCCCCACCGAGGGCAATTTGCTTCAGTGGCTCGTCCGTGATCTGTTTGAAGTAATCGGCCACGAAGTATGGCATGTTGCATGTCTGAAGCATCCGTGTCAGACACCACATAAGATGTAACTCACGTGGCAACACCCGATCCTCGTCAGCACGAGGCCAAACCATGGTTGATATCAACCGATGTAGCATGCGATGCGATGGAAGATGCATCAGCCCCTCGCGTACGGTATTCTCATGATACCGCGTGGATGATATGGTGCTCCAGTAGTCAGCAGGAGAGAATGAGTCATCGGCATCATAATTAGCCCGTCGATGGAAGGTGGCGAACCCTGGTGCCTCTGATTCTTCCTCAGTGTATAACCCGATGCGATAGCCAAATTCCCGTAAGCTGCAGCTTCGGTTGTGATTACCCAACCGGAACTGCACCATCTCTTCCATATCCATTCCCAGCGGCTGACGATCAAATTGGTAGCTTGCAAGAAATTGCAAGAATACCTCCCGGTAAATGGGTCCTTCCATGTGAACAATGTTGTCAATTGCTCGACAAGTGTAAGTAAGCTCGTCTTTGTCGTACCCCCCTTGAACCAACCAGTATTGCAAATGTTCCATAATCCCTAATTCCTCGGTCAACTGCCAGTTGACCGGCCGGGCGGGGAGGATTCGTTTTTGTTGTTGAATGGATCTACGATTGTAGAAACTGTAGGCGCGTGTTCTCCCCACTTCTGTGGCCAAAGAATTCCAGTCGATGGATTCAGAACTGCCTGAAGAAGACATTGTACCTGCGAAATCACAAAAAAAATGAAAAATTACTGCACTGTTCTGACGTTTGACGCGGCGCGCACATGACAACCCGCGACGCGCTGGATGAAAATTCATATTCCGCGTCGCGGACTGTACATGGCGCGGCGCGGCGAACAATTTCAGTCAAGAAAATTCGCTTAATCTGTCAATCTAAGTCCGATTTTCCTAATCTGGTATTTGGGTTTCGCGTAATACACTACTATAATCCTAATTCAGCAATTAATTTAATCGATTAAACATAACATTGTGGATTACAGTAGCATCTAGTAAGTTTCAAGACTTCTAAAACTAAGAGAGAGAGAGAGAATCGATACTTACTTGGATTTCTTGTAAATGAAAGACGAATGCAGTCGTTGGATTGATTGGAGGTTTGAAGCACGGTGAGAGGAATCAAAATTTTCCGCAATTTATTTATATGCAATGTGGGAATTTGAATGACTATCAAAAAGCTATGTTGAAGTGATTATCTTTAATTTCAAATTAAGATAAGACCGCGGCGCGGGAAGCTTCTATCCGCGTCGCGTATAAAAATCTGATTTTAAATATAATCGCAAAAACTCAACACGCGCGGCGCGGTTTCTAAGATCCCGCGGCGCGGTATTGTAAAATTACCAAATTGACCCCACACTTGCCTTTTTCTCACCGTGATCAAAAGTTGGATGTAATTCATTGAATATTAGGAAACTATGCAATTATACAATGATGATCGGGTTGCCTCCCGTCAAGCGCTAAGTTTAACGTCTTCAGCCAGACGTGCACTTACCTGATTATGTTGCGTATGTTGGAATCTCTGCTATGAATTCGACTGTCTCTATCTCTAGTTTCTGGAACGTGCCTGTGGTGATGTATGGCTTGAGTCTATGGCCATTAACTTTAAATGGTTGCCCACATTTTAAGTCCTGGATTTCGATTGCACCATAATCTGTAATGCTGATCACTTCATATGGACCATTCCATTTGCTTCTCAGTTTCCCAGGGAACATCTTCAGTCTTGAATTATACAGCCATACTTTTTGTCCAACTTCAAAGACCTTCAGTCGTAGCTTTGTGTCATGATATCGCTTCATCTTTGATTTATAGGTGGCTGCGTTCTCATATGCTTCATCTCGTAGTTCTTCTAATTCAGATAACTGAAGTTTCCTTTCTTTCCCAGCATCAGTATAGTCCATGTTGACTTTCTTAATGGCCCAAAGGGCACGATTGGCAATCTCTACTGGTAAATGACATCCTTTTCCATAAACCAACCAATATGGAGTAGTCCCGATCGGTGTTTTGTACGCGGTTCGATACGCCCACAATGCGTCATCTAGTCTTAGCGACCAATCCTTTCTATCAGTCTTGATAGTCTTCTGAAGGATTTCTTTGATTTGCCTATTGGATACCTCCACCTGGCCGCTGGTTTGTGGATGATACGGCGTGGCAATGCGATGATTCACCCCATAGTGTTTCAGCAGCCTTCCGAATTTGAAATTCTTGAAATGAGATCCTCCGTCGCTAATGATTACTCTGGGGACCCCATGCCTGGTGAAGATATTTTTCTTCACAAATTTACAGACCACGTGATGGTCGTTTGTGCGAGTTGCTTCGGCCTCAATCCATTTTGAGAAATAATCTACTGCCACCAAAATGTAAACATATCCATGTGATGTGAGAAATGGACCCATAAAATCGATTCCCCAGACATCAAAAATGTCTACTACCAAAATCGGATTCAAGGGCATTTGATCCCTTTTCGATATATTCCCTAATTGCTGGCAATTGATGCACTCCTTGGCAGTCCTGTGCGAATCCCGAAAGATAGTCGGCCAGTATAGTCCAGATTCAAGAACTTTGTACCCGGTTTTCCTTCCACTAAAATGTCCTCAACATGCTGATGCATGACAGAGATCCAGCACTTCGCCAATTTCATTTTCTGGCACACATCGACGAATTATCTGGTCCTCACCTACCTTAAAAAGGTCTGGATCATCCCAAATGAATCTCTTTGCGTATGTGCGAAATTGCTTCTGCCTTTGTTTCGTCCAATGTTTTGGTATTGCTCCTGTGGCCAGAAAATTTACATAGTTTGCATACCATGGAGCTCCATTAACCTCTAACAACTGCTCGTCAGGAAATGAGTCTTGAATTCCTGCTTCCAATCCTTCAGCTGGTAATCTAGAAAGGTGATCTGCCACTACATTCTCAGCTCCCTTCTTGTCTTTGATGTCCACGTCGAATTCTTGCAACAGGAGTATCCACCTAATTAAGCGAGGCTTAGACTCCTTCTTTGTGATCAGATGCCGAACAGCACTGTGGTCAGTGTAGACCACCACCTTGGATCCCCAGATATAAGATCGAAATTTATCTAGAGCAAATACTACAGCAAGTAATTCTTTTTCAATAGTCGTGTAATTCAATTGCGCTTCAGAAAAAGTTTTACTAGCATAACAGATAACAACAGGTTTCCTGTCGACTTTTTGCCCTAGTACTGCACCAGCAACATAGTCGCTAGCATCACACATTATCTCAAAAGGTTGTGTCCAGTCGGGCGGCTTCAGAATGGGAGCCTCAACCAGTTTATTTTTGAGAATGTTGAATGCTTTTACACATTCTTTGTCAAAAACAAATGGTGCGTCCTTCAAAAAAAGACCACAGAGGGGCTTAGAGATAGCACTAAAATCTTTAATGAATCTACGATAAAACCCTGCATGCCCCAAGAATGATCTCACCCCTTTTACTGATGTTGGAGGCGGCAATGTGGATATGACCTTAACTTTAGCGCGATCGACTTCGAATCCTCTTTCAGAGACCACATGTCCTAATACTATCCCTTCTCGTACCATAAAATGGCTTTTCTCCCAGGAAAGAACCAGGTTCGTTTCCACACATCTTTTCAGCACATTTTCCAATTGAACTAAGCAAGTTTCGAATGTAGGTCCAAAATTTGAGAAATCATCCATGAAGATTTCTAGAGCTTCACCAATCATGTCAGAAAAGATTGCCATCATACATCGTTGAAATGTTGCAGGCGCATTACACAATCCAAATGGCATTCTGCGAAAGGCGAAAGTACCATAAGGACAAGTGAATGTTGTCTTTGCCTGATCTTCTGGATGAATGGCGATTTGGTTATACCCAGAATACCCATCCAAAAAACAGTAGTACTTTTGTCCTGCTAACTTCTCCACGATTTGATCGATAAAGGGTAATGGGAAATGATCATTGGATGTGGCGGCATTAAGCTTCCGATAATCAATACAGACTCGCCATCCGGTTACAGGTCTTATGGATATCTTGTCACCATCCTTTGTGTCTACTACAGTGATCCCTGACTTTTTCGGCATAGTTTGTGTTGGGCTAACCCATTCACTGTCAGAAATAGGGTAAATGATTCCTGCGTCCAACCATTTAAGAACCTCCTTTTTGACAACTTCTTTTAAGTTGGGATTCAACCACCTTTGCGTATCCCGAGCAGGTTTAGCTCCTTCTTCTGTGATAATGCGATGCATGCACGTGGTTGGACTAATTCCTTTTAAGTCTGCGATTGTCCAGCCGATAGCCTCCTTATGTTTGGATAATACCTTGAGCAATCCTATCTCTTGTTCCTCTGTCAGGTTGGCTGCCACGATTACTGGTAAAGTATCTTTCTCTCCTAGAAAGGCATATTTTAAATGTTCTGGTAGAGGTTTTAGATCCAACTTTGGCGGTTCTTGTAAAGAGGGCTTTAATGTCTTTGGAATCTCTGCTGGTAACTTCTCTATATGTGCACATTCTTCAGACGTGAATCCTTTTTCTTTTTCTCCCTTTTGTGTCTCTTTTCTTCCAACAATTGCTTCTTCCTGAGTTTCTATTTCTTCTTCTTTAAGTACCTCTGGAGTGTAATGCTGCACAAGCTCGTCTATAATGTCTACTTGATAGCATTCCTCTTCTTCCATGTTACTTCCTTTGGGATCAGCATTGAAAATGTTGATCTTGGCCTGTCGGTGTCCAAAAGATATTCCCATTTCTCTAGTACGACAAGCAATATTTGCGTTAGCCGTGGCCAAAAACGGCCGCCCTAGAATAATTGTAGGTTGCTCTCCATTCATTGCTTGACGGGTGTCCGAAACAAGAAAATCTGCTGGGTAGTAAAATTCTCCTACCCTGATGATAACATCGATTAACATGCCTCTGGGAACCTTGGTGGACTTATCAGCCAACTGCAGAATCACATCAGTAGATCTCATGGTGCCAAACTCATGCTTGTCAAATAACTGCCCAGGCAATATATTCACACTTGCACCTAAATCTAAAAGAGCCCTTTTGATGTGCACATTGCCTAAATCTACTGAAATAAGAGGAACTCCCGGATCTTTCAGCTTTGGAGGAAGCACATCCATGAGGATAGAGCTTACATTCTCAGGTAAGCTAATCATCTTAGGCAAGTGGGACAGAATATGTTTCTTGTGTATACACATGTCCTTGAGAAACTTAGCATATGCGGGAACTTCCTTGATAAGTTTGACTAAAGGAATGTTAACTTTAATTTGGCTAAACAATTCTCACATGTCTTCAGCTTGTGGTCCCTTCTTTCCATATGGTCCTTTCTCCGGCTTTTCCAAAGCTGTCGGAAAAGGAACTGTTCCACTTGATTCTCCTTTTTCCCAAGTACTCGTCTGCTTCGTCTTCTGTACTTGCTCCTCCTTATCCTTTCTCTTCTTTCTTTCTAATTCTTCTTTTTCATCAAAAACTATTTCTACATCACTCTCATCATCATCTGCAACCGGAGCTGCAACCTTGTTGTCTACTTTCTTCCCACTCCTAAGTGTGATGACTTCATTAACTTGCATTTTTGGTGACTGCTCTTGCTCCCTCACTTGTGTTTCTTTCATTTTGACAAGTGATTCTCCTAATTTCAAAATTGCTTCCGAATTAGACTTCTCTACTTCTTGGAGTTGTACTAACAATCCAAAAATTTCTTGCAAACCAATGTTCGTACTTCCTGATGAAGATGGAGATTGCACCTGTTGCTGCCTTGTAGGTGGTTGTCTCGATTCTCGTTGCTGATTACTTCGGAATGGCCTTGGTGCGTTGTGAAATCGACCATATCCATGCACTTGACTTATTTCCTCATGAGTCATTGAGCACTCATTATGATTGTGTCCTATTTTTCCACATGTATTGCAGATACTCTGCCCATGCAACACGTATGCTCCTTTTTCCTGTTGAAACCTCTCGAGCATCTGATTGAACCTTTTTGTAACAGCAGTGAGCTCTTTCTGAATTTCAGCTTTCCATTTGTTCTTTGCTTCGACATTTGCTACATATACAGTCTTATCCTTCATTGATCCACTGACTTTTGATCCTAAACTCAGCTGCTCCAAAAATCTCCAGGCATCATATGGCTCTTGCCACATAAATGTCCCACTTGATGAGGCATTTATCATGACCTGGTGTGTCTCATTAACTCCTTCGAAAAATAATTTGACTAGCTGCCACTTAGGAACTTCATGATGTGGACAGGATCGCAACAGCTCTTTTAATCTGTCAAACGCTTCATGAAAAGCCTCTCCAGGCTTTTGCTGGAAATCTTGTATCGCTCGTCTAACCTCTGTAGTTTTACTGACTGGATAGAATTCTTGCAGAAACTTCGCCTTGAGTTGTTCCCAACTAGTAATACTATTTGATGGTAAGGATGTAAACCAATACTTGACTTTATCCTTAAGAGTAAATGGAAACAATCTAAGCCTAAAAATATCTCTATCAGTATTCCTAGGAGTGTTGGCGTTGGCAATTGCTAAGAATTCATATAAATGATTATAAGGGTCGTCAGTCTTGTATCCCCTAAACTGAGTTAATATTCCTAATAACTGAGGTTTTATCTCTACTTGCGAATCTATGTTATCAGAAATATAGATCGGCGACGAATCATCATATTCCCGCAGTTGGAAATGTGATGCAACCGATTGCTGTCTCGGTTGTGCAAAATGTAAAGGTTGAGCGGGGTTACTGTAAAGATGATCATTGTACTCCCGCTGACCTGGTGGTGGATATTGTGGTGTTCTTCTAAGAGGTCCCCGACCTCGGTTCCATTGTGGTTCTGGTGCTGGTGGCACCCATCCTTCATCTTCCTCGTCATACACTTCCTCCGTCTCTGGGTAATGGTATCGTGGCTGAGGCGGTGGTTGAAAGTGTATAGGTTGTGTTGTTTGGTATGTGGATTGAGGTTTAAAGAGGGCTGGTTGTGGTTGGAATGTTGGTGTATGCTGTCTAGGAGCTGGGGTGCCATCTCGGGTCGGCTCTCCCCAAGTCATAGCAGAAGTAAATGGATTGGTGGATTGGGGTTGTGAAGCGGGTGTAAATGGTGGGATAGATGGTGGAGTGCATGATGGTATGGGTGCAAGGGCTGAAACTGCACCACCAGAAGCACTCGTGCTCCCAAACTGAAATTCTGAAAGTGGGGGAATGGAAAACATCCCCGTTGCCTCTCCTGACGGATCCTGGGCAACACTGACCGGAGTACTGCTAACTTGACTAAAATTCATGATGCTTAAACGCCTACGGGCACGAAGTTTGCGCGCAGTATGCTCAATCTCAGAATCAAACTGCAATGGGGATAATTGCTTTCCCCTGCAGGTACGAATGCACTAGTGCAACACGCCCACAAAAATCAAAAATCAAACTTACCAAAATGAAATTTCAAAAAGCAAGAAACTAGTTCCTACTGCTCACCTAACCTAAGCTCACAGCTCCCCGGCAACGGCGCCAAAATTTGACACGCCTAGGTCGTCGTGCAGTCAAAAATAAGAGAAATACCTAACACACACTAATATAGCGGTAGTCAGGGTCGATACACAGGAGCTTCGTGGTTAGACTAGATGAGAGATTACCAACTAATAGTGTCACAGCTATAGTCGGAGGATCTGGTTTCTATTTTCCTATCACTAGCAAACGAGACAATGATCGAACACTCAAGCTGTAACGACCCAAAAATCTCGAATTTATATTCGAGAAAATACGTAAGGAAAGGACCAAAAATATTTTGAAAGTTTTAAAATAATTTACTTAGAAATGTGGTAAAATACTAAAAGTTTGGAAAAAGATGGAGAGAAAGGGCAAAATGGTCATTTGACATCCAAATGACTTTTAGGTAAGGAAAATATGATTTTTGAAGTTTATATGTAATGAAATAAAATTTTGACACCAAATAATGGTGATAAGTATTTGAAAGTTAATTCTAGTAAAAGAGGGTAATTTGGTCATTTGACCATAAAAGGGTAAATTGGTCATTTGCCCATGTATAAGATTTAATATGAAAGTATATTTTGGTTTTTGGACCAAAAATGTAAGAAACTAAGTTATATGTAATAAGATTTGATTTTTGGTGGTCAAAGTGCAAGAAATGAAAGCCAGGGACTAAAACTGTAAATATGGAAAATATAAAAATGAGAAAATATCTCATTAATGATCATAAAATCTGAAGAGGGTCTAGAGACTACGGGAGAGAGCGAGAGAGCATCGGAGAAGAGAAGGAATTCTGGAAATCTTTGCAAGAAATTGAAGCTAGAATTGAGGGTTTCCAAGCAAACAAGGTAAGAACTTCATGTTCTAAGCTTATTTCATCCAAGACTTGAACGAGAATCGTTCACTTGATTCTGATTTTTCTAGAGGTTATGGTTCCAGTGAAATTATCTAAACCATCTTGCTCAAAATCATCAAGTAAACATGTTCTAACCTTTGAACATGTTGAAAATCAAGAAATGATGATTTTGGTCCAAGAGCAATAAGTCACGGGTTTGAAAGTTTAGATGGTTTTAATTAATCTAATATGTTAGAAATGATGAAAGAAACTTGTATTAACTAGTAATTCAATGAAATTGAAGATTTAATCCCAAAAATGATGAAATGGGTTTTTTTTGCTCAAGAACCCTAGAAATGGGTTAATGAGCTGAAACTGATTTCATATAGTTCTAATAGTTTTGTTAAGTAAAATATGACATAAAAGAAGTAAGAAATCAGTTCTTAAGCTTGAAATTCAATACAATGGTTTTTGGTGAAAAATGGTGTTTTCGGAAGAATTTCCAAATTTATAAAGATGATTTGATGATTTTGAAGCTGAAAATTTAGTACAAGTTGGCATTTAGGGCCTGGAAATGACCCTAAACCAATTAATTCAAGTATTAAGAACATATCTTAAAAAAATCATCAAAGTATGTTGCTATTGTTGAAAAATTTGAGTTTTGTTCAAAAGCCTTGGAAATCAATTTTATATGATCAAATTAATTCCAAGGGGTTTTAATGAGTTCCATATGTGGAAATTGTTGAAATAAGTCAGTAGAAATGATTAATATTAGACAATTTCGGTTTTGGACAACAAAATGCAAAAACGGAAATGTTTGGAAAATGATTTAAATCTATGATTTTTATGGTTAAAAACTTGAAGTAAATGAATGGTTTTGGTCATGGAACAAACCTTAGTGATTAAGTCGTGTATTAAGGGCTTAAAATGAGAAAAATGGGAATTTATACCATAAAAATGGCAATTTCTGGTTGCTGCAGACCCCGTAGGGTCGCGATCTACACCCCCGTAGGGTCGCGATCTCATGCCAGGGAGAAAATGCAGTTTTGCATTATGTCTTCTGCCAAGTCCAAATGGATTTTGAGTTTTGGTCTTATACTTGTCCGTTTGACCTCAAATTTTAAACATAGGTCTAATATGTTATGAAACTTCATGAAAAATTGTCGGAATCGAAATACGACCCACGAGGGTACTGTAGCAAAATACGTATAAAATACAACTTAACTAAAGTTGGTTATTCAAAAGCTATAGACTTGTTATGACCTATATTGGTATAATAAGGACTCTAATGAGTTGTAGAGTCAGTTAGCATGAATTTTAATGTATAACATGTTAATTATAGGTTCATGCCAAGTGATTATTTAATCACAAAAGATTATAAATACAAGGAACGTTTAGTCAGTCTCCTAGCAACACATGAGGTGAGTACATGTAGTATTTTTACCCATTCTGGGGTACATGGCAAGTAAGTATTTACAAGATTTCTTATAAAATCTTATATGTGAAATTATATGCAAGAGTTTTATTTCTAACTTGTTGGTGAAAGTTTAATGGTATAATTGAAGCTATGTTTTGGTCTATGAACCCATTATGTGAAAGTATGTTTTGGTCTATGAACCAATTATATGAAGGTATATATATTTTGAATACATGTTGGAAAGTATGTTTTGGCATTAAGCCTAAAATGTTATATAGACATGTTTTAAACATATGGTTTATGTGAAATGAAAGTTATAAATTTGGCATCTAGCCATAAAGATAGAAAGTAATAAAGTTTGGCGTTTAGCCACAAGTTATATGTATGTAAGTAATGTTCAAGTAAGCAGAAGATGTTTTGTATGACTGGTAATTGTAGCAAGCAGCGTTAGTAAGGGAACTATGTTCCAACCTTCCCGGGTTAGGTAAGGGGTCTACTGGGGACAAACCCCATCGCGAAGTAGATCGCCTCAGCACTTCTATGGTGAGGATTGATCCGTTCTTTCTAGCCATAGAGACTTGGGGTATCACTTATAGTGATTAAAGCCCTAAGTATAAAAATCCAGCAAGCTTATAAAACCAGTCAAAGAAAGTAAGAAAGATGTTATTTTTGTAAAGTATGTCATAAAATGATTTTTGAGAAGTAAAGAATTATGGTATGTCGTTATTATAAAATTTTGAAAGAAGATATTTTTGCAAAGCATGGTATGTAAAGATTGTGAAAAGGAATGAGCTATGGTATGATATTATTATAAAATTTTGAAAGATGAAGTATGTTATAAGTTTTATAAAAGTTGGAAAAGACGTTAAAGGTTTGAGTTTAAAACTCATGTAACTAACGAGACATTATTGTCTTACGTATTCTATTTTTATGCCATGTATTCCAGGTTACATGCTATGCTATAATTGGATGAAGTTTAGCTGGAGTGGAGCCCACTTAGCTCCTATCTTGGACTCAAGGTTTAATCCTTAACTGCTTACTATGGTTAGTTTTGATATAGATTTGTACACCCACAGTTTTAAACATGTAAATTAACGGTTTTTGATAAACTGTATTTTTGTATTCATGAAATTTTATGAAAAACCATAGTATTTGCAAACAGTAGAATTGGGGTGTCACAAGTTGGTATCAGAGCCATAGTTTAAGCGAATTAGGATTGGCTTGTTCCACTCCTAGGCTTAAACTCATGCTATAGAAATGTTAGTTTATGAAAGTATGCTATATGATGTCTTAAATGATTAAGACATTATGCATTTTTTTTAAATATGTAGATCTATAACACTAAGAAGTGTTAAGCTAACGTTTAAAGTGAGCAAAAGTCCGACTGTTAGGAAAATTATATAATATTTTCCGTAACCGTCCAAATTTATTAAAGGCTATGTTTATAAAGTAGTAAGATTTCTAGTAGTGATCACCATGTACTTATAATGGTGTTATATGTTAAAGGAACCAGTGTCCCATGAAACCTTGTGGTAACAGCAGAATTAATATGTATAGGTGATTATGGTAATATGGGCCCGTATTATCATAATCACAGGATATGTATTGAGACTGGTGGAATCACAAAGGAATTATGGTATTCTGGTGGGTAAGGTTTTAAAGAGAGTGATAAGTAAAACATAGGAATTATATGCCTATGTAATAACAACCAGTAAGGTTATGAGTATTAAAAGTTAATACAGTGGATATATACCACTTAGTATGATAAAGTAAAAGAAATAATGTGATAATTAAAACTATTTAGACAGATTGAAAGACATTAAAGTATATGCCTATCGAGGCGAGAGGAAGTATGTATAAGAGTAATTTAAAGAGGGATTATGAGTATTAATTACTTATGTAGGAGTTGTAAGACTCTTACATGAAGAATGAAAATTTTAAGCAGAGTAAATTGATAGTACATAAATTTGTAAAAAAAAAAGAATGATAAAGAAGAGTTTAATGTTGACAAGTGGTGTGCTTTGGGCATAACCATTAAATGCAGAATTTTATATAAAAGTCTTGTGTATATTAAAGATATAAAGGAAGTAAGATATCGTTGCAGAACGATAAGAGTAAAATGATGAGAAAAGTTAAAAATAGAAGATGTATGAAAGTGTCTAAAGATTTAACAATTGATCAAGTTATAAGTAAAATGCTATAATGAGTAATAAAAACAAAGTAAGATTACCCAAATGGGGAAAAGAATGATGAATGAGAAATTGTCAAAGATTATGATATTTAAAGTAAATTGCATTGTTGTAATGTGATTAAATGAACATGAAGTGAGAATTAAAGGTTGAATGCCTAAATAAATGTTAGGCAAGAAATAAAAGATGAAACAAATGATAAGGATAATCAGAAGAATATAATGAAAGACTTTAAAGAAAATGATGATAAAATATTGGTTATGAGGAAATAAATTCCACAACCAAATGAATGTAATAAAAGAGGTAATACCAGTAATGAAAGAGTATAATGATGTATGATAATGGAAGAAAAAAAAATCAAAAGCATGTGAGCAAAATGACTAAAGGTCATAAATGATATGAAGTAAAGAAAAAGAGTAAATATCTAAACAAGTAATAAACGAAGAATTAAAGATAATGTAAGAATGATAGTAAACAGACAGGAAGTTATTACTTCCGAATAGAAATGATGGGTAAAGGAATTCAAAGATTGTGAGAAATGGTCAGTACATGACTAGTAGACATGAAATACAAAGAAATGTATATATGTTTATACGTGTTTGTAAATATAGGTGAATGAGTAAGTTTTTAAAACTTATACAAAGTACAAAAGTGGTTATGAAACAAGTATTCTAATCAGAATACTATAAAGTATGAAGCAAAAGAGTAAAATAAGGTATCGAGCATACTGCCTCGATATACCAAAAGAATGAAAGATGACGAGAAAATAAATGGCAATTGTGTATCACCTAAAGATACATAAGAAATAAGTTGTATATGAAATATTTAATGTTGTAAAGAAATATGTAGTGTAAAGCAGTGGAGTTTAAACAAAAGAATAGCAAATGTGTTAGGCATGTAGCCTTATAACACATAATAGAAATGATAAAAGATGTAAAAGTAAAGAGTAACAAGAGGTAATGGTGATTGAGAGTTATGCCAAGAATTCGTCATGGGACGAAAATGTTAAAAGTACCTAGTTGAGTTCTTAAACCAAAAGAGAACTAGGTATATATATATATATATATATATATATATATATATATATATATATATATATATATATATATATATATATATATATATATATATATATATATATATATATATATATATATATATATATATATATATATATATATATATATATATATATATATATATGTATATTATGCAACATGAATGAAATTCCATAAGTGAATTGAAGAAAAATAAATTTTGAATCAACCATGGTAAACAATTTAGATACTGTGAGGAAAGAGTAAACAGAAGATCAGGTACTGAAATAAGCACTAATGTGAGAAATAGAATTGGCAAAGAAATACTAAAAAAATAAAGTATTAATATGAGAAGGATACTTGGAGTATCCAAAAAGGAAAGAATAGTATACTTATAAAAGTATTGTACAAAAATTAAAGAAATGAGAAAGACATGTTTATACGAATAAGTAATGAGTAATAAGACCGAAATCTCATAAAAGAAGATGAAAGAAATATCTAAGTTGATTATATGTTGAATATGAAAATAATACAAGTAAAGATTGATACAAGACAAATATTAGAGAAGGTAATACATATAATGTACAGGAAATGAGTAAAAAGTATGTGAAAATGATTTTTCTTAAAAGTGTGAATCGAGAAGGAAGTTGACTGAAATAATAGAACAACTTCAACAGTAAAACTGTACGAGTTTATAAGGTTAAATATAGTGTATTATACATAGAAAGAAATTTAATGATGTTTAATTGTTAAAAATAAAAAAGCGGTATATCGTTTCAACACTTTCAGAACGAGATAAGTAGATTCTCGTGAACAATATGATGATTCGACAAATTTTGTCCCAATCAGAAAAGTAAAGATGTGAAGTGTAACAAGAAGGAGGAAAATACATCCTTTATAAATAATAATGAGTCAGTAGTGGGTAATAAAGATAAAGAAGAATAAACTGAAGTGTAAAAAGATTTAAAAAAACAAATGTAAGAGAAATAAGATGTTGTAAAACTTCTGTAAAGAAGAAATAACATTGGATTGTCTAGAAAGTAACGAATGAGTAAAGAAATAAGAAGAAAAGAAGGGTGAAAATAAATAAGCAGTATTAAATAAAGGTGAAAAGATTGCTTAAGTAAAATGTTCATTAAGGGACAAAAATTTACACAAGGAAAAGATTTTGGTGTATTTATAAATTTGTAAAAATACGAGACATATATAATTATGTTTAATGGTATTGGAACTTTTATAAGTAAAGAATATTGTGAGTATAATCTCATATGTTGTAGTAAAGATATGAGAAAAATTATAAAGTAGATTGCTATTTTTGATAAAAAAATATTGAAGTATGAAACTATTCTGTAAGATGAGTTTACTAAAGATTGTATATGAATGAAACGAGGTAGAGAAGAAAGATTAAAAGATAAAACAATGAAGGTTATGATTATGTGTTGGTAAAAAGAAAGTATCAATAGTTGTGTGATGATTCCGATGACGGAATCCCAATAAGGGGGAGGTAGTTGTAACGACCCAAAAATCTCGAATTTATATTCGAGAAAATACGTAAGGAAAGGACCAAAAATATTTTGAAAGTTTTAAAATAATTTACTTAGAAATATGGTAAAATACTAAAAGTTTGGAAAAAGATGGAGAGAAAGGGCAAAATGGTCATTTGACATCCAAATGACTTTTAGGTAAGGAAAATATGATTTTTGAAGTTTATATGTAATGAAATAAAATTTTGACACCAAATAATGGTGATAAGTATTTGAAAGTTAATTCTAGTAAAAGAGGGTAATTTGGTCATTTGACCATAAAAGGGTAAATTGGTCATTTGCCCATGTATAAGATTTAATATGAAAGTATATTTTGGTTTTTGGACCAAAAATGTAAGAAACTAAGTTATATGTAATAAGATTTGATTTTTGGTGGTCAAAGTGCAAGAAATGAAAGCCAGGGACTAAAACTGTAAATATGGAAAATATAAAAATGAGAAAATATCTCATTAATGATCATAAAATCTGAAGAGGGTCTAGAGACAACGGGAGAGAGCGAGAGAGCATCGGAGAAGAGAAGGAATTCTGGAAATCTTTGCAAGAAATTGAAGCTAGAATTGAGGGTTTCCAAGCAAACAAGGTAAGAACTTCATGTTCTAAGATTATTTCATCCAAGACTTGAACGAGAATCGTTCACTTGATTCTGATTTTTCTAGAGGTTATGGTTCCAGTGAAATTATCTAAACCATCTTGCTCAAAATCATCAAGTAAACATGTTCTAACCTTTGAACATGTTGAAAATCAAGAAATGATGATTTTGGTCCAAGAGCAATAAGTCACGGGTTTGAAAGTTTAGATGGTTTTAATTAATCTAATATGTTAGAAATGATGAAAGAAACTTGTATTAACAAGTAATTCAATGAAATTGAAGATTTAATCCCAAAAATGATGAAATGGGTTTTTTTTTGCTCAAGAACCCTAGAAATGGGTTAATGAGCTGAAACTGATTTCATATAGTTCTAATAGTTTTGTTAAGTCAAATATGACATAAAAGAAGTAAGAAATCAGTTCTTAAGCTTGAAAATTCAATACAATGGTTTTTGGTGAAAAATGGTGTTTTCGGAAGAATTTCCAAATTTATAAAGATGATTTGATGATTTTGAAGCTGAAAATTTAGTGCAAGTTGGCATTTAGGGCCTGGAAATGACCCTAAACCAATTAATTCAAGTATTAAGAACATATCTTAAAAAAATCATCAAAGTATGTTGCTATTGTTGAAAAATTTGAGTTTTGTTCAAAAGCCTTGGAAATCAATTTTATATGATCAAATTAATTCCAAGGGGTTTTAATGAGTTCCATATGTGGAAATTGTTGAAATAAGTCAGTAGAAATGATTAATATTAGACAATTTCGGTTTTGGACAACAAAATGCAAAAACGGAAATGTTTGGAAAATGATTTAAATCTATGATTTTTATGGTTAAAAACTTGAAGTAAATGAATGGTTTTGGTCATGGAACAAACCTTAGTGATTAAGTCGTGTATTAAGGGCTTAAAATGAGGAAAATGGGAATTTATACCATAAAAATGGCAATTTCTGGTTGCTGCAGACCCCGTAGGGTCGCGATCTACACCCCCGTAGGGTCGCGATCTCACGCCAGGGAGAAAATGCAGTTTTGCATTATGTCTTCTGCCAAGTCCAAATGGATTTTGAGTTTTGGTCTTATACTTGTCCGTTTGACCTCAAATTTTAAACATAGGTCTAATATGTTATGAAACTTCATGAAAAATTGTCGGAATCGAAATACGACCCACGAGGGTACTGTAGCAAAATACGTATAAAATACAACTTAACTAAAGTTGGTCATTCAAAAGCTATAGACTTGTTATGACCTATATTGGTATAATAAGGACTCTAATGAGTTGTAGAGTCAGTTAGCATGAATTTTAATGTATAACATGTTAATTATAGGTTCATGCCAAGTGATTATTTAATCACAAAAGATTATAAATACAAGGAACGTTTAGTCAGTCTCCTAGCAACACATGAGGTGAGTACATGTAGTATTTTTACCCATTCTGGGGTACATGGCAAGTAAGTATTTACAAGATTTCTTATAAAATCTTATATGTGAAATTATATGCAAGAGTTTTATTTCTAACTTGTTGGTGAAAGTTTAATGGTATAATTGAAGCTATGTTTTGGTCTATGAACCCATTATGTGAAAGTATGTTTTGGTCTATGAACCAATTATATGAAGGTATATATATTTTGAATACATGTTGGAAAGTATGTTTTGGCATTAAGCCTAAAATGTTATATAGACATGTTTTAAACATATGGTTTATGTGAAATGAAAGTTATAAATTTGGCATCTAGCCATAAAGATAGAAAGTAATAAAGTTTGGCGTTTAGCCACAAGTTATATGTATGTAAGTAATGTTCAAGTAAGCAGAAGATGTTTTGTATGACTGGTAATTGTAGCAAGCAGCGTTAGTAAGGGAACTATGTTCCAACCTTCCCGGGTTAGGTAAGGGGTCTACTGGGGACAAACCCCATCGCGAAGTAGATCGCCTCAGCACTTCTATGGTGAGGATTGATCCGTTCTTTCTAGCCATAGAGACTTGGGGTATCACTTATAGTGATTAAAGCCCTAAGTATAAAAATCCAGCAAGCTTATAAAACCAGTCAAAGAAAGTAAGAAAGATGTTATTTTTGTAAAGTATGTCATAAAATGATTTTTGAGAAGTAAAGAATTATGGTATGTCGTTATTATAAAATTTTGAAAGAAGATATTTTTGCAAAGCATGGTATGTAAAGATTGTGAAAAGGAATGAGCTATGGTATGATATTATTATAAAATTTTGAAAGATGAAGTATGTTATAAGTTTTATAAAAGTTGGAAAAGACGTTAAAGGTTTGAGTTTAAAACTCATGTAACTAACGAGACATTATTGTCTTACGTATTCTATTTTTATGCCATGTATTCCAGGTTACATGCTATGCTATAATTGGATGAAGTTTAGCTGGAGTGGAGCCCACTTAGCTCCTATCTTGGACTCAAGGTTTAATCCTTAACTGCTTACTATGGTTAGTTTTGATATAGATTTGTACACCCACAGTTTTAAACATGTAAATTAACGGTTTTTGATAAACTGTATTTTTGTATTCATGAAATTTTATGAAAAACCATAGTATTTGCAAACAGTAGAATTGGGGTGTCACAAGTTGGTATCAGAGCCATAGTTTAAGCGAATTAGGATTGGCTTGTTCCACTCCTAGGCTTAAACTCATGCTATAGAAATGTTAGTTTATGAAAGTATGCTATATGATGTCTTAAATGATTAAGACATTATGCATTTTTTTTAAATATGTAGATCTATAACACTAAGAAGTGTTAAGCTAACGTTTAAAGTGAGCAAAAGTCCGACTGTTAGGAAAATTATATAATATTTTCCGTAACCGTCCAAATTTATTAAAGGCTATGTTTATAAAGTAGTAAGATTTCTAGTAGTGATCACCATGTACTTATAATGGTGTTATATGTTAAAGGAACCAGTGTCCCATGAAACCTTGTGGTAACAGCAGAATTAATATGTATAGGTGATTATGGTAATATGGGCCCGTATTATCATAATCACAGGATATGTATTGAGACTGGTGGAATCACAAAGGAATTATGGTATTCTGGTGGGTAAGGTTTTAAAGAGAGTGATAAGTAAAACATAGGAATTATATGCCTATGTAATAACAACCAGTAAGGTTATGAGTATTAAAAGTTAATACAGTGGATATATACCACTTAGTATGATAAAGTAAAAGAAATAATGTGATAATTAAAACTATTTAGACAGATTGAAAGACATTAAAGTATATGCCTATCGAGGCGAGAGGAAGTATGTATAAGAGTAATTTAAAGAGGGATTATGAGTATTAATTACTTATGTAGGAGTTGTAAGACTCTTACATGAAGAATGAAAATTTTAAGCAGAGTAAATTGATAGTACATAAATTTGTAAAAAAAAAAGAATGATAAAGAAGAGTTTAATGTTGACAAGTGGTGTGCTTTGGGCATAACCATTAAATGCAGAATTTTATATAAAAGTCTTGTGTATATTAAAGATATAAAGGAAGTAAGATATCGTTGCAGAACGATAAGAGTAAAATGATGAGAAAAGTTAAAAATAGAAGATGTATGAAAGTGTCTAAAGATTTAACAATTGATCAAGTTATAAGTAAAATGCTATAATGAGTAATAAAAACAAAGTAAGATTACCCAAATGGGGAAAAGAATGATGAATGAGAAATTGTCAAAGATTATGATATTTAAAGTAAATTGCATTGTTGTAATGTGATTAAATGAACATGAAGTGAGAATTAAAGGTTGAATGCCTAAATAAATGTTAGGCAAGAAATAAAAGATGAAACAAATGATAAGGATAATCAGAAGAATATAATGAAAGACTTTAAAGAAAATGATGATAAAATATTGGTTATGAGGAAATAAATTCCACAACCAAATGAATGTAATAAAAGAGGTAATACCAGTAATGAAAGAGTATAATGATGTATGATAATGGAAGAAAAAAAAATCAAAAGCATGTGAGCAAAATGACTAAAGGTCATAAATGATATGAAGTAAAGAAAAAGAGTAAATATCTAAACAAGTAATAAACGAAGAATTAAAGATAATGTAAGAATGATAGTAAACAGACAGGAAGTTATTACTTCCGAATAGAAATGATGGGTAAAGGAATTCAAAGATTGTGAGAAATGGTCAGTACATGACTAGTAGACATGAAATACAAAGAAATGTATATATGTTTATACGTGTTTGTAAATATAGGTGAATGAGTAAGTTTTTAAAACTTATACAAAGTACAAAAGTGGTTATGAAACAAGTATTCTAATCAGAATACTATAAAGTATGAAGCAAAAGAGTAAAATAAGGTATCGAGCATACTGCCTCGATATACCAAAAGAATGAAAGATGACGAGAAAATAAATGGCAATTGTGTATCACCTAAAGATACATAAGAAATAAGTTGTATATGAAATATTTAATGTTGTAAAGAAATATGTAGTGTAAAGCAGTGGAGTTTAAACAAAAGAATAGCAAATGTGTTAGGCATGTAGCCTTATAACACATAATAGAAATGATAAAAGATGTAAAAGTAAAGAGTAACAAGAGGTAATGGTGATTGAGAGTTATGCCAAGAATTCGTCATGGGACGAAAATGTTAAAAGTACCTAGTTGAGTTCTTAAACCAAAAGAGAACTAGGTATATATATATATATATATATATATATATATATATATATATATATATATATATATATATATATATATATATATATATATATATATATATATATATATATATATATATATATATATATATATATATATATATGTATATTATGCAACATGAATGAAATTCCATAAGTGAATTGAAGAAAAATAAATTTTGAATCAACCATGGTAAACAATTTAGATACTGTGAGGAAAGAGTAAACAGAAGATCAGGTACTGAAATAAGCACTAATGTGAGAAATAGAATTGGCAAAGAAATACTAAAAAAATAAAGTATTAATATGAGAAGGATACTTGGAGTATCCAAAAAGGAAAGAATAGTATACTTATAAAAGTATTGTACAAAAATTAAAGAAATGAGAAAGACATGTTTATACGAATAAGTAATGAGTAATAAGACCGAAATCTCATAAAAGAAGATGAAAGAAATATCTAAGTTGATTATATGTTGAATATGAAAATAATACAAGTAAAGATTGATACAAGACAAATATTAGAGAAGGTAATACATATAATGTACAGGAAATGAGTAAAAAGTATGTGAAAATGATTTTTCTTAAAAGTGTGAATCGAGAAGGAAGTTGACTGAAATAATAGAACAACTTCAACAGTAAAACTGTACGAGTTTATAAGGTTAAATATAGTGTATTATACATAGAAAGAAATTTAATGATGTTTAATTGTTAAAAATAAAAAAAGCGGTATATCGTTTCAACACTTTCAGAACGAGATAAGTAGATTCTCGTGAACAATATGATGATTCGACAAATTTTGTCCCAATCAGAAAAGTAAAGATGTGAAGTGTAACAAGAAGGAGGAAAATACATCCTTTATAAATAATAATGAGTCAGTAGTGGGTAATAAAGATAAAGAAGAATAAACTGAAGTGTAAAAAGATTTAAAAAAACAAATGTAAGAGAAATAAGATGTTGTAAAACTTCTGTAAAGAAGAAATAACATTGGATTGTCTAGAAAGTAACGAATGAGTAAAGAAATAAGAAGAAAAGAAGGGTGAAAATAAATAAGCAGTATTAAATAAAGGTGAAAAGATTGCTTAAGTAAAATGTTCATTAAGGGACAAAAATTTACACAAGGAAAAGATTTTGGTGTATTTATAAATTTGTAAAAATACGAGACATATATAATTATGTTTAATGGTATTGGAACTTTTATAAGTAAAGAATATTGTGAGTATAATCTCATATGTTGTAGTAAAGATATGAGAAAAATTATAAAGTAGATTGCTATTTTTGATAAAAAAATATTGAAGTATGAAACTATTCTGTAAGATGAGTTTACTAAAGATTGTATATGAATGAAACGAGGTAGAGAAGAAAGATTAAAAGATAAAACAATGAAGGTTATGATTATGTGTTGGTAAAAAGAAAGTATCAATAGTTGTGTGATGATTCCGATGACGGAATCCCAATAAGGGGGAGGTAGTTGTAACGACCCAAAAATCTCGAATTTATATTCGAGAAAATACGTAAGGAAAGGACCAAAAATATTTTGAAAGTTTTAAAATAATTTACTTAGAAATATGGTAAAATACTAAAAGTTTGGAAAAAGATGGAGAGAAAGGGCAAAATGGTCATTTGACATCCAAATGACTTTTAGGTAAGGAAAATATGATTTTTGAAGTTTATATGTAATGAAATAAAATTTTGACACCAAATAATGGTGATAAGTATTTGAAAGTTAATTCTAGTAAAAGAGGGTAATTTGGTCATTTGACCATAAAAGGGTAAATTGGTCATTTGCCCATGTATAAGATTTAATATGAAAGTATATTTTGGTTTTTGGACCAAAAATGTAAGAAACTAAGTTATATGTAATAAGATTTGATTTTTGGTGGTCAAAGTGCAAGAAATGAAAGCCAGGGACTAAAACTGTAAATATGGAAAATATAAAAATGAGAAAATATCTCATTAATGATCATAAAATCTGAAGAGGGTCTAGAGACAACGGGAGAGAGCGAGAGAGCATCGGAGAAGAGAAGGAATTCTGGAAATCTTTGCAAGAAATTGAAGCTAGAATTGAGGGTTTCCAAGCAAACAAGGTAAGAACTTCATGTTCTAAGATTATTTCATCCAAGACTTGAACGAGAATCGTTCACTTGATTCTGATTTTTCTAGAGGTTATGGTTCCAGTGAAATTATCTAAACCATCTTGCTCAAAATCATCAAGTAAACATGTTCTAACCTTTGAACATGTTGAAAATCAAGAAATGATGATTTTGGTCCAAGAGCAATAAGTCACGGGTTTGAAAGTTTAGATGGTTTTAATTAATCTAATATGTTAGAAATGATGAAAGAAACTTGTATTAACAAGTAATTCAATGAAATTGAAGATTTAATCCCAAAAATGATGAAATGGGTTTTTTTTTGCTCAAGAACCCTAGAAATGGGTTAATGAGCTGAAACTGATTTCATATAGTTCTAATAGTTTTGTTAAGTCAAATATGACATAAAAGAAGTAAGAAATCAGTTCTTAAGCTTGAAAATTCAATACAATGGTTTTTGGTGAAAAATGGTGTTTTCGGAAGAATTTCCAAATTTATAAAGATGATTTGATGATTTTGAAGCTGAAAATTTAGTGCAAGTTGGCATTTAGGGCCTGGAAATGACCCTAAACCAATTAATTCAAGTATTAAGAACATATCTTAAAAAAATCATCAAAGTATGTTGCTATTGTTGAAAAATTTGAGTTTTGTTCAAAAGCCTTGGAAATCAATTTTATATGATCAAATTAATTCCAAGGGGTTTTAATGAGTTCCATATGTGGAAATTGTTGAAATAAGTCAGTAGAAATGATTAATATTAGACAATTTCGGTTTTGGACAACAAAATGCAAAAACGGAAATGTTTGGAAAATGATTTAAATCTATGATTTTTATGGTTAAAAACTTGAAGTAAATGAATGGTTTTGGTCATGGAACAAACCTTAGTGATTAAGTCGTGTATTAAGGGCTTAAAATGAGGAAAATGGGAATTTATACCATAAAAATGGCAATTTCTGGTTGCTGCAGACCCCGTAGGGTCGCGATCTACACCCTCGTAGGGTCGCGATCTCACGCCAGGGAGAAAATGCAGTTTTGCATTATGTCTTCTGCCAAGTCCAAATGGATTTTGAGTTTTGGTCTTATACTTGTCCGTTTGACCTCAAATTTTAAACATAGGTCTAATATGTTATGAAACTTCATGAAAAATTGTCGGAATCGAAATACGACCCACGAGGGTACTGTAGCAAAATACGTATAAAATACAACTTAACTAAAGTTGGTCATTCAAAAGCTATAGACTTGTTATGACCTATATTGGTATAATAAGGACTCTAATGAGTTGTAGAGTCAGTTAGCATGAATTTTAATGTATAACATGTTAATTATAGGTTCATGCCAAGTGATTATTTAATCACAAAAGATTATAAATACAAGGAACGTTTAGTCAGTCTCCTAGCAACACATGAGGTGAGTACATGTAGTATTTTTACCCATTCTGGGGTACATGGCAAGTAAGTATTTACAAGATTTCTTATAAAATCTTATATGTGAAATTATATGCAAGAGTTTTATTTCTAACTTGTTGGTGAAAGTTTAATGGTATAATTGAAGCTATGTTTTGGTCTATGAACCCATTATGTGAAAGTATGTTTTGGTCTATGAACCAATTATATGAAGGTATATATATTTTGAATACATGTTGGAAAGTATGTTTTGGCATTAAGCCTAAAATGTTATATAGACATGTTTTAAACATATGGTTTATGTGAAATGAAAGTTATAAATTTGGCATCTAGCCATAAAGATAGAAAGTAATAAAGTTTGGCGTTTAGCCACAAGTTATATGTATGTAAGTAATGTTCAAGTAAGCAGAAGATGTTTTGTATGACTGGTAATTGTAGCAAGCAGCGTTAGTAAGGGAACTATGTTCCAACCTTCCCGGGTTAGGTAAGGGGTCTACTGGGGACAAACCCCATCGCGAAGTAGATCGCCTCAGCACTTCTATGGTGAGGATTGATCCGTTCTTTCTAGCCATAGAGACTTGGGGTATCACTTATAGTGATTAAAGCCCTAAGTATAAAAATCCAGCAAGCTTATAAAACCAGTCAAAGAAAGTAAGAAAGATGTTATTTTTGTAAAGTATGTCATAAAATGATTTTTGAGAAGTAAAGAATTATGGTATGTCGTTATTATAAAATTTTGAAAGAAGATATTTTTGCAAAGCATGGTATGTAAAGATTTTGAAAAGGAATGAGCTATGGTATGATATTATTATAAAATTTTGAAAGATGAAGTATGTTATAAGTTTTATAAAAGTTGGAAAAGACGTTAAAGGTTTGAGTTTAAAACTCATGTAACTCACGAGACATTATTGTCTTACGTATTCTATTTTTATGCCATGTATTCCAGGTTACATGCTATGCTATAATTGGATGAAGTTTAGCTGTAGTGGAGCCCACTTAGCTCCTATCTTGGACTCAAGGTTTAATCCTTAACTGCTTACTATGGTTAGTTTTGATATAGATTTGTACACCCACAGTTTTAAACATGTAAATTAACGGTTTTTGATAAACTGTATTTTTGTATTCATGAAATTTTATGAAAAACCATAGTATTTGCAAACAGTAGAATTGGGGTGTCACACAAGCCAGGCTAAGCTATATCCAAATGACCTAGTCACTTTCTGAAATCAGAAGTACATTTTTGAATCAGAAGCAATCAAAGGCATCCAAACTAGCTAAACAAAGCAAAGCATAAACTACCGCTAGTTAAAGTCCTGCTGAACAGTTACTAGCCAAGGTTTAATGCTTACCAAATAACCTAATTAGCTACTGATTTCAGCTAAGAAAAACAGTCCTAACATGGTCCAAAACAATATCCAAAACACAATCAATCAAATAAACCAAACACAAACATCCAAACACCGAAAAGCTAAGATTAAATGTAACTAAATGCTTTTCATTCACCAAACTGAATTCCAATCACAAAACAGTAACTAAATGTTTCTAAAACAGAAACCTAAGTGCTCAAAGTCAGTGGTTGTCACTCCCAAAGACTTTAGCTACAAAACTACTTTCTACTAAAATGAAATTAAATCCAAAAACATAAAATACCAATTGTGAGCTTGCTGAAATGAAATCCTGGAGTCAAAGAGCTTCAAGGTCGATGTTTACACCCGGTCTTTGCTAGGGTTTTCGGCTGGAAATAGAGATGGCAAAAATAACCGCACCCGACGGATATCCGAAACCCGAAACCAAATTTAACGGATAAATCCCCGAGTTGATCGGGGATGGGGACGGGGACGGATAATACCCGATATGAAAATCGGGGATGGAGGCGGGGATGGTTCTACCTATCGGATACCCATAACCGTAACCTAAACCGATCCCGTCAGATACCCGATATATATATATATATATATATATATATATATATATATATATATATATATATATATATATATATATATATATATATATATATATATATATATATATATATATATATATATATATTTGACGTCATGCGTTTTAGCCGTAAATTTGAAGTCTTGAATGTTATTATTTGTATATGAAGACTTTTTTATAGTTGCAATTTGGAAATTTGGAGTTAGCTACATAAAATTTCAAAACTAGTAATGGGGAAAAAATACCCGATTACTCGTCGGGGATCCCCGTTCCCCGTTGGGGATGGGGATGGGGACGGATTTTTAATATCCGATGGTTATGGGGGCGGTTATGGGGATGGGGACGGAGATACGGTTATGGGGATGGGGAATGCAATCTCCGGTATACCCGTCCCCGTTGCCATCTCTAGCTGGAAATGCATCTATTTATACTTGCAAATTTCCCGCAACCGCGCCGCGCAGAAGTGAAATCCGCGGCGCGCGTACTTATCTTTTCCCGTTTTCTTCGGCATTTGAATGTGTTCCACCGCCTTAAGCCCGCGTCGCGCATAGTTGATTCCCGCAGCGCGCCTACGAGTTCTCTTGATTTTTCATTCCTTCC
The DNA here is from genome assembly GCA_023525715.1 of Cichorium intybus. Taxonomy (NCBI): domain Eukaryota; kingdom Viridiplantae; phylum Streptophyta; class Magnoliopsida; order Asterales; family Asteraceae; genus Cichorium; species Cichorium intybus. Next base: position 47,390,037 of record CM042009.1, read on the forward strand.
CAACTTCTTCCTTTTGCACGCTTTTAGTCCCTGTCTCTATTCTTTTTCTCCAAACAAGTCCTGACACGAAAAGTGAGAATACCCAGACATATTTGATATAATTTTATCAAGAACAGGGCTCAACAACGCCTAAAATACTTGATATCACTAGGCGTTATCAGATATGTAACACCATAATTCATACGTCATTTGAATACATAATAAAATAAGAGATTCATAGAAAATATGTCCTATTTTTCATATTTACATTTCTCAAATATAAGGTTTGATGTATCATTTAGATGTCACAAATGATATATAAGAGTAATGATAGGCATACCAAACATGTACAATGTCAAACAAAAGATTTTCGACTGATCAAGCTTTCATGTCTCTATATTAGCAGAAGGTATTCTAGTGCAGAAGTCTCACTAAACTTTCAATCTACTCTTTATCTTCATTTCCTGGATACATGTCACAAAAGCAACCACAAAAGAAATAAGACAATCATCGTGTAGTATATAAAACAATCATCAACATTTCACAATTTACCAACATGTATGGGAAGTAAATTCCCCAAGTCATACCACATTATTAATCACTAGATGAATATCCACACATTATACGAAATAAATTATACGGTTACATTTTAGGCAAATACATGTTGAAAATAGTTATATTATTCATATTATAAATAATAGTTGTTACACTAAGTTGATATATAAAATCGTAATTATTTGGAATCATATTAAATTATAAACATATATTATAATCATGACATTAAATGATATCTACTCGTTGTTTGTGAGTAATAAAATTAAATATAGTACTCGATTTAATATTACTTTTAACATTCTGATTAATTAATATATAACTACTTATTTGAATATTTTTTTAATTTCTATCGTGATAACTATTTAAAATATTAATCATTATTTGTAATGTAACATGTGTGTGTGTGTGTCTATATATATATATATATATATATATATATATATATATATATATATATATATATATATATATATATATATATATATATATATATATATATATATATATATATATATATAAAACACATTTAACTATTATTGTTGTTAATTAATTATAAAGACTATTTATTTTCAAAAATTCAATTATTATAAAAAAAATTAGTTTTTAGATATTTTCTAGTTAGTTTGGCATGTCTACTTAGGTTTTACGTTTAAAACGTTCAAGTTGATAATATTTTACATTAATTAACATATTTAAATTAAAAAATTAAAAATATACGTTTGATGATAAAACAATTACTAATCATTATTAAAAGGTATATGAAAAGTCATTGATATATATATATATATATATATATATATATATATATATATATATATATATATATATATATATATATATATATATATATATATATATATATATATATATATATATATATATGAAAAGGTATGTGGTTTTTAAATCAATATGATGCTTCGCAATATGCCTCTATTATAATAGATAGTAGTCAATTTCTCGCGCATTGTGCAAGAATAAAATTATATAGTTAAAATAATAATAAATAGTTTTGTAAAAAATATATTAGTCATTATAATTAAATATGAAATAGAAAACTTTATATAATAAATCAAAATGTTTAGTTAAAAAGTTACCATTATTTTGTATTGTATATTATAAAAGACAATTGTTAATAGTTGAAGTTAAAAGTTTACTATATTTATAATAATGGTATTTTGGTAAAAAAAAACCTATGGTGTGACATGTGTGTGGAAGTCAACTCACATAACATACACCTACACACATAGGAGGTTTATTTAAGATCACATTTATACTAATTGAAGTTGATGAATTTTAATAAACCTATGTATTTCTTTACTTGAATGACCTTTTATAATATAATACACATTAAATACAATATAAAAAAGTATTGTTTTTGTATCATGTTACGTGAATGATCTCTTTTAATATAGTACAAATTTAACACATACATGAATACAATAAAACAATATGAATGGTTTAATTCCATATGTTAATAAATAAACAATATTATGATATATAATTAGTTGTAGTTTTTTCTTTTAAGTTTATTGATAATAAGATAACTTAAATTAGGATATCGTTTTAAAAATCACGACATAAATACAAATTTTTATATATATTTCATATTATAACAAAAAAAATAATAAAATCTCATGAGATAGTTGTAAAAATAAGGAAAAAAAATTCATGGTCAAGTTAGTAATTGTCTTGTGCAAATTTTTTATTTTAAAACTTGTAAAAAGTTTCTTAATTATAAATAATTTTTATTTTAATATTATAAGTTTTCAACTTCTTATCAAAACTTTAATCAACTACAACTCATTATGCAATCTATGATGTATAATTGAAGCGCTAGTTTGTGGTATTGTAAAAAAAATATCTACACATAAAACAACATTCTACAATGCTTTATATTGAATAAAATACAAATTATAAAATATTCAGTTTTCCACTATTCTACATGTTATGCATATAATGTTTTGCTATCATATTAACATGGTAATACATAAACTCTAAATTTTTTGAGTGATCAAATGTTTATGGGTCAATCCAACTCAATAAAACCTGACTTGATTTAACTCGTATAACCATCTATTTTTTACATTATTCTATAAGTATGATCGAATAAAGTGTTGTTAAGATCAAGATCTTGATCGTTGGATCATAACTACGATCCTACGAGCCAAAAACGATTTAGATCGCAATAGGATCAGTTTTCTAGCAAGATCTAACCTAAGATCATAGGATCGTAAGATCTTACAATGATTTGATCTCATTCTTTTTAATTTGGTCTTTAATGTCCAAAAGTTTAAACTCAAAAGTATTTCCCAACATTATAAAATTAATCACACATATTAGTTCGATAAATCCAATGCATAGCCTTAGAAATCGTCATTTTTTACTTGAAATCGAGTCTCAAAATTTGTCTATTTAGCTCGAAAACCAAATATCACATATCATGTAAAGCCACATATAGCCTTACGTTTGCTTTCATTGCACTTTGATAAAAGAGCCTTATGGGATGAAAGTAATTGTAGTCTAGATTGGTGAGATTCTTCGATCTCCACGATTGATTCTGCAGAGTGAAAAATAATCCTTATTAAGCCCTCAACCTTAACAACCTCTGATCAAAGTATATATAGTTGAACATTCAGTTTAACTGTTTGATTATCAATTTAACATGTAAAAACTACCATTCAGTAAGGAAAAAATAAATGATGATTGCATCACAATTGATGTTATAATAGTTTGTATCGATAAGAAATATATATAAGGTAACTTAACATCTAAAATTTACCGAAAATAAAAGTGAGATTGTTTTGGGAAAGGATAAATAAATAAACATACTAACATTTAAAACATAAATTGCGAATTTGGTCTTTATAGTTTACTTAAAATTGTAAGTATAGTCTAAAATTTTAAATCATCCAATATAACCCTTAAGTTTATATTTCGTTGTTGATATAGTCATAGAACTTTACTCAAAATCGCAAGTTCGATACAATTTTTAAAGTCATTTATATGGGTCATATAGCATATATGAAAAAAGTGCAAACTTAAAGACGATATTTCAAAATTTGGACGGAGCTTGTAATTTTGAGTTAAACACTAAGGCTATGTTTGACACGCCATATCTGACTTGTAAGCTAGTTTTTTTTGAGTTTTTTTCACTTGACATGTTTGACGGACCAAAAACTAACTTATAAACTAGCATATAAGCGAGCGTTTTAAAATGCTACTCCGAGTAACGTTTAAAATATTTTTTTTCAAATATTCCAAATTTATCTTTCAATATACTATGTACTACACGTACTGATAAAACATTTATCTACAAATCTGATTTCCATTTTCATCCAAATCTGACTACTAGGAGATAATCACCAACTCCCTTCAAATCGCAAAGCATTCCCTCCATCATCGATTTCTATAAATTAGGTCGATTTTCTAAAACTAGCATCATATATTCAGAAGAACAAAACCATCGTTCAATATCTAGTCATGCGAGCATTCGAGAGTCACGTCACGAGATGCGAGAACTAATATGATATGAGATGCAAGAAATTTAAATTAAAATCAAAAAACTTTTATTTAGTATTTACTTTAAATTAATTTTATGTATTATGTTTTTTCTTATAATATTGGATTATTTTTGTGCATGTCATTTTATGTCATTTTACGATTTCCAGCTAGTTTTATCGGTTAGTTTTTATCAAACGTCATTTATTCAGCTCAGCTAGTTTTTCAATTAGTCACTAGTTTTCTAGCTACCCGTTAGTTTTTCAGCTATCAACTAGTTTTTCAGTTAGTTTGTCAAACATAGTCTAAGACCGTAATTTACTCTATTGTCAATTATCATGTTACCATTTGCTAAGTAGTTACTCTTTTAAACTAACACATTACCTTATAATTTCAACAAGTGTATGATGTATGTATCATATATAGTCAAAATTGGTCAACTAGGTCAAATTATTGCCAAACACGATTTTTTACAAAATCTTGTTTTTATGCAAAATAAGGATAAAACATGTTGATTGGTCACGTGAGGAATAAAAGGACATAAGCAAAATTGTCTTTTAATAACTATAAGATCTAAAACTTAGGAGGTTTCGGATCCATAGTTTGAAACGGCAATTGTGAAATTAAAGTAATAATAACCAGTTTTTGGACCTTACTATAATTAAATTGTAATGCTTAGATAAATATTTATTCGATTATTTTGGAACAAAGTGTTATAATTTCCAACAAAATAATTTTATACCAATTATAACAAAGCATATAATGATTATTTTTTACTATCTCGTTATATTTAATTGATTATTTAATATTATAAAATTACTTTTAAATGAATCACCTACTACTTATAGTCTGATAGATTTATGGAATTTTCATTAAACTTGATATTTTTCAGATCTTTAGTATAACCGTAATATTTAAGAGATACACAAAATAAAGAAAAATCAATATTTATAAAGAAAAAAACAATTGATTTCTTGAAATAAGTATTAGATATCTCTAATCTTAACCGAAAAAAAAAGAGATAAGATAAATATTATCCTGGCATATATATAAACACATCTTGTCTCTACAGTTGATTCACCATACTATTGTCTCTTTTACCCTACTGCTCCAGGACTCATTAATATCCCCAAATTCTATGAGATTTTGAGAGTTTTCGATTCCTTTATAGTGGGGTTTCAGCCAACAGTTTATTACCCACAAATCCATCGTAATCAAGTTCAAATCTTTGCTTTCCAAAAACATAGATTAAATCAAAAGGGTTTCTCTTTTTCAAGAAAGAAAAGTTCAATCTTGTGTTTCCGTTTGTGGGTTTCTCTTCCTCGATCCGTGTGTTTCAGTTCTGCAATTCGATAATATGGGCAAGGTAACGGTGGCGGCGGCGGTGGTGTGCGCTGCTGCTGTTTCTGCGGCTGCTGTTTTGGTGGTGCGCCATCGGATGCGGAACTCCGGAAAGTGGGCAAAGGCTATGGAAATACTCAAGGAGTTTGAGGACAGGTGCGATACTCCGATTGCGAAGCTCCGGCAGGTCGCTGACGCCATGACTGTCGAGATGCACGCCGGACTTGCCTCCGATGGCGGCAGCAAGCTCAAGATGCTAATCAGCTACGTCGACAACCTCCCCACTGGGTTTGTGCATCCAGTTTATAGTATCTTTTTATCTCTATACAGATTATTCATTGAGAATATTCATCACATACTAAATTTTCAAGATTTACTTTGAATTGGTACTCGGCGGAGTTGACTTTTTCAAATATGACCGATTGAATTCAGTCAATTCTTCATCGTTTAAAAGAATTAGTTTTCAATCTAAAAAATACCGAGATTTGTGTATTGCATGTACCTTCAGATTCGTTAGATTTGCTCAGACAAAGTTCATAATATTCAAGCTGTGTTTAAATTTTAAGTTAACTTCGATTAGTTTTTTTGAACTTTTGGTGTAGAGTTTTTTAAATTAATTCTTTTTGTGATGTGTTAGTATATGAGAAATTATTTTTAATAATCTTAATGTAAATTAAATCTCTTGTGAGGCCTACTCCTTGATTCTATGTGAATGAATGGGTCGCCCTTGATTCTTCAAGATTCCTTGATTTTGCAAGGTTGGAAAATATACAAAATGTCAAAATAATCAGATTTTGGTAACCATCTAAGATTAGTGAGATAATTATGTAATTATCAAAGTATTCTAGCTTTAAGCAACCGATTATCTGATTATTTGATTTTATAACACACATCCAAACACATCATAAATAATCCATGGTATTTTTGTCACAAAAGTTTTATTTGAACAAGTTTTTTATAGTAAAAGATGTCTTAGGAATCTTGAAGTATTAAAGAAGTATTATCTTGTTCATCAAGAATATATTGGTTTCTTCTTTTAAAGAGCTCTCCTTTGGAAGTTTGATGATCTTCATTTCTTTGTTGATTCCAAAAGTAATGAATTTGTTCTTCCTTTTAGTTCTACCCTTACTTTATCCGATTCTTATAGTTGTATGAAACTGTTTATGTGAGCTTTGATCATACATTTTCCTTTTAACAAATGCCGTTCAATAGTAATGTTTCCCAATATTCCCTTGGTTTGGTGCTCAATTAGGAAATTAAAAGCAAAAGAGAATCTTTCTTTTAAGGTGTATTTTCAAGATTCCATTGCCCCATATGTTTTAATGGGATTTGGGAATAGTTGTTGTTTTAAGATTCCTTTGTTTTGATGTACGGGTTTGATTCAATTATAAATTACAACTTTCAATTGCTAAATGCAAGAAATAGCAACATACTTCCATTTATATGTGTAATTATATCATTGTACTTCTATTTTTTTTTCTTGTTAAGGTATTGAACTTTAAGTAATCTACCCAATCAAAGCAGTGAGAATTGATTCATATTTGGATGATATTACTAAAATTGGGTAGATTTTTGAAAGTACAATGCTGTAATAGGAACAAATGAACATACAATGCTATAAATAAACAATTCAATGAAAGTACATTGCTATTTTTTGTATCTAACCCAACTTTTAAAGCATGTTTCTTTCACACTTGCAACTATTTCATGCATGATTTGAATGACGCCAGCTTGAAATATCTTTTGACTTAATGCAGAAAGAACACCTTAATAAAGAAATAATTTGTTCTTCGTGTAGGGACGAAACTGGAATTTTCTATGCTCTTGACCTAGGGGGTACAAACTTCCGTGTTCTTCGTGTGAAATTGGGTGAAGTTGATAATGTGAAGAAAGAGTTTCAAGAAGTTTCAATTCCTCCAAATCTCATGATCGGTAAATGTGAAGTGAGTAATCTTTGTCTCTTTTTTGCATTCAACAAGAATAACTTATGACTTTGGTTTATAAGAATTAATGTATAAAAATGGTATTTTAGGATTTATTTGATTTTATTGCTGGAGAACTTGCAAAATTTGTGGCTACAGAGGGTGAAAATATGCAAATTCCACCTGGCACACAACGAGAACTTGGATTCACCTTTTCGTTTCCTGTCAAGCAATCTTCAATTGCAGGAGGGACTCTTGTTAGGTGGACAAAAGGCTTCAATATTGAAGATGCAGTAAGTTTCTAGTACCTTTGTCGTTTTACTCTTTTGCCCTTTTGTAAGTGGCATTTTTGTAGTCATTGTATGCATAAATTTTTTTTCTAGATTTTATGTTTGCTACTCGATAACTGCTACCGTTCCTTCATTGGGAAGTTTGCAAGTTAAGATTATGTATTTAAATCGGTTCACAAGATTTGTAAGGGTAATTTAGTCATTTGACAAATAGAAAGACGAGTGATTTTGTTCATGTGGTTTTATTGGTTTGCATTTTTTTTAATAGGTTGGACAGGACGTTGTGGACGAGTTGACAAAAGCAATGGAAAGGATCGGCCTTGATATGCGTGTTGCCGCTTTGGTAATTTAATTTTTTGAATTATCATTTATGTTTGAATATAGTTTTGAAATTGATTAAATGCAAGAAATAGCAATGTACTTTCATTTATACACAATAGCATCCTACTTCAAGTTCTTTCTGTTACAAGTTTCAATTTTGTTATTTACCCATTGTACTTAAAAAAGAGTACCCAATTGTACCATTGTACTTTCAACTTTTATCTTTTTAGAATATTGTACATTGAAAAATCTACCCATTTATCACTATGAAAATTTCTTTGTATTTGAATGACAATTGCTATAATTGAGTGGATTTTTCCAAGTACAATACTGTAATAGAGAAAAATGAAAGTAAGATGCTATAATAAAAAAATCAATAAAACATATTGCTATATCTTACATTTAACCCTCTATTATAACCTACTTCCATTTCGTCCTATTACAACATTGTACTTTAAGAAATCTACACAATTATAGCAATGCCATTCAAATACAAAGAAAGTCAATGTCCTAATAAGAAAAACATGAAAATACAACGTATACATCCTCTTTTTGTTTTCACTTTTTGAGGTTCTAAGCTTCATTTTCTTTAAGGATTAAATAAAGTGGGATCTCAATATTTGTAATTTCATGGGTGAAAAATACAGGTCAATGATACGGTTGGCACTTTAGCTGGAGGAAAATACAATAATCGGGATGTAATTGCTGCAGTAATTTTAGGTACCGGGACTAATGCAGCTTATGTGGAAAGAGCAAATGCAATCCCAAAATGGCAAGGTCTACTTCCTAAATCGGGAGAGATGGTTAGTAATATATATGCCATATTTCGTTTTCTATTTTATTGGATAAATGTTATATAAAAAATATTTGAGAAAATGACCGCACACTTGGGGAAATAGAAGGAAAAAGATAAACGAGGGGAAAGTTGTAAAAAATTAGGTGTTAATGCAGAAAGCATCATTTTCTTGACTTTCTGTATTAAGTCGTTCTTTCTGTATTGAGTCAAAAAGAATTATGCGTATATAGCTTATTTTGATTATTTTATATATTTAGGTTATAAACATGGAATGGGGAAATTTCCGGTCATCGCATCTTCCTTTGACCGAGTTTGATGAAAGTCTTGACAATGATAGCTTAAATCCTGGAGAGCAGGTACAATTTTTTGGCTGTTTTATGATTTTTCTTTTTGTGGGTCCCACTCTTATAGTGATTATTGTGACTTGAGGAATCAAAATTTTATGATCAAACAGTCACTTTTTTTAAAGATAAAATACTTGTTTATAAAACAAATGTTTTACCAATTTATGCAGTTATGTTTTAGTTTCCAATCATTACCGAAACGGTTGCATAAATTGGTAAAAAGTTGAAACGTAAGAAATCCACTTCAGTGCTTTAAATTTTAAAAAAATAATGTACGTTGTTGCATAATTTATTGATTATCCCTTATCTTTAAGGTGTGTTTAGAACGATGATAAAGTTGGTAATTGTATTATAAATCAGTAAATTTGTTGTGTACAAATGAGGAGGACAGGAGGCCTTTATATAGAGGCTCTCCTGGAATACAAAGAGACATGGAATACCAAGGGTCAAGGAACCCAAGGGTCATGGAATATAATTGTCTAATAAACGAAAATAAAATATGTATAAAACATGGATAAAATTGTGAAAATGCACTTCTTTTTGACAGATCTTTGAGAAAATTATTTCGGGCATGTATTTGGGAGAAATTGTGAGGCGAGTCTTGTTGAAAATGGCTGAAGAAGCCGAATTTTTTGGCGAAACTGTTCCATTGAAACTGCAAAAGCCCTTCATATTAAGGTACCAATTTGTGTCTAGTAAGCATATTTTATAAAAATTTATTTCAAAAATGGTTTCTTATTTGATCCATTTACGCCTTTATATTTATGTACATTTGTTTTGTATGGATTTAGGACCCCGGATATGTCCGCAATGCATCACGACTCAACTCCCGACCTCAAAGTCGTTGCAACCAAGTTGAAAGACGTTCTCGAGGTACATAAATAAATGTCAAAAGGGTAAAATTGTCATTTACTCTAATATCTAAACGTGATCGATTTTGACAATTACAGATATCCAACACTTCTCTAAAGATGAGAAAAGTGATTGTGGAGGTATGTGAAACCGTCGCAACGCGTGGGGCCCGCCTCTCAGCCGCCGGAATCCTAGGAATCCTCAAAAAGATCGGACGTGACACCATCAAAGAAGGAGAAGAAAACCAGAAATCGGTAATAGCAATGGATGGTGGGCTGTTTGAACACTACATAAAGTTCCGGAACGCCATGCAAACCGCAATGAACGAGTTGTTAGGTGAAGAAGCTTCTAGAAACATCATAATCGAGCTGTCAAATGACGGTTCTGGCCTTGGTGCAGCTCTCCTTGCAGCCTCTCATTCCCAGTATCGTGAATACATCGAGTCCACATAGACTCGTGTTCTTTTTGTAGATTTATTCCGGTTTTCGTGTCATGGTTTCGAGAACTTTTTTTTTTTTTGTTTTTTTTTCTTTATGATATTTGTTTGAAAGAGGTCCCCGGTTAAGTTATGGGGGATGTGATGTGACTATGCCCTTGATGTGATGGGTTCATGTGGTGTCACATGGAGTTGTATGTTGTTTTATGATATCCTAGCGAATAAAGCAAGGTGTTAGAACTTTGTATGATGGAAGGTGATCGAGATATTAGAACCGTATTTTAAGTTTTTGAAAAAGATTTTTCTCATTTTGTAGATCTTTTATGGTTGTCGATGTTACACATGACATGACTGGATTCAGAATGATATTTTTCCAAGATTTTAAGGTTACGCATATGACATTTTATGTCATTGTTTTTGAGCAAGTAGTATAACCTCCATTTAATTGCAATAAATGTCTGCTAACATCGTTTGGTCCCATGGATAAAGACATAATGTTGTGTATTGTATTGTCATGCTTAACAAACGGAGATAATTTAGTTGTTTTTGCGAGGTTTATTGGCCGATGATATGAACCAACAAGAATAAATGACTGATTTGTATATTAAGCAATAGGAACATGGAATTTATATGCAAAATCGTGTCAATTTCTGCTTAGGCTTGCGTGTCAAATCCTTTTTGAGGACTAGTCTAATACTGCCTTGTTTTATTTAAGCAGTTGATTAATATGGGGAATATATAGAACGTGAGGCACGTGTGGAAATATACACCAACTCAAATCAACTGGACCTATGGGTTGTTATTGAGATGCACTTTTCAACAAAGTGGCTGATGGCTAGCATGTGCTCTTCTTGTTATTCAATGAAATTAATTAGAATAATATTTATTCTTATAGGTTATGTATGATTTAATGGAGAAACGCCTGGAAAATTAAGTTTTCTCCATTGAGTCTAACTATATTACAAGTTTGCCCACGTTCACTTTTTTACTTTATTATTACAAAAATTATATATTTTAAATATAATTTATAACAAGGACAAAAACAAAATCAAGGCCCTTGCCACCTTTAAAATTCCACACACACACACACAATATATATATATATATATATATATATATATATATATATATATATATATATATATATATATATATATATATATATATATATATATATAAACAAATGAATCATATATAAAACAATTTGTAATGCAGAACTCGATACAAATCAAGAAAACGAAATTGAAGAATTACACACACGAATTGTATAGAGATAGAGGCATGCGGTGCAGTGCCTTAAGAAACTAATTTCCTGCGTACAGATCTATCATGATGATACAATTATCTATTCAAGATGAAGACTTGAATATGACGAAATTTCCTATGTTCTCTTCATGATCTTCTGAAACGAATTTGCAGGAATTTGTGATGTGTATGGTTTTCTTGTGTTCCAAAATTGACATGAGAGTGGTATTTATAGTCTTCTATATTGATAGTTTTAACTGTCCAAAAACTGAAAATAACTTCCAATACCAGTCATTTTGGAATTTCCAAAATTAAATATTTAATTGATAACAAATAATTTTGTGATTAAAAATATTTCCAGAAGAGCCCCAAGGCCCAAGGCTGTATCTTTGACCATTACTTTAATTAATCCATGTCTAACTAAGCCCAATTAGGGTAACCCATCATCACAATCCAAGTCCAAGTCCAACCGATAAGTCTAAGTTTGATCCATTTGTTAAGATATATAAGAGGAGGCTTATAAAGTGAAGGGGATTTAGTCTTAGTTCCTATGTGGGACAATTCCCATATACTAAAAAAGTTCCAACAATGCCCCATGTTTTCAATTCAAACTATAAGAATACTCCACATTTGAACTAAAGTCTTAAACTAGCCACGCTTTGTGGTAACCCAAAACAAGAAGTATCACATACATCATATTTAAGCATAGTTCATTTCTTATCGTTGTGTTCATTTCGGTCGTAAAAATCCTTTCTTCATGAGACCTTTTGAGAACTTAGCCTGAAACGTCGCAGTCGTTGATGCGGTAAAAAATACTAAATTTAACCTTACTAGTCCACTAGCTAGCGGTAAGCAATGGTCGAACCAACGAGTTTGTGGTTAGCACTTTGTGTCGAAAAATGATCAATCTTGGATAAAATATTGGGACTTAGCCAAAGTACATATTTGGATAAGATATTGAAGAGGCTCAATATGCAGGACTCCAAGAAAGGCTCTCTACCCTTACACCATGACATAAAGCTTAGTAAAGCTCAATGTCCAGCCACTAGTTATGCGGTGGAAAACATGAGTCGAGTCCCAGATGCTTCTGCTATAGGATCGATCATGTATGCCATGACATGTATTCGTCCTGATGTCTCATTTTCCCTAAGCATGGTGAGTCGGTATTAGGAAAACCTGGCGAAAGTCATTGGACAGCAATAAAGAATATTCTTAAGTATTTGAGAAATACGAAAGAAATGTTCTTGGTATTCGGAGGCAAAGATGAACTCAAAGTGAGTGGGTACAATGATACAAGTTTCCAAACGGATAGAGATGACAGTTGTTCACAATCCGGTTGGGTGTTCTTGTTGAATGGGGGTGTGGTGACATGGAAAAGTTCCAAACAAAATACAGTGGCATACTCCACTTGTGAGTTCGAGTATATTACAACTAGTGAAGCTGCAAAGGAAGCCGTTTGGTTAAAGAACTTCATTGGTGATCTCGGAGTTGTTCCAACAATCCAAGAACCCATTGAAATCTTCTGTGATAACGAAGGTGCAGTCACATTGACTAAGGAACCTAAGGATCATGGAAGATCAAGACACATACTCATGAAATACCATTATGTTCGTCACAAGGTAGAGAACGGGGACATCGTAGTGAATAGAGTATCGTCGGAGGATAATCCGGTTGATCCCTTCACAAAGGCGTTGAGTAAAATCAAGCACGATGAGCATGCTAAGAGCATAGGCATGAGAGATGATGTTAGTTTTAGTAGTTAGTTGATAGTTGAAACATTGTAACAATAGTAAACTGTAATTGAATTTGGTGATTAATGAATAAAAATTTCTTTATAAGTTGGTGAACTACCATTTTGCAATTATCTATTATTGTGTTTCGTTTTGCATGTTTGGAATCCACTTTCTCGAGTATTAAATTACTCAAGCATCCACAGTCGGTCATTCTCCTGGAAGTAAGTATTGATTTAAGACTGTCATGGAGTATTAGTTGATGTCCAATGGAGATTGGACATAGCATAGAGTTGTAACTAACATCTCATGAGTACTTAAATGGAGATTTAGGTATTGGATAAACCCGCACTTAGAGATTACTTCATGGATTCAATCACAAGTAATTCTAAGATTATAATATCTTCTATTATTCAAGCGGAGATGCATGAGCTTTGATTTACGATTCTGTTATACATAGGTCTACCTAAACGCTACCGTAACTAAGAGTCATAAAATGTATGTCCATGTAGGACATTAAGAGTATACTATAGCTATGTAGTTAATGTTTATTTGTTCCTTTTGTCTTAAATAGGAAAAGCGATATCATGGGCCCCTCGGTGATTTGGTGTGGAAATTATAGTGCTGGGCCCAGCCTGGACTAGATTGATGTGTTCAATCCAGTAATCTAATAAGGTCAACATAAATCGGAAATCGGGAAACATAATATTAAACTTTGAGATTGATTCTTATCCATGTCTCAGATTCATGCAATATCTTGTAGAACAAAGGAATAGCTGATCACTTATCTAAGGGCTGACTCCAAGAATAAGATTCAGAGTTCGACAGTGGCTAAGGAAGCACGCTCTGCAGATTAAGTGGGAGACTTTTGACAAATTGCAGTTGATGACTTGTCTAAGTGGGAGACTGTTGGAATTGTGCCCAAGGTTATAACTAATTAGTAAGGACTCTACATTAATAACAGAGTCTTTTTTGGGTTGCCCTCAGTAGTCCAAATGATATCGGTGTTAACTAAAAGAGAGAGAGTGATAATTGGTTTAT